>OX578136.1:42927880-43295227 GCA_951213105.1 Amaurobius ferox | reverse complement strand
AAAACTATTTCCTTTGGAAATAATATGGCCCTTTCATTTGGCAAGTTGGACCTTCTTAAAATGGCGTAAAGTGACCCAAAAAATCTTGAATACTTTGAGAATGAATCGCGCTCCCATTGCAGATAACAATATCAATGGACGGGTTTCGAGCTTATTATGCGATCGTCAGCAGGGACATCCATACAAATTGTGAGCTTCCTACAAGCATTTCTCACGCCCACCTTCATGAGTTTTCCCTCTTTGGGAAGGTTTCACATTCCCACCTTCGAAAATAAAAAAAATGGGAACCCGAGCCCCCTACTTTAGTGGTATCTATCTCTTATGGACAGCCCTATCGTCAGCAATAGCGGGTCTGGATTTTTTTTTTTTTTTTTTTGGGGGGGGGGGGGGGGGGGGGGGGAGAGACTAAACTTTTTTTTTAGTTTTATAGGGACAATATATTAATACCACCCCCGAAGTTACGCCATGGATATTGATGACGCAGGTCGAAAAATCGTAAGTCGGAGTAAACATTTCCATGTAAATCTATGCGTACTCACCTGAGATAATCGGTTTTGAAATAGCAAATCCAGAAATAAAATACTAATTTATTAATAGTTAAAACTTTTTTATTTTATAACATACGCATGAGAATGTGAGTTATCATAAAAAAATAAATGAGTTACTATTTTGAAGTAGATGGATTCATGAAGTCTAACACAGTCACATCTGGCGAGACAAAGACTTTTTCTTCTCGTGCAAAATCTCCTCATAACAAGAAATCAGTCTTTTTACGCCTTGCCTTGCAGTTGAAACACATTCTATATTGGAATCTATGTCTTCCAGAATCCGTAGTCCATACTCAATAAGATCGAGACCCTCTGTCAATTTAGCAATTGTCAATTTAGCAATCATCAATTTAGCAATCGTCATGTGATTTTCCGCTGGCACAAGTTCAGACTCATCAGTTTCTTCAACAGCATTTTATTCAGTGTTTCTTTCAGGCATACCTCCGGGAGGGCGAAGCCCCCCGGAAATGGGTATTCGCTTCTCTCCCCACCCCACCCCACCCCCGGATACATTTTATGTTAACCTAGTTACTTTCCTTATATACATAATGTATAAAGAAAGTATTGTGACGGGGTCGAAAATTCGAATTCGAGTTTTCGACGGGAGAGCACGTTTCAAGCATCCCTGATCACGAATCAAACATTTTTGAAGTGATGTGTGTGTGTGTGTGTGTGTGTCAGTGGGTCTGTGGAGACGATAACTGACGAACGAATGGACCGATTCGAACCAAATTGGGTACAAAAATCACAATCCGTAAACACTGGAAGCTTATTGTTTTTATACGCAATCGAATGTTCAGAACCCCCCTAAATTTTCGAATGAAATTTTGAAAAAATCGTCAAAAAATCAAAACCACTAATAAAGTTGCGCAAATAGACATTTCTTATGTAATTTTTCATTAGAAAACGATTGACATAAATTTTAGAACGCTAACATGAACCGTTCTTGAGATATTGCACATTTTTCAAAAAAAATATCAAAAAGTCATATAAAATAGAAAAAAAAATCCTATTGAGAAACATGTTCACTTTTCATATGTAATATCATGCGATAAATTGGGTGACATCATTCTCGTGGATCTAGCTCGTTCCATTCATGAAAAAAGATACTTTGAGTAATACTTTTGCATTTGAACGTCAATAATCATTTATCTGCTGTAAGAATAACTTATTTCTTCGTCCATAACGCTTGGCGAGATTTTGGCGACGAAATTGACGGAATGTCGCCAACTTGGCAACTTTTTGAAATGTTGCCAAATTAACGAAAATCTTGCCAAATGGATAAAAATGACGCTAAATCATTGAAAATGACCACTAATTGTCGAAAATAAAATATCTTGGAAAGAATATTTGTATCTACTATAAGAAAAACCTATTTTTTTTACTGTAAAAGTAGTAAATTCATTACATTATATAAGGAAAATCATGTGTTGCCCACATCAGATTTTTTATATTTATATGACACAGTATTTAGATATATTTATATAAAGCAAATACAGAACTTGGCCTCCTAAAATTTCATTCCCCCCCCCCCCCCCTGAAATAAATACTGATTTTATTCTCGAATTTCCATGAGCTCATCGACTATAATCTCTTGGTTATGTGATTTCAACAACTCGTCTTTACTGTCAATCCTCCAATAGCCTAGCGAGACATACATTCTACAGGTATGGGCTACAAGGAGTGCATAATAAGCGAGAAACTGGTCCATGGAGGGTATTATCTGCAATGGAAACGCGATTCAAACTTCAGGAAAGCTCCCTATAGGTGGGTTCTGTGAGTATATGATTTTGAAAATAGTTTATAGTGAAGCAATGGGAGTGATTTCCTGCGTCTTGTCATAGAAAATTGAGTCTTAAATAGGCATTTAATTTAAGGGGCCCCCTCAAAACGTTACAAAGGAAATATTCATACGCATTTCACGATGGTTTTGATTGAAGACATATTTTATTTGACATCCATCAATATTTATTAAAACTAAATATCAATTCTAAAAATATAATATAACATACGAATTATAAATTTTTGTTAAATAAAAGATTTCTGCCGAAAGTTTATTTACTTTTGACATATTTTAATAAAAGTAGATTAGGTTTTATATTTTCTACAAATATTGAAAAATCTTCTTTGAAACTTACAGTTATTAATAACTAGCAGCATGCTCTTTCTTCGTACGGAATATACAATATAAAAAACTTGAAATTCACGATCAAGTGCAAATTCCTATAGTATTCTAAATGACATTGTTATTCAAAGCATTATATTAAAATATTTCCATTAATGCTCCTAAAAAGAAGTTTAAGAATCTCTTTTGTCGGTATACAAAATTATCTTCGCAGGCAGATCTGAAAAATAAAACATCCTGATCCATTTCTAAACAAATTTACAGAAAATATGAAATTAAATCAATACCAAAATAAAAGTGCTAACATTAATTACATTAAAAGATATACCCATACTAATTGAATAAGCAATTGAATCACTATATGCCAAAATAAAAGTGCTAAAATTGTATACCCATACTATTTATATTCTCGTGGATTAAAATATATACCCGTACTATTTATATTTTAGTAGATTAGAAGATTATGCCCGTGTATTAGAATATATACCCGTACTACAATATATGGATTTGAAAAATCTTTCACCAAAATAAAACAGATGAAGTAAGAATTTGAAAATATCAATAACCCCCGTCATCTTTTAAACCCAAAGGCCGTAATGGACGTAATCCAATCAAAAATGCAATTCCGATAAAATTTATTTATATACCTTTATTATTTAAATCAAAAAAGATTTACTGCTGTATTAACTCATTGGGTTTAATTCCGTCGCTTAGCAACATGATATTCTTTTTCAAATATAAACTTATTGGGTTTAACTCCGTTGCTTAGCAACATGAAATCATTTTTTTTTTTCTTCTTCAAATAACTTTGCGGAACAATGCTATGTCAATGAAAGATTTAATAGTGCGATTTTTATCAATATCTCAACAACCCCTGGTCCTAGAAACTCGAAACATTGACTAAATTTTAAGTGGAGCTATTCCAAGTCTACCTCGAAAATTTTATCAAATTCGGTGCAGCCGTTCTCCCGTGATGATGAGACAAACTTACACACAGATAAACAGATAGACAGATTTTCAATTTTATTTATGTAGATTCTGCTTTAATTAGTTCTTCATAATATCTATATTCCCATCATCAGTCCATTTGTTGTTGATTATGGAAAAATGTGTTCTACAAATGATGATGAAATTGGTATACTTAAAAAAAAGATGATAAAATTTTATATATACTGTCAGTATTTTGAGGGGTAATTGTTTAAAAATACTATTAAAAATACCATCTATCAGTAGATAGTTAAAATTTTTGGCAATCAAACGCACTTGCAAAAAATAAATTAATTAATTAATTAATTAAAAAAATTAAATTATTGTTGACAAAAACAATTTCTTCAGAATGTTTGCCCATGTTTAAATTGGGAACGTTCGACATTGCAATTAAAATATAAAATTCCATAGATTGCATAGTTTCATTTTTATAATTTCAGTATATGTAAATGGAAGACAAAAATATATGATGTAGGACACGTACTTGCAATTGTAGGACTGCACTATCGAAAGTAGGAACGTATGTGGGTAAACGATATGAACACGATAACTCAAGAACGAATTTTAAAAAATTTATGATAAATATATTATGTGAAAAACTAAAACTGCAAACAACGTTTAGTAAATATCATTATTAGAAATATTTGACGATTTTTATAGCATTATTCCCTGTTGTAAGAAAGAGAATTCCCGGATTTCACCAATATATGGGGGGGATTGATGCTAATAATATTGCTATGGGCGCCCATAGGGAAGTGGAAGGGAGGCACATTCCCCCTCTTCAGTGTTTCTTTTAGGACTTTTGGTCCGGGGGGTGGGGGAATAATCGTCTGCGGGGGGACGTATGTCTGAAAGAAACACTGCCCCTTTTGGGCGCTCAAGGTGTCACAAAGGCAGACATCAAGCTAGTTGATATTGCCCGTCTTATCTTTGTGTTTAATCCCCTCCCTGGAAAAAGTCCTATGGACGCCCATATTACAATAGTTTTTAACACAGATGAGCCAAATGCATCTATCGACGTCAATAATGCCAACTTAAGAAAAAGAAACTTTTAAAGAATTTTTAGGAAGTGTTTTAAAAGGAACAATTGAGTGTGAAATCTGAAGAAAATACATAATTTTCATTCTGATAATGATTGTGATACAAGTATAACCAATCACTACGGGGTACGAATGTGTGAGACAGTTAAATGAAGACTCACAAATCAGATAAATTTCGAATTCCAGACCTTTACGCACTAGCACGTTTAAATACCTCATGAACACGTTTCGAACACTTTCAGAAAATTATCCGTGTGTGTGAGAGCGCTCACGCGTATTATAGGTCTACACGGTCAGTTTTAAAAATTAGAGTTTTATGCCAAGTTACTTTAAAAAAATATTGTTATTATTATTATTATTATATTACCCCCTCCACACACACACACACACACATACACACACAAGTTAGAAACAGTAGTTCAGTCGATGAATATGATGCATTCCGCTGCTAGACATACTTTTGTGTTCGCTACATGCATATGTATAATGTGTAGAGGAACGGATGACGGGTCAAAAATTCGAAAACGAGTTTTCGACGGAAGAGCACGTTTTAAACTTCCCTGAACTCGAATCGAACGCTTTTGATGTGATGCGTTAGTTTTCGTTCGAAAGCAACAGTTAAACCGGGCCGGGAGTATCCAATGTTTGAAATGTTTAAAATTGAAATTTAGTAGAATACATGAAATTCTCTTATTGATTTACGCCATAAGAAGATAAATATTGAAAAACGTTTGCCTTTTTTCTAAGTGCAATAATTGCGCAAATTCACATTTTTGACACATTTGGTTGAACATTATTTTGACCGGATGAGACCGACACTCAAAAGTATTCAGGTCAACCCGAGCTGAGGTTTTACATTCGAAAATTTCTTTGGACTCTGGGTTTTAAGCACAGGTATGGCAGAGTCGGACCAGGTAAAAGCCTGAAATTTCGGTCAATGTAGACCTTTGGTATATATGTGTACTTATATATAACGTTTGAAAGATACTGAATTTCATTGCATTAATTAGACCGCCCAAATGGGGACGGGGACAAATTCCACTCGAGTAGGGAGGGGGAGGTACCCAATTTTTTAGTTTTGAGAAAGGAGAAGACATGAAAAATTCATAAAAAGAGGGAAATCAAATATGGAGGAGGACCCGTGGTAAATGTTTGTAATGTAGCCTACAATTCGTATGAATGGTCCTGCATTAATTTCTGTTGAAAAACATTATCATTCCAGAGCAATCATGTTACTGTAGTCTTTGACGGAAAATTATTGTATAATGTATAAATGGTATAAAAATATATTAACACAAATCAGCCAAATGAATCTAATTTTTCGATATTACTGAGCTGTTGACAACTTGATAAAAAAAAAAAATGTTTTTTTTTTTTTTGCAGAAAAAGTCTTTTCTTCTGCAAGTGCAAGTTTCTAAATATATTTACAAAAAAATAAAAAAAAATTAGGTTTTCTTTCTAACAAATAACAAAATAATAACAAAACGTCCGCGACAGGACTCGAACCTGCAATCTTCTGATTCGAAGTCAGACGCCTTATCCGTTAGGCCACGCGGACGACAGTGGGTTAAATGAAAAGCATAACAGGGTTACAAAGCATGCTTTGTATAAAGAAAACGAATGTTTTATTGATTTACTTTATATATATAGGAATTGTAGTTTGTAATTCTTGAGAGTTGATTAAGATAAAAAAATAAGTGCAGACGATATTTAAATTGTTACCGTGTTCACGCACGTCAGCTAAATACGAAGCTACAACAAAAGTCCCTTTAAAAGCCTGAATTTTGCAATCGTTGATTAGTTGGCTGCCAAACAGACATCTGAACCACCAGATGGCGTGTTTGACCTCTGGAATCGCTAGTATCAGAGTTGGAACCTCAAAATGTAACATTCAATAAAAGGGTTTGGAAAAAAATTTACTATGAATGAATTGTTTGCGGCAGGAGCTTGAAGTTATCTCAAAACATTGATGAGTTTAGGCGTCTTCAAGTACAAGTATTTTGTACAGTGCATTTTAAAATTTTTCATTGCTGTAAATCAGTGTTTCTCTACACAAAAAATCCACCACAGATGGACATCACTCTAAAAATAGTCACATCACTCTACAAATAGTCAAAACGTGTTCAGGAGGTCCTAAAACATATATTGGTATTCCAATCTCGAAAATTTTCATGAAAACAATACTTTTTCTATACTATATTATAATAAAGTAAATATATTAATTTCAAGAAAAAACTGATGTTCGTATTGAGGAATTTTACTGTTCAACTTTTCTGAGTTAATTTCGCTTAATCTACCTTTACATGCCCCTTTACATTATCTGAATAGAACTAACTATTGCAAATTTAAAAAATATTAAACAGAAGAAGAATAATCTATATATGCTCTCTGGCAAGTTTTCGAAGACTTAAAATTCTTCACATGATGTTATACCTTAAGGCCTCATTTTCAATTTAGTAGTAATCGTAATAATTAAAAGTTTCAATTGTTAAAATTCAGAGTGTGAAAGGATTTTCTTTTTTTTTTTTTATCTGCTAATTCTGTTATTTCCCTCGTCATTTAACGGGCAGTACAGCTAGTATTATAAATCTAATCATTTAGAAAATTGAAAATTTAAAACATACTAGCATTCATAAAAAATCTATATTATTATTTTCCTAGACATTTTAACAGTACATCAGGGTGGTAGTATCAAAATACTGCTATTACTACTATAAGAGTTATAGTATTATAAAATAATGCTATTATAAAAGAATACTATTACTGTTTCCAACTTGAAAACAAAATATCTGATGTCGACAGCACATGACTTTCCCTGCATAACATAATATAATGACTTCACTTTTTTCACAGAAAACTAGTAATGTTCAAGATCTGAGATACAATATGTCAATTGACGTGAAATTGTTCATTAACATTTTGTATTTTCTGGACGACAATGTATAAAACTATTTCGAAGTACCAAATAAACTTAATTTAACGTAAATATAACTTAATAATTAGAAATGTTATTGGTATCTACTAAGCAGTATAGTCCACATCTTAAACGAATAATTAGAAATGTTATTGGCATCTGCTAAGCAGTATAGTCCACATCTTAAACGATTTTAATCATTACGAAATAATTAAATCTTCATCAGTTTTGTCGTCATTTTCGTTATACGAGTTCATTTGTCGAAATTTTCAAAATGTCGCCAAGTTGGCGATATTTCTCCAAATTTATTCCCAAGGTCAACTTCGTTAAGAACACATGCTACTTGTTTAAATTGTATATTTTAATCGTGATTTTTTTCGATAAATTTATCTGAAAACGCGCCGTATGTCGAAAACGGTTCATAAAACGCTCTAAAATTTGTGCCATTCGTTTTCTAATGATAAATTGCGTTTGAAATAATTATTTATTTAATTTCATTAAAGGTCCTGATTTTTTAATTATTTTTTCAAAAATTCATTCCAAAATTTCGGAGTCTTCTAAACATTTGATCAGCGTTTAAGATCAATAGGGTTGCAGTAGTCACTGATTATAATAATCATACCAAATTATTTTCGAATCGAACTATTAGTTCATGAGATATCGCTTCCACAGACACACACTGACGTACACACACTAACATACGTACACACATGTGCACAGACATCCAGATCACCTCAGAAAAGTCCGATACGAGTTCAGGGATGCTTGAAACGTGCTGTACCATCAAAAACCTGAATTCTAATTTTCGACCCAGTCACAATACTTTCCCTATATATATATTATGTAGGGAAAGTAAAAATCAAGAAATGCTTTTTAAAAATAACTTGACAGCGAAATTTTGTGAAAAAATCCGGTAGTGTCTCCAGCCCGATGGAGCTTAATGGTTTTGCTTAAATATTTTTTCTGTGGTTGATAGACATTCAGACGTTTTCAAAATAGTACGAAACACTAAAATCCCGATATTATAACCACTATATTTGGAAAACTGAAAACCCGATTCAAAATCCCATTATATATCATTCTAAGACTTTCAAAGAGCTACAGCTTATTTCTTATAGTTCATAGCTAGAAATATTAGTTTTCAAGTATTACAAACTTGGAATCAATCTTTTCAATCTTCTTGAAATCGACAAGGCGATACCTCGAAAACTATAAGAGCTTTGTAAAAATAAATGATTGATCTAGAAATTGCATTTCCCACTGAACATTTTTGTTGCTTCCTATTTATACATATCTTTTATTGTTTAGAAGGTATTTTCGAAATAAAGTATAAGTAAAATAAAACAAAAACTCGTTCGGTCAAAAGCGTTTTAGTGTCGCCGAAAAAAATTTCTAAATATTAAAATATTGAAACTATTTTTATATACTCGCGAACCGTACCATATTTCTGACAAAACGAATGAAAATTGTTTATATTTATATCTATTATATTCTGAGATATAATCACATTGTTTACGATTTCTGTAACGCTCCGATTTCAACCAGAACCATACCACAACCATAGATTTGTTTCACATTAAAAAAAAAATCTGATGTGGGCAGCACATGACTTTCCTTATATAATGCAGTGAATTTACTACTTTTACAGTTAAAAAAAATGTTATTCTTATAGTAGATACTTATATTCTTTCCAAGATAATGAATTTTCTTCAATTAGTCTTGATTCAATTTCATTGATTTAGCGTCATTTTTATCCATTTGGCGAGATTTTCGTTAATTTGGCAACATTTAAAAATGTCGCTAAGTTGGCGACATTCCGCTAAATTCGTCGCCAAAATCTTGCTAAGCGTTGTGAACGGAGAAATAAGTTATTCTTACAGCGGATAAATGACTATTGGCGTTCAAATACAAAATTATTACTTAAAGTATCTTTTCTCGTGAATGGAGCGGGTTAGATCCACGAGAATGATGTCACCCAATTTATCACATGATATTACATATGAAAAGTGAACGTGTTTCTTAACAGTTAATATTTTTCTTAATTTATGGGATTTTTTGATAAATTTATTTGAAAAATGTGCAATATCTCGAGAACGGTTCATGCTAACATTCTAAAGTTTATATCAATCGTTTTCTAAGGGAAAATTACATAAGAAATTTCTATTTGCGTAACTTTGTTAAATGTTTTAATTTTTTGATGATTTTTTCAAAATTTCACTCGAAAATTAGAATTCTTGCCAGAAGAGCAAATTTCACGCAACATTTCAAGCATTCCGAAACTCGAATCGAACGTTTTTGAGATAATGTCTATATGCATGTGTATGTTACTGTGCGAAATCTGTGAATGCGATATTTCACGAATGAACGGGGTGTTTCCAAAATTTAGTACAAATATTGCAATCAGTGAATACTGGAACCATGTTGATTTTAAACATGATAGAATATTCAAAACACACACACCCCTCCCTATCCCCCAGAGTTTTCGAATAAAATTTTGAAAATAAAAATCAAAACCTTTATTGTTACATAAATAATCATTCTTTATGCAACTTTTCGTTAGAAAACGATTAACACAAACTTTAGAACGCTAGCATCAACCGTTATCCAGATATAGCACGGTTTTCAACTAAATGTATAAAAAAAAATTACATAAAATTAAATAAGAATTAACTATTGTATAATATGTTAATTTTTCATATGCAATATTATGCGACAAATTTGTTAATATCATTTTTGTGGACCTTTCCAGTCGCGAGAGACGATGCTTTATGTAGTAGTTTTGTATTTTGACGCCCAACAATTCGCTAACAGTCATTTATTTATATATATATAAAAAGACCTTCTCTCTGCCTGTCTGTAACGTTTGGTGTTAAATTTGACGAACTTGTAGACTAATTTGACAAAATATCGCCAACTTATCGGCTTTTTTAATGTGTCAAATTAACGAAAATATCGCGAAATTTGAAAAAATGACGCCAAAGTAATGAAATTATTATCAACATCTTTAAATATTGACAAATGTTATCAATAAGAATTATTATCAAGTTAGCCAGAAAAGCGCCAAATATACAATTTAGCGTGAAAAACATTGTGCAGTGGATCGTGAACATCATTTTTTCGTTGTGAAAGTAATAAATTCATTGCATTATGTAGGAAAAGTCATGTGCTGCCCACACCAGATTTTTATATCATTATTATTATTAAAGCCATTTCCGTCTGATCTATATTGTGTCCAATTTTAAGGACTATCGGTGTTAAAGAACGCTAAAAAGTACAAACAAATCCGTTTCACCAATTCCCGTTGCTGTGCACTGAGAGCGAGCGCAATTTGAAACTTTTGCAGGATATAACTAATTTTTTTTTAATCTTAACAACATTAAAAAACTCATAAAAATTAATGACCTACCGTAAAGCATAAAATGTTGATTAAAATTAACTAAATGTCCATAAATTTTTTCGATTTAACACAATTTCACCTTTAAATTTTTTTCCCAAAGAAATAAATAAAAGTAGAAAATTATTTTTAAAATAATTACCATCCTTTATCTCTCAGAATTGTGCAAATTGTTAAAGAAAATAGCAGAAATAAACTCACGTTTACAGTGCCTGCTCCTGAAAGGAACTATCTATCCTGCGTCCATTCGATTCTGAGGACTCGGTGAAAGGCACTTCGGAGAAGTAATTTCAAAACGTGCAGTACGAATATGTGTAGTGTCGCCATCTGTTGTGAAGTGTTACGAACTATTTTGAAATTAATGAATTCAAGAATGACAAAAAATATCTCATTTCATGGATTCGGGTTATTTTATATCAAGCGTAACCCCACCGGTTGTTCGCGAACGCGAATTAAATCATATTTCATCAAAAAAATTTTGTTTCCTAAAAGAAAACTGCTAATTTTCGAACTTTCCTTTTAGGTCAAAAATCTCAAGGAAGTGATTTACAATGTTCTAATTTCAATTAATAAAATAAAATGGCGAGATGTACAGAGTTAAACATATTAGAAGCATTGAATATAAAAGTTTTGTTTTCAATACTTCGGACGTAAGAACACAAGACAAAAAGCCTTTCGCATGTCAAACTCCCTCACCGGAAGGCATCAGAAAGAGCACCATTACATAGGAAATTTATACAAAGAAAAATATGAACTAAAATCTGCTGTCTGCATATTACAGTTAGCAAAGAAACAAAAATATATTCAATAAGAATAGTATAAATTTGTGCATAAAAAACTGAGTACACGAAAAAAATGAAACATAAATAGCTCAAAGAAAAATATACAGAAAAGCAGGAGTGGAGGGAAATCATTGCTCCGAATTTCACCGAGCTCCGTTCAGTTCCCGTAGATACCCAATATAATCCTTTAGGATATCTACGTCAGTTTTCGAGGGGGGGGGGATATTTATGACACCCAAATCTCCCCCCCCCCCCCCGTCTTTGGCAACGCCATAACCCCCAGGGCCACCGACCATAGACATCGTATATCTATAATAGACCTTCGGGGGGGGGGGGGGGTATTTGACACCCAAATATTCCCCCCACCTTGGCTACGCCACTACCCCAGAGCCACCGACCATAGACCTCGTATATCTATGATAGACCTTCAAGGAGGGAGGGGGATGCATGCATTCAGTGTTTCTCAATCGCCGGACCGCGGCTCAGTACCGGACCCTGACATAAATTATACCGGGCCTGGATAATTTTCCTGGAATTTGTCGTTTCAGTTTCCTAAGCATTTTTTATGGATAAATATTTCATAGGGGAAATATTCTAAGGAGAATAATATTCGTGAATGTATCGAAAAGCTCAGAACCAGAACGCCATCGCATGTTTTTAAACATGTATTGGATACTTTAGCCTTTTGCTCTCTCTCTCTCTCTCTCTCTTACGGGTGGGACAGCGTCCATCCCTAACGAAGAACCTCTCAAAAAGACAGGTATTTAACATACCCTATCCCAAACAGTTCGATCTCCTTTTGCAGGCATTGGCGTCCATGGACGCCAATTCATTATTCAAATGACGTCATTGAAATATAAATTGCCTGGTTTAAACATCTCTAAAATGCGACACATTCAGCGGAAATATTTTTAAAATTATCACAATACTACAATAATTTATTATATTTAAAAACTTGAAACTTTATCGAAAAAAATGAACGTTATTCAAATGACGTCATTAAAATATAAATCGCCTGGCTCGCTATGTAAAGGCTGTAAATATTTCATTCATACACTTTTATTCCATTCCTTTCATTCATTACTACAATAATTTATTTTATTTAAAAACTTAAAACCATGGAGGTACAAGTAATTAAACTTCATGGAAAAAATCGTCTGCTTCTCTATGTAAAATCAATGAATGTTTCATTCATATCAGCTATATTGCAGACTCCATGAGCTAAATAATTTTGTGTTAAAGAAATTCAGCAATTCTTATACAACTCATCCTACATCTTTATATGTTTACATTCTCCATAAGGGAAAATTAGGCTTCGTTGTAGAAATAATCAAAGTTTGATGATCATTTAAATTCAAATATATTGTAATTGCGTTGTTTCAGAACGTAGATGCACCGTAGATGCACAGAAATTAAGCAAAAATAAAGCGATTTTAGGACGGATACGACACAAAATATAAATTAAAAAGAGCTTTAAAAATCACGATTTTGATACAAGATGGATGCCATATTTTATTTTGAAGTGTGTCACGTGATCTCTTCATATAATATGGGTGTAATTATTATTTTGATTTTTATTTAAAAAACTACCGAATATATTTTGCTAAAATTTTTTTCATATTTATTATGGGATAATTTGAATATTTCCTAAAACTTTCGAAGTAATTTGTGAATTTTCAATTCGCTTAAAAAATGTTTGAAAAATTAGGTCCCATAGGGTTCAATGTATTTCATTTTTTCAACCCGGGTTCAGTCCAAAACTAATTGGGTGTTATTATTCATTTATATTCCCATGGTCCCACAGACCGTCTGAACAACATACTAAAATTTCATTTTGATAAAGTCATTTTTACGACAGTTATCGTGCTAACGGCAGACAGAATGAACAAAGTCATAAACACTTTTTAACTATGTTGTAAAGTGTTAAAAATGACGCCAAATGGAAGGTAATGTTTTACAAATTTTGAATTCCGCCCTATGACTGGCATACCTTCAGTAAAAAATGCTTTTCCGACCGTTTGTAACGCTTCAAGATACATTTAGCGAACTTGTAGAATAATCCAGCGAAATATAACCAACTTGACGATATTTCGCCCAGATTGACGAAAATATCGTCAAAATTGCAAACATGATGCTAAGTTAACGAAAATGACGCCAAAGTAATGAATTAATTATTTAAATATTTTAATACAAGGATTCTATTGCTTATCATATCAACCGTTCTATTGCTTATCATATCATATCTATTGCTATCAATATTGATAATTGTTAATTTGGAGTTTGAAATGTAAATTAATTGGGTACTTCGAAATAGTTTTACATGTTGTCATCCGGAAAAGCGCCAAATGTACAATTCAACGTTAAAAAAAACTGTGCCATGGATCTTATACATAATTTTCCCACTATGAAAGAAGTAAATTCGTTGCTTCTCAAGTTTCAGTCAGAATCAATCATCCCTTCCCCTATTTTGTTGTTCCCTAGTCAAGAAATCGAAAATCTGACTCCGTTAAGTTCTATCCCATGGTCCAAACTATAAGTCAGCAAATATTCAATGTTCGAGATCTTCGGGGTCCTAGAGGATGTGGAAAGATATAAACATGTTAGACAATTATTATTATATAGATTTTTTTTTTTTTTTTGCTTTTAATATTACTATCACAATAACACAAGTTCTAAAACTCTAACATAATGTATCAAAATTTATCGAGCTTATTAAAGCTTAAATAAATAATTTATCTACAAAATCATATTCAAATAATTCAACAAATTTAGACGCAAGTTTGGTTAGAGATGTGGAAATATATCGTGCAACATTTATTTTCATTCGCTTGACATCTCAGCATATTGTCTGCACATCTCCTCCTATCAATGACTGCCAGTGCAACCTTTAATTTGTAAACCCAAGGATATATGCATGCTCTTACGTTATGACTCTTCGATACATTATGACCCAATATCGAAGAGCAGGAACGTCTAGGGGGGGGGGGGGGGGCACCACTCGAATGGAGGAGGCTGGCAGCCAGATTTTATTCTTTTAGAAAGGGAAATACATAAAGGATTTACACGGGGTGATCAAATAAAGGAGACCCACGATATATGTTTGTAGGGGGGAGGCACATTATGTATAGGTGACCCCAAATAACTATCCACAAATAGCCATCTATGCACAGATTTAATTTTATACTTAGAACACTCTTTTCCTCACTGCAGCAGTCTTTTTTTAAGGGGGTGACCAGTGACTCATTCAAAGACCCCCCCCCCCCCAACAGTGACAATCTATCCTTTTCCAATTTCTCACATACACATAGTTTTGGACTTACTGTAAAATGTAAAAGAAAAAAAGTTCACAAAAGAAATTTTTTTTTAAAAATGTGAAGTTTTTATTCATATTCATTTAACATTCTATACAGGGTGTCCTAAAAAGATTGAAACACGCTTTAATTCTTTACCTGTTGGAGATAAGTGGGCAATGTAAATTGCAAAAATGTTGAAAGTAAGGTAGTAAATAAGACTACATTAATGAAATAGTCCTCCCATTCATTTTCAAAGTTACACTTTTTAAATTTTTATATGACCCCCCTTAGACAAATTGGGTCAATCGGAAAATTTTTATTTTTAATGCAACAAGATCATTAAAAACAATCGCATAGCTGTATCTTTAAAATCAACTGAATTATGATAAAGGAAAAAATCTGACTTATGCCATTTTTCCGTACCATATGAAAGGTTGTTTTATCAGTGAAAATAGGGATCATAAACAAATTGACGATGGAAATTTTTAGATAAAAGAAAAGTGCTTAAAAGTACTTAATTATTGAAAAAGTACTTAGTTATTGAAAAGCACTTAAGAATCCGTGATTGCATCATGAGCCTACGAGGAATTCGCAAAAATATCTCCTATGTATTATCATCCAGTTTTATCTTTTTTGTGATATGTCACAAATTTACATTTCTAATTTGATATGATCCTCATTCACAATATTCAATTTTCAATTAAATATAACTCACTCAATTTTAAAGATACAGATATGTGGGTTTTTTTAATGATCTTGTTGCATTAAAAATAAAAATTTTCTGATTGACCAAATTTGTCTAAGGGGATCGTATAAAAATTTAAACAGTGTAACTTTTTGAAAATTAAGGAGAGGACTATTTCATTAATGTAGTCTTATTTTCTACCTTACTTTCAACATTTTTGCAATTTACATTGCCCACTTATATCCAACAAATAAAGAATTAAAGTGTGTTTCAATCTTTTTGGGACACCCTGTATATCAAATTTGGAATTAATTGACGAGGCAGTTTCTGAGATATGCAACATAATGCTGAGTGTACTTCAACGTACTGAACACACAACACAAGTTAATTTACAAAAGTATTTTAAAAGGGAAAGTAAAAAAGAAATTCTTAATATTTTCCATTCTAACCATCGCCAGGGTGTTAATTTATAGTAGAACTTAACTCATTTAAAGTAAGTGTCAACTGTCAAAATTCAAATTCCATCTCATGTGTTTTTTAACCTAAACTCATTGAATAATTTAGACTATTAAAGATGTTCATGTCTCCAGAGAAAGAAAGTTTGTCATTCCATAAAGAGTATTCATTTTCTCTGATCTGGATAATTATTAAAATTTTCAAAATTAATTGGAGTATTAACAAGTGTAGCATTAATGAAAATAGGTAATTAGTACAAAAACTAATTTGGCCCTGTATTTTCAATGCTACTACTGCTGTGTCTGAATACTAATATCAGAAGCATTCGTGATAAGTAAAACATTTTTGTAAAACATTTTTGTAAAACTACATTTTTGTGAAACTCCATGTCAACTACAATTCTGATTTTTATTTTACCTATCCATGATTCTCAAACTATTTCTCAAATAATACTATGATGTTATAACCAGTTCAGCAATAAAAAAAGTAAAAGCCATGCAAGCCCTATATATGCAACAGCATGCGATACTACTTATATAAGCTAATATCTAATTTATTTCAACTTGTATTGACTAAACCTTGGTATTTAAATGGTTATTCCATAGAAATTTACAGTTTTCTATTCATTCTCTCCATCTAATACTAATTTACTAATTTTGAAAAATCATAAGTAAAGCAAATATAATATTCTGTAATCAAGTCTTCAATTTATACACGTTTATAAATAAGCCCATTATAGGGAATAGGGTGAAATGGTTTTTGAGGCGATTCATGAATTGCAAACTTGTACAAGTTTTCTGTTAACGCAAATTATATACCCACATTTATACTGTTCGTGGTATGAGCGTATCGTATCAAAACATCCCCTTTTTTACCTTATAGAACATATAACACCCCTTTAGAATATACCACCCCCTTCATAAGTGAAATAGCCAATAAAATATAGGAAGGGGGGCACCATCCAAGTTAGGAACCTATGATTTACACTATTAAAAACTCACACACATATGCCCGGCCGACCGTCCAAACGGTTACCTTACACCTTTCTGGTAGGTCGGACGGTCTGGGTTTCAACACATATGCCCGGGTAGAATTTTTTCTCCACTAGTTCTAGCTTCTAAAAATCATGGTTAGGATCTATCAAAAGCTTCATTTTCTATAAATATTAAGCATTTAAAATTAAAAACTTAATAAACTTTTAATCAATTGCAAAAAAAAAAAAAAAAAATCT
Organism: Amaurobius ferox; assembly: GCA_951213105.1. Taxonomy (NCBI): domain Eukaryota; kingdom Metazoa; phylum Arthropoda; class Arachnida; order Araneae; family Amaurobiidae; genus Amaurobius; species Amaurobius ferox. Next base: position 43,277,772 of record OX578136.1, on the reverse strand, counting down.
GTACAAAAAGTTTTTTGGTGAAAAATTTCCAACAATGAATAAGTTTCATAATGATAAATTTGTTGTAAAATATCAAAATAAAATTCAGAATAAATTCTGAATCAGCCATTTTTTTTTTAAATTGACTTGTCAATGGCCAGTCTGAAGAAGATGTTTAATAAAATTTATTTCCTTGCCCACAAATGCGTGCAGCACCAACCACATATTTTTTCTATTTTCGGTATTATTGGCCCAATTCAGCAATTTCTCTCTATTGTTAACAGTAATTTGCTCGTGTTATGAATAGGCATCAGATATGTACCAAGAGTTCAGCAGCCTAAGCAATATACTGCAGCAGTAACGTACTGCTGAGTTAATTACCCTGCTTAATTTTTTAAGCAGGGCAATTAACTATTAAAGAAATCTCAAAGCTATTGAAAGTTAAAAGCTTTTCCAAATAAGAAATAACAATCATGCATAAAGCATTGATTATGAAACACTTTTCAACTGCAATGCAATTTTATTTAAACCTCTCTAAAATGAGATACATTTAGCGGTGATATTTTAAAAATTATCACAATACTACAATAATTTATTATATTTGAAAACTTTATTGAAAACAAATGAACTTTATTCAAATAACGTCATCAAAATATAAATTGCCTGGCTCTCGATATAAAAGCAGTGAATATTTCATTCATAAATTTTTTTCCATTCCTTTCATTCAGAGGCGATATTTTTAAAATTATCACAATACTACAATAATTTATTTTACTTAAAAACCACAGAATTAAAAGTATTTTCTAACTTCATGCTTAAAACTTCATCGAAAAAGGCATTACTATAGAATCGTCTGTAGAATGTAAAATCAATGTATATTTCATTCATAGCTGCTATATTGCAGACTCCAGAGCTAAATAATTTTGAGTCAAAGAAATTCAGCAATTCTTATACAACTCATCTTACAGCTTGATGTGTTTAGATTCTCCATACATAAAAATTAGGCTTTGTTGTAGAAATAATTAAAGTTTGATGATCATTTAAACTTTAAAGTATTGTAATTGTGTTGGGGCAGTATATAGATGCATAGAAAAAATAAAAAATAAAGCGGTTTTAGGACGGATGCAATACTAAATATAAATTAAAAAGAACTTTAAAAATCACAATTTCGACACAAGATGGATGCCATATTTTATTTTGAAGTGGGTCACATGATCTCTTCATATAATATGAGTGCAATTATTACTTAAATTTTTATTTAAAAAACTACCGAACATATTTTGCTGATTTTTATATATATATATATATATATATATATTTTATGGGATAATTTAAATATTTCCTAAAATTTTCGAAACAATTTGTGAATTTTAAATTCGCTTAAAAAATGTTTAAAAAATTAGGTCCCATAGGGTACAATGTATTCCATTTTTTCAACCCAGATTCAGTCCAAAATTAATTGGGTGATATTATTCATTTATATTCACACAGGTCCCACAGACCTTCTGAACAACATATTAAAATTTAATTTTGATAAAGTAATTTTTACAGCAGTTATCGTGCGAACGGACAGACAGAATGAACAAAGTCATAAACACTTTTCAACTATGTTGTAAAGTGTTAAAAATGACCGAACATGGTCACTCGTTTAATTTTATCAATGGAAAGCGTGTTGAAGACCCAAGCCGTCCAACTCATCCGAGGACTTGAGCAACCAAAAGGACGGCCGGGAAAGAATGGAAAGAGTGTGTGACAATGCAATATATCCATACAATAACATGTTTCTATTTGGTGGCATGAAAACATGGCAAGCCAGTATGCAATACTAACTTTATTAATGTACTAGATAGAACAAATTTTGGCAACAAGTGAGAGTACCTAGAGTGTCATATTACTATTATTCAAATTTTTCTTTTAATATTTTATCATTTCTTCCACAATTTTTATGGTTGCACTAGAATTTTATCATACATATTTTTAAGAAACTACAAATTGCTGCAATAAATTAATTCCAAGAAATCAAATGCCAGGCAATAATTTGATTTGTTTCATTTTTATCCAATCACAGTACATTATTTTAGATAATTCATCCAATAAAATTCAAATTGCATAAATAAGCTTAAAATGAATGATAAAGTTTCCAGGTTTTCTCAATAAGCTAATACTTTAATTTTTTGATCACACTATTATTACTTAGTTACCTCTTCAAGCTGTTACATTTAGTAAATAAAAGTAAGAGTTTGAATAGTCAATATCATACATGTTTTAATATTTTAGTCACCTTTGATTGTGCTTTGCTCAATGATGGTAGGTCTAGCATCTGCAAACTTAAACACTATGTAAATCTGAATAATTTTCAGTGTGACAGGTATTATTGCACCTATAATTGTACAAATTTGCAGTATTTATTTGCAAGAATTCAGAATGCATGACTAAATACCTTTGGAATGATTAGTCACAAACCCATGGTTCAAATTTAAGAAATGCTTCAGATAAAGTAGACTTTCTGACGATGACTGTTTTTTTATCCTGTTTTTAAAAAATCAAATTTCCAAATGGACCCTCTACAAATGAAATTCCAATTATCAAATTGTGCCTAATTAATTTAAAGAATTTTTTGGGGGGAAAAAAAACTTGCCTAAAATGCAAAATTAGGCATAAAAGCATTGTCAAAATGACTTAAACTGCTTTGAACCTGTAGCGATTGAGCGTCACCCGGCCCGAGCCAGGACCGAACTCGGAACCTCTTGCTTACAAGACCAACATTATAAGTTTAGAGCAAAAGCTAGCTTCGACTCCAATCTTATAATTCGGGTACAGGTTCCAAACATCTTTGATCAGATATCTTTGGCAGGAGCAGAGTAGTCAGCTGCCGCAGGCCCATAAAAAAACCCAGCAAAAACATAGATTTCAAGGGTTGCACAAAATTTGAATTTCATTAAATAAAAATTTCCACTCAAAAACTTACATGCACACCTATTTTTAGTAAAAGATTTATGCAGTCCCCAATTATCCATCGAAAATCTTAATTAATGGACAATTTGGATTGTATGACCATGCAAACTTTTTTGTTTGACTAATTGGACTGTGAAAAATATTAATTGAAAATTTTTTCTAAGAGGCCTGTATAAAAGTTACATTTCATACTTTTTTACCAAAAGGTATCACATAATAAAATTTTATATACAATGATAGCCTATCTTAAATAAAACATTTCTGAAAGTGGAACCATGCATCCAACGACTATTGAATCAAAAAGTACTTAGTTGTAAAATATTTTTGAAACATCCTTTAAAGTGCAAACAGCTGAATTATTAAAAACTGAAACAAGTTAATACTATATGTAAAGCTCAAACTGCTTCTAAAGAAATAAAACTAAAATAACTTCTTTAAAAGCATCATATAACACAAAATTAAAAGTATCAACTGGTTTCGAAGGCAAAAAAACAGAATTTTTCATCAGGACATACAAGAAGTGCAACCTTCACACATGAGAACTAGATTGGTGACAGGTGCAAGAACAGAAAATGTGAAGCAGGGAAAGGGGGTTGTCAATGGTTAGAAAAGAAAATAGAGGTAGAAACCAAGAAGGAAGGAACAAGAAATAGGACACAATAAATGAATTGTAAAATACCAAAGACGAAAGTGAACATCCAACAAAGGATTCAAAGCACTTGTTCAGTGAGTAATACTATGAACATAAGAGCCTTATTAAATTATAAACAGTAACTAACCGGTTTTGGAAGCTACATGAGTCAACCAAACCAGCAGTAAAAATAACAGGATAAGAATATAAACAAATACAAATAATAATTAAAACAAAAACTGATCTTGGAAGCTAAAAGAGCTAAGACATTGTCAACAAATACTTCGGGAAAATCAAAATTTCAGGAAAAGGGCAAAAATTAGGACAAAAAAAGGACAAATGAAGTTGAAAAAAAGTAAACTAGAAATTTCCAAGCAGAAAAAAAGAAAGATTACACTTTCTTGTGAGTCCTGAAGAAGAAGGTTGTTTCTTGCCTTTGAAACCCATTGGCACTTTTAATTGTATATTGTATATTGCTTTTAACGAAGTTATTTTAATTTTATTTTAAGTTAATACTATGTTTGAAATTTTACTCTTTCAAAATGACACCGATTCACATACTGATTTCTTAAACAAAAACGTAAGCAATATTTGGATATTTTTTATTAATAATTAAAATTAAAAATTGTAACTTTTCACATTGAATAACTTTTTGTGCCCCTTTAAACAGGTAAGCAATTGCTTTGAAAGCTTAAAAGTACTACATTGAACAGGAAAACAAGTACAGTAGTCAAAAAATAGCTTTCACAAAAAATAACAAGTTTGATAAAATCTATAAAAGCTCAATTGCTTACTTTAAACTAATGAAAATAACAAGCAAGCATCTCGAGAGATACTAACATCAACAATCCACTCAAACTCAAAAATTAAAACCTTTACTTGACAAAATAAACACCAATTAATTCACAATTTTAAAAGCAGCAAATTTACAAATAACATAACAATCCAAAAATGAAATGTGAAATAAAAATATGTATAATTATATCAACAATCTATTCAATGTATCAATTTTTCAAGTGCATTTTGTTAAGGAAATATTTAATTATATTTTTTACAATTATTGTTAGCTTATATCTCAAATATGATATATATATATAAATATATATGCAATGGCATTCATGGAAATAAGCTCTGGGTCAATATAATTACACACTTGCATATTTATAAACTGTTATTAAATTCTGGTATTAAATAGGATTATTTACAAGGTATACAATGAAAACTTCATTAAAAATTAGTTTATCAAATCAAGATATATTTCATATTTAAAAAAGAGTATTTGTACTATTTTAAGAATGCAGGGTATATATTTAAATCATTATATCATTATTATTATTGTCACTATAACAACTGTAAGCAGGTTAAAGTCCACTTAAGATTTCAAGTAAAAATTTATTGTGTTGCAAAAAAAGATTAAATATTTTAAATGGAAGTACATACATTGTTTCTTAGTGTCCAATTCAAAATTCAGATTAATGAATTCTGACTTATTAAAGATAAACATTGCTGTTAAATTTATTATATTTATGAATAGAACATTTTAGAATATTTATATTGTAGAAATTAAAATATCCAAAACAGAAATATCTCGATAGAAGAGTTATGGCTTATAAATAATCCAATAAAAAGAGAACTTTTCAAAACTATTATTAAAGAAACTTATAAAAGTTTTATGGTGTGTAATATCCTTATACTTCACTTAATTACATATTAAATCATGACAAACTTGAATAAAACAATATGCATGAAGAAAACAGCACAATTCACAAATTAACTATTTAATGAAATTAAACTAAGCAGAATAATGTAAACAGATATGTAGATATCTAATTAATCACAATTTATCTAGAAAGACTGGGTTAAAATAAAATAAAGCTCTGGCAGGACTATATGATTTTAGAACAAAACCAATAAAAGATTTTACCAATACATAGTAAAACAAAACTTTAAGGAACTAAAAAAGGAACAAACATCTTTTAAATATATACAATGCAATTATGTAAATGATAAAAAAAAATGCAAACTTATGTCTTTCTTTGGTTTTGTCTATATTTGATCTTATGTGCGAGCCGGAGTAAAAAATGACACACATAATATTTTGCTCAAGTCCTCGGGCGAGTCAGACAGTCTGGGTCTTTAACACATATTATAATAATAGACTTTTAAATCATTCTGCTCCATTTTAAAGTAGAACTAAACAAAATCAAATACATAGATCATAATTAATCTTTATAAGGTAGCAAGCAAATTATTGGATTATTAGAAAGATGTCAAAGCATGTCCAGAAAAAGTAATGCTAGCAAGTGATCAAATTCAGTGTTTTTAAAAAGTATCAGTATATATATATATATATGTGTATGTGTGTGTGTGTGTGTGTACACATACACACACAAACTAAATCATTTATGAAATATAAGGTGTTAAATTTCATTTCAGAGTAAATTATGAAGTATTTTAGAAGTAGGGGAAAACTTTCACAAAATATTCAAGAGAACTCAATATAATACATTTTTGTTTAACTTATGTTTTAATAAAAATAAGTTTTTTGGTTTGAAATTAAAGACTGTGCAAGAAAAATACATGCACATACACATAGATGTTACTACACCTGAACATGCAGCACTGAAAATCAATGTTCCCTAAACTGAGTACATTTATCATTGTTTAGCTTTGCATACTGAAACTGAAGTTTCGTTTAGTGTTATTTTAATTGAAAAATCGAAGAAACTTTGTTCGGAACAGTACTCCTACACTTTTCCATTAAAAAATACTTTACATGATATTTCAAAAGCCTACAAAATATGCAAAAGCCACATTTTAACCTTAATAAAAGTTTTGATTGTAAAACTAAATTTCTTCACAGACATTATAAAACTGACAAGCACTTTAAATTTTTCTATAAAATTGAAAGTTATAATAAGCAATTCTCAGAAATTGAAATCAAATGCCAGAGTTTATACTTAAACAACACATAAGATTGAATATTTTCTAGCAACTGCATTGAATTTCCAAACTACTATTTTTTAATACAAATGGAGATAAAGAACCCCACTAAATATTTCTTTGCTTAAAATTCTTATTATTTTTTCTATCCTAAGAAACACATGATTTGTCTTTCCTTCAAATGGATTACTGCTTAAAGTACAATGACTAAGTCAGCACCAAACTGTAAAATACAATTTAAAAATGAAAGAATAGTAAAGCCCAATTTCAGTATATTTCTAACAAAAATATTGTAATTTTTTTTAAGAAATTGCTTTGTTTCAACATTAATAAACAAAATTTTTTTACAAAAAGGCCACATTTACTAAAAGTTGGGGGGGGGGAGAAAAAAATTGTAAAGACCTTTGATATACTGTTGTATTTTTAATGCATTTAAAAGAATTTCATGGTGCAAAAATCATATGCTAAAAGCCAGTCAGTTTGCATAAAAAACTATTGCATTATAAAGATGATCAATACATATTCCAGGATCATTCATAGATCATGCCACTGAGAACCTTGTGGTTGTATACAATTGTCACAATGAAATAGGAAAAGAAAGAAACACATTTTCACTAAAAATAAATATGTTTCTCTGATGTTATCAAACACATTGAATGCCTTAATAATAATTAATTCATGCCAACTTTAAAAAATAAGGAATTTAAAAAAACTTTGTACATAAAATAATCATTTCAAGGGCCCTTAAAAATCAATTTACAACACATAAAAGTTTTTAAGAGCCATGAGACCCTTGTAAAAATAAAGCACTATCAAAGACTTGTGCAAAAGATAAGATGTAAAAACACTTTGTGCAAAACATAAGGAAAAACTTAAACAATGTAATTAAGCACATAATAAAATAAAACAGCATACAGCTGTTTCAAGGATATGTTGGATCCCATTCTTCGATGCAACATAGGCCAATAAACCCAAAGTCAAAAAGGCACATTTCTTTTTTTATTATACTTCAGATTTATTGGTCTATCTTTTATTGATGGGGGGGGGGGGGGGGGGGGGGGGGGGACCAACATATCTTCAAATCCACTTCATTTTATTCATTTGTGCTTAATTGCATTGTTTGAGTTTTTCTTATCACTATCAAAGATGTTACTAAAATTATAGCTTTTTCAAAGGTCTTAAAAATAAAATAAAGTACTAATCAAGGACTGTGAAAACACTGTCTAAATTATTAAATGAAATTAATAATATAAATATTTACATAAAAGATTCAACTTCAAATGTGTAAATAATCCAGTCAGCATAATATAATTAAAATTAACTTTCATATATTTCTAGAGTAAATAGAAATAAGAACTTGCTACCTTTCCATACACTTTAATAATACTACAAAGCAGCAAAAACATAAAATTTCCTTAAAAATGAAAACATACAATACATAATTGCCTAATGAAATCTTCATATATTAAAAAAAGAATTAACAGTTTAAATTAGATGAAAAATTGTATTAAACTTCTGAAAGACTGATGTTTTAATTGCAACACTCTTAAAAGATTAAATTATTATAACAGCATGATATAGTTGATATACAAGACTAGACTCTTAACTTCAATACAAGGAGTACAGCAATGAAAAGGAGAAAAATTAAGGGAAAATGACTTGAAAACTTCAAATAGCATTGTACAGACATCTTTGAGTATAATTAGGAGTAGAAAGAGATCTTCTGGTTTTAAAGACATGGCTTTAACAAATTCACGCTTCAACAAATACATACAACAAAGCAATGAATTTAGCATATATAATATTAGATAGTAGATATAATAAATAGCAAACACAAGAGATAAACAGGAATTAATAATAAACATTTATATATTAGTGTAGTTATTTTTTGTAGTACAATCATTAATTTACTGAGTAAGAATTTAAAAGCATTAAACCATGAATTTAATTTAAAAATTAATTATCTCTTTGGCTGATATTGCAGATGTGAAATACTTCTAAGGAGGTATAAAGTGTATCTGTAACAAATGCAAGATACTTTAACCAGTATGTGCATACAAATAAATGCAACATCCTTACTACCAGATGTATTTTAATAATGATCAAGAATATAAAATTGTTAATAACCTCTTAATCCTTTTATAAGGGTTAAAATTAATAATCATGGTCCTTTGGTGAATAATGCAGATATTAAATACTTCCAAGGAACTGATACAGAGCATCAGTAACAAATGTAATACTTCCAACCAGATATATTGAATTATTAAGAGTTTGAATTGCCCTTAAATATTGAATGAGAACCTCTTTTAACTTGGAACCCAGGGAACATAACACACTCATCGATCATTTTATAAAGGTATACATACCCTCCAAAGGCAGAAAATCACTATAGTACAAACTAAGTTTTAAAGAAATGAACAATCATCAGTAGGAAAGAAAAAATATATATTCACCAAAAGACAAAGCAAGCAAAAATTCTATATAGTAACTTTTTTTTGTAATTTTTATAACATAGTCATATTTTCAAATAGCTATAAGCAAAATGTCAAAACAAATTAAGCAATATATTTAAAAACTTATATTTTTCTTGAAAACCTATACAAATCAGACTTTTGTGTATGCCAGGAAATCAGTAGAAAGACAGAAAGTCTACTAGGAAATTAAGAGAATTACAGCTACGGCAGTTAATACTACTTTGCCTAAAATTCATAATTATTTTTGCAAAACATATAAGGAAATTTTGACTCCTGCTGGATATAGAAGTGCCATACATCAGCAACATACATGTATTACTGAATATTATAATGAAATCAACGGTTTTCAGACTTTAACTTAAATAATCGAAAATGAAAATGGATTTTAACTATATTTACAACCATATATATATGTTCTCTGAATTAGAACAAAGAAATTCTTAGAACTAATTACGGATTGCTTGTGAACTTTGGTTATGTACAAATTCATAGCACAACCAGCATTTGAGCTAAGTTTTTAAAGAGCGAATAACTCTTGTTGAAAGAACTCTACAATATACACAGATATTTACAGGATATAGAATACTGTGAGAGTAAAAATATAGCTTCTGTCTGTGGTCAAAGTATACATTGAGTCTTTTTTTCTTTAGTCCATCTTTAAAAAACTGCAAAAATAGATAAATAATATATTGTTATTGATCAGAACCTTCATTTTTTTCTTTTTCTACAGACACTTCACTTTTTTCTTCTTCTACTACAGACACTTCACTTTTCTCTTCTTTTTTTAGAGTGACTTCAATTTTTTCTTCCTTTTTCAAAGCCTTTGTTTTAGGTTCATCAGTTTCTTCAGAATTATTTTTAACAGAGGCATTAGAAGCCCAAGACACAGAACTTTGTAATTTTCGCTTTTGTGAACTCAGGCTGATTTTAAAGGTATTATAGTCATAATTCTGCTTCCATTTCTTTTTCTTCTCTAAGACTTCATCAATTAAATCATGTGGAGGACTGACATTAACAACTTTGGGTTGAGATGTCAGAGCAAGTTCTGCAGTACTTAGCCGAGGAGCATCAGATAACACTCTAAAAGGAAATGTTTAAAAAAATAATTCAAGAAACACTTTATTAACAAAGAAAAAAAGAAGTATCATAAAATGGGTAACTTAAACTCTAAGGGGTAATTTGAACCCCCCCCCCCCAAAAAAAAAAAGAATCAACCAATCAACCTCATTTTTACTTTCCCTGCAATACATGGTAATGTATAGGGAAAGTATTGGAATCATGCTGAAAATCACAACTCGAGTTTTCAATGGATCTATACGCTTCAAGACCTATAGAATATGAAAAAACTATATTTAGCATGACGGCTGTGTGTGTATGTCTGTCTGTCTGTCTGTGCAATGTATGTATACACTAACTCAAAAACTAATGGACCGAATTTCACAAAATTTGGTAGGTAGGTCACTTATGTGTGACCCTGGTGCTGATTAGTATTTGGTAGGATTCATAAAAACAGAACCTGTGTATGTGAACATCTGTGTATGTGTTTGTGTGTGTGCCTGTCTGTCTGTGCAGATTTTGTATCCACTCTAACTAAAAAACTAATTGACCGAATATCATAAAATTTGGTACTCTAGCTGAAACACTAATGGACCGAATTTCACAAAATTTGGTAGATAAGTCGCTTATGGGTCACCCTGGTGCTGATTAGATTTACCGAAGCATGCTATTTTATCATTTCCACTTTCGAACGGTTTTCTATGGAGCACACCTATAAATGAACATTTTTGAAAAACTCTGTTCGTCTTGGGTTTTTTATCAGATGATTGGACAATATACCAAATATCAAGCCTCTATCACATTTAAAAGGTAGCGTGTTTCATTTATTAGCAAAATTGAACATATTGTTGAGAAGCACCCCCCTAAAGTAGCAAATATTGAAAATCTGAATTTACACACTTTCTTACTGTCAAACTATCTACCCGCACACCAAATTAAGTCCCTATCCTATCGCTAAGCATGTTTTTTCTATTGCTTCATCTTTCGAATGTTTTTCTGTGTAGCACCCCCTTAAATGAACATTTTTTAAAAACCGTATTCATCTTGGGGTTTTTATCAAATGATTAGTCCATATACTAAATTTCAAGTCTGTATTACATTGTAAAGAAGGCGTTTTTCATTTGTTCGTCAAATCGTATATTTCAGTGATCAGCACCCCCCCTACAATAACAAATTTACCAGTACACCAAATTTGATGTCTCTATCTCATCGCGAAGCATGCTTTTTCTATCCTTTCACTATTCGAACGCTTTGGTGTGGAGCACCCACCCCCTTAAATATACATTTTTGAAAAACTCCAATCTTCTTGGATTTTCTATCAAATGATTCGCCTATATACCAAATATTAAGCCTCTATCGCGTTTTAAAAGGGGTGTTTCTCCTTTATTCCAAAATTCGAGCATTTTAGTGTGTGACACCCCCTAAAATAGGAAATATTGATAAACTGGAGTTGTACACTTTCTTTTTTCCAAAATATCTACCAGTACACCAAATTTGAAATCTATATTTCATCCCGAAGCATATTTTATCAATTTACCTTTTGAACGTATTCCTCTGGAGCACCCACTTAAATGAACATTTTTGAAGATCTACATTTGTCTTAGGTGTTTTTATCAAATGCTTAGCCCATAAACAAAATTTCAAGCCTCTATCAAATTTTAAAGTATTCGTTTCTTATTTATTCGGCAAATCGAACATTTTGGTGTGCGGACCCTCCTTAATTTGAACATATTGGAAACCTGAAATTGCCCACTGTCTTCCTTTCGAATGATTTACCCATACACCAAATTTGAAGTCTCTATCTCATCGCGAAGCATGTCTTTTCTTTCATCTCACCTTTCGAATGTTTTTGTGTGGAGTACCCACAACCTTAAATATACATTTTCAAGAAACTATTCTTGTGTTTTCTATCAGATGATTCGCCCATATACCAAATATCAAGCCTCTATCACATTTTAAAAAGGGCATTTCTACTTTATTCCGAAAATCGAACATTTTGATGTGCGGCACCCACTAAAGTAGAAAATATTGGTAAACTGAAATTGTACACTTTCTTCCTTTCAAGCTATCTACCCTTACACCAAATTTGATATCTCTATCTCATTTTTAAGCATATTTTTTTTTATCAATTCACCTTTCTAACGTTTTTCTCTGGAGCACCCCCATAAACGAACATTTTTGAAAAACTATATTCGCCTTGGGTGTTTTCGTCAAATGATTAGCCCTTATACCAAATTTCAAGCCTCTATCAAATTTTAAAGGAGTCTTTTCTCATTTATTTAGTAAATCGAATATTTTGGTGTTCAGCACCCCTTAAGTAGAAAATATTGAAAATCTGAAATTGCATACTTCTTCCTTTCGAACGATTTACCCATACACCAAATTTAAAGTCTCTATCTTACTCCAAAGTATGCTTTCCTATCATTTCACATTTCGAACGTTTTCTTGTAAAGCACCCCCTCTAGAGAAAGTTTTCGAAAAATTCGATTTTTCCCGAGGGTTTTATCGAATGACCGAGAGCCATGTATCAAATTGCAAGTCTCTATCTATTCGGGAAGTGCCTAAAAAAGGTGTGACAGACGGACGGTGGATGGACGAATGGACTAACAGACACTTGGCAATTAGTATCACAAACACTTAAAAGATAAAAACATATTGCAATTATACAACATACCACATAATTCCAGACATACCACTCATATTGAAAAATTATTTTCCCAAACACCCATTATTTCTCCATCTTCAAACTTGCCATGCATTTAGACAACATGTGTAAGATTAACATATGCTTGTTTTTTTTAAATCAAAAATGGTGTTTTCGAGATTTTCAAAATTAATTTTGAAAATAAATCAGTTTTTTTATTTTTATTTTTCAAACTGGTATGTGCTGTATATCCAATTAAAGTCCATAAAAAGAGCTTTATAATAAGCTATACAAAAGCCATCATTACTGGTTACAAAAATGTGAATTTTTTCATGAATGGTACTTGTGTGAAATTGGGTGTTTTTTTTTTTTTTTCATTTTTTGGAAATCCGCAATAAAAAAAATCACCGAGCCAAAAAATCTAAAAATTTGAATACTTCATAAGTACTAACTATAAACTAAAAATCATTGAAATCTGAGACACCAAGGTCCAGGCCCCGTGTTGATTTGGCACGAAATAAATGACCTTATTAAAAAAAAGGGGGCAGGCTTGCTTTCTTTCCTACTTAATGATAAATCTGATAACTTTTAAAAAATGTGGTCATATGATGAAAATTACATTTAATTTCTTTGTTGATTCCTGTCACTTTATTGTAATTAATAATTTAATATTCTTGATTCAATATTCCACAAATAGCGAGTTTCATCCTTTGTGGGATGTCATAGCTGACAACCTCCAAATATGAAAAACAGGAAGGTATTCATGCGACGACGTTATGCATATCTTTGACAGCTATACTCAATCTAGTAGTTAAAATATAGTAAGCACAAATAATAGTTTAAATTTAGTAGTTTAAATATAGTAGTATAAATATAGCAAGCACAATTTTTCAATAAATAAAACAGAAATACGACTTCCCCATGACTATAATTAATAGATTTAAAAAGAAACAAATACAGATATTTGCATATTAAACATATCTGCTAAGAGTTAAGGTATTGAAGTCTTCCAAAGCACAATAAATGAAAATATGATATAGAATAAAATAGGTCAGGTGGGATGAGGTCATTGATTAAACTGAGAAATAGCAGATTGAAAAACACCAGAAAAATATTTACAAAGAACTAGATACAAAAATGGAAATATATCAATTCAGATCATTCAAAATCTATCTTGAAAAAATCCCCTTATTACATACTAGAAAAATTGAAATTTGCACATTGTGGTTATATGTATTAGTTAACATGCTATCAATAAAAATACATTTTAAAATAAACTTCAATGTAATAAATACAAATTTATCATTTAAAAACATCAAATGTCTTAACACCAAGAAAAATGCCTAAGATTCAAAGCGCTGCTTGAGAATGTTAACTATTAAAATCATCTTGCTTCCATAATAGTTAATTCTCATACTATTTGGTTAATTATGTAGAATATTTCTTTAAAAGTGCCCAAAATATGAAAATAACAGTTTAGTCTGCTTACTGCTTATTGTACAATAATTAGAGGATGGAGATGGATGGAAAAAGATACTTGTGGGCTCTCAGCAATGCACAGATATACAAATTGAATTGCACAATCAAATTATTTACATGAAATTATTTATTTATTTTGTTACTTTAGTATTAACAGCATGCCATTGGCGAATGTCAACTAAGGTTTGTTTCGGGCGGAAAATGTTAAGCAATTACCCTTAGGATGACATCAAACATATCATTATCATATGGGGCTTGTTTTTTCCTCCACATAAACTCCACAAGATAAAATTCGAAGTGGTGGTGAGATGTTCCTCGATGTTTTTTATTTTGCCATTTTGCACTTCCCCAGATGTGTTCTATATTCTGTGTGTGCACGCCAGTTTCAGGATCAATGAAATTGCATATATGGTTCACTTAGCAGTGAATATAACCAGATTGTTCCAATTCTTCAATTTTATACCCCTTCCAACAGTCGGAAAAAATGGTCAATCCATCTTTAATGTGTTCTTTTATTTCGTTCATTGATGTGGTAGCACTTGTGATCAGGGACCATAACAAGAAATGTTTTTCTTGCTTCGTGACAAATGCCACCGAATATCCATTGGGGAGGGACTATTCTTCCAGTATTATTTTTACGTCTTGTGAACATGCTTTCGTTGATCTCCACAATGAAATCGCCACCGCCAATTTTTTCATTTTTTGCTTCTGCCATTTCAAGGACGCATATCTCTCGTAGATAATTATTCCAATCAACAACCGTTCTGTCTGCCATTCTTAGTTGCTTTTGGCAGAACTTGACTGATGTTAGTTCTTCCCACCAGCAATAAATGAATCGTAAAGCTGTTGTATATGTTATGCAGCTACTTTTGAACCAGTTTTTTACACACATTCTAACACTTTTTTGACATGTGCGAATGTTGCACTGTCAATAAATGCATTCTTCATTGAAATATAATTTTGTTGGATGCGAAAGATTGCAATATCGATTTTAGGGAAGTATGCTGCATTTCTGCATATAGCAGGCAGACTCCGTTTCATTTTGAGGTAAGTTCTACAGATTCATAATGATCAAGCATTACGTAAAAATTTACTTTAACATAAAAACAGAGAAAATAGAACACAAGTATCTAATGCAACTATGCACTGAACACTGAACTGTGGTTCTAAAAAAAGTTTTGCAAAACAACTGAAAGTCATTGGTCACTTCAGTTAACCTAGTTTGATCATATGTGAGCCATCCTCAGTCCATCCACATTAGCTTGGATAATCAAGACTTTACTGTAGTTGATTCATAAACAGGTTGCAGAAAAGTATACATTCATTAAATTTTCACATACAGATAAACATTTTATCCCATCATAATAATTACTTTATAGGTATTTACAATGAGAGGAAAATAATCAAACATTTCATATTTACAAATAGTAAACTGTTACAAAAAATATCACATAACTTATCAAATAAAATACAAACAAAAAGAAAAATAATAACAAATACCTCCTCAAAATAATGACTGAACGCCTTTTTTTAACATCCTGTGGTCGAATACAATGTGTAATGTTGTCAGCAGCATAACCACTAAATAAAAATTTTCAAATTACTTCAACAGACACAAAATACAAATTCCACTGTACAACTAAACAAAATAATTTTAAAAGAAATAATTTTTTTAAGCCGCGTTATCCCAGTGGTTAAGAAGTGGGGATCACAAATGGTAGACTCGGGTTCAATCTCAGTAGCCTCCCAAAACTTCCCCTAAATAAAAATTTCCAAATTACTTTAACAGACACAAAATACAAATTCCACTGTACAACTAAACAAAATAATTTTAAAAGAAATAATTTTTTTAAGCCGCGTTATCCCAGTGGTTAAGAAGTGGGGATCACAAATGGTAGACTCGGGTTCAATCTCAGTAGCCGCCCATAACTATCTTTGTGTCTATGCGGAGTAAGGGCACATTAAATCTGTAGTTCTGAAAGTCCATATGAGATGTGATGGGTTAAGGTAAGGATGGCACACGATCCATGCGATTGTCACCCCCATTGGGTTTCACTCTAAATTGTTAAATTGTATGGCACTGTCCTAGCCATTCAAACAATTACCTTACACCTCCAGGTAGATCAGACAGTCTAAATAGGAAAAAATAAATAAAGCATTTTGTAAATGCTTTGCTACTCCGTTGTAATTCTGTTTCGTTCGTCGTTGAAAACGATTATCTCAACACGACTGCTGTCCGTCGGTCTCTCTCCCCAAATATTCAGGATGGGGTGACCGAAATCGAACCAATGCGTAATTACAACAAAGTAACGTTGCCCGAGCAGATTTTGCACATGAGTTGCGATCCGTGAGAATCAGTAACTGAACCAGGAGACATACTTGGATTTTGACACGGCAGACTTATTTTAAACATAACAAGAATTTATTTAAATTTAACAGTTAAACAATTTTACAGACTAAAATATCATGGGCAAATGATCCAAGATGATACATCCTGACAATGGATGTTAAGTAAAATGGTATTAGCTCAAAGTCTTAACAGACATGTTGCGGAGACGAGAGGGATCACGATGAAACCCTCGGGGCATCAAAAATGCGACCGTTTGTCGTGGCTGCTCGCCGAGTGAATCATCGTGATCCCTCTCATCTCCGCAACATGTCTGTTTCGAAACGCTAGATACGGAGACAGCGGCACATGTCAGGATGCGACAAGGAAATGGGTGGTTCAAGCCCCAGGAGTTGGCAAGAGAGTGCGATATGTTTTTCGCTGCCAAGGGAAAGTCGTATGGACCGCAAGAGCGCGAGGAATTTTGGGATTTCCGCAAGAAGGAAATAGAACCGGGAGCTACGCCGGAGAAGGGCGAGTACCGATCAGTGAGGGAGCGCACCTCTGCGGGAGGGTCGGGAAAGCAAAAACAGAGATCCGATTGCTATGGTTGTGGGTCAGCGTCGCACTTACGACGAGACTGTCCACTGTACGGTCTTAAGGGGACAGGGGTTCAAAGGAACTCAGATAAATGGGCCACAAGGGGCGCCAGGTACGAAGTTGGAGGGCGACAGTGCTCCAGAGAGACGGCGCACATTGCGAGCGCGGAGGCCGTGAGTAGAGAACCAGGAGGGAAAGAACCAGGTGGGCATCCTGAGGAAAAGAGGGAAAGAAATAAGCCCGGAATCGGGAAAGAGGAGGCGAGAACGCCGCGTGACAGACGAGTAGTGGATGCGTTACGGTCCATAAATTCGGAAAGGCCGATCCAGGAAAACCTGTATGAACGGAAAAGGGTTCCCATTAGTGTGGACGGGACAGTAGTCATGGCTCTGGTGGACTTGGGAAGCGAAATTCCGGTGATCAGGAAGGACTTGGTGAAGGAAAGACAAGGGGAGGGCGTAGCCAATATTTTTGTAAGAGGCAGTTTTGGGCCCCCGGTCAAGTGTTTTTTAAGGAACATTCCTATGGGCATGCCTACTGGGAGCAGCAGTATCGGGCCACACCAGGAAATTCTTTGCGCAATAGCCGAAGATATGTCGGAAAAGGTGGTGGTACCCCCCGGGTTGAAAACACTGCTAGAGGGTAACCCCAACAGGGAATTGGAGGAAAAGGATCGTGAAGAAATATTCAGGGAGGAGAGCGGTCGTACAATTCGGGCCGAATTTGTACAGATATGGGACCCAGAAAATGCATTAGGGGGACAGCGTTTTGAGGCAGAGAGGGTTCAAGTGAGAGTCAAAGGGACCCTAGTGAATGCGGTAAGCGATACGGGCAGTGAAATGGCCATCATCAGAGAGGAAATCCTGCAGGGTAAATCTTTAGAGGGTGAGCCGAAAATTTGTGAAAGGAACTTTTGGGGCCGCTGAAAGGTGCCCAGTGACAAGCGTGACAATGGCCATAGTCGATGAAACGGGGAAAGAAAAGGTACCACAGGAAATTCGATGCATAGTGGTCAAGGCACTTCCCACCGATTTAATATTACCACCGGGGATGATAAAGGAACTAATAGGAAAGCAGGGGGTTGACGAGGTATCGAATACCGATATCACGGAGAGCGAGCGGATAAAGTCGCGGGAGGAAAAACATTGGGACCCAGCAAGGAAAGTTACTTCCAGGGATGCAGCCGGAGAAATTGGGTCATTCTCTCCCGCTTATCTCGCTAAGAGACGGTCGCCCCTACACCCCTCTAAGGTGGAGAATTTTCAGGAGGAAGGGGATGCGATAGGACGAAACCCGGACGAAAACCCGGACCCCCCAGATCTCGCTACTTCGAAAGAGAGGCACGGTAGCGAAGGGTTACGAACAGCTGATGAGGGGGAAAGAAGAGAGCATAGGTCATCGCGAGTGCAGGAGACTCGGGCAAGGAAGGAAAACATTCGAAGGGGCTCTGAAGGGATAGCTAGGGACCGATTTGGAGTAGGGTAATCCTAGAAATGTGGGTCAAATAGCTCTCTCTTTTCTGAGCAGGCTAGACTGAACACCGGCTGAGACAGTGTTCATTTGTTTGTTTACTTTTGTTTTGCTTTGATTTTTTTTTTTTTTTTTTTTGCCACAAGCAGTGCGGTGACTTGGAGTAGGTTTTACTTTATTTTGTTTTGTTTATTGCTTCTAAACGACAGGACTGGGGTAGGAGAAATAACTTTCTCTTTTTGGTTTTGTTTGTTCGGGGATGTCCTAAGTTTCATAGTATTTTATAGTGTATTAAGAAATTTTTGTATAGGGAGTAGAGGTTGGGTGAGCTTATGTAAATTCTCTGTAGGTAAATTGAGCAGATGAATTTCAGTGTGGCATGTACCATAGGTGCATGGGTCTCTCACGCGAGGGTGAGAAGCACTGATTGGGTGAGGGTCACTTACGGACATTCGACGGCGGATATCAGTGCTCAGGTGTGCCTACAGAAGTTTTTTTTTTTTGTGTGTGTGTTCACCTACATCACAGATTCGGGACTCATAACGGGACCCAGTGACAATTGTGCTTCCAATACAATGTGATTTTCAATATGAACAAGTTCATAGTGCATAGGAGTGGATGACAGTAACTATTTTGTCCAGACAGAACTTTGTTTGGGCGAAATTTGCCTATTGGGTAGGCAGAAAGTTTCGCTCTTGGGGGGGGGGGGCGTGTAAGGTTCTGCTGGGAAAAATATCCTGGAGACCTATATGCCAATGACCCCGCACTCTATGTGCGGTATAAGTTCGGGGAAAGGACCCCACACCAACGCAAAATCTCCCAGACTTTGCACGGAGGTTGCATCATGAATGTGTCAGCACAAGGGCTTAACGCCCAAACAACGGCAGTTTGAGGGGAATAAACATGTCGATACAGGGCATGAGAAACATTAAAATGTCACTTGTGGAGCTTAATCTCAAAATTCATTGTTTCTGAGAAGACGCCACAGCCAGGGGCCAATGAACTTGATGGAGGATATATACGGCGGACTATATTGTTCGTCATGATTCACTCGGCGGGCAGCCACGACAAACGGTCGCATTTTTGATGCCCCGAGGGTTTCATCGTGATCCCTCTCGTCTCCGCAACCTGTCTGTTAAGACTTTGAGCTAATGCAATTTTACTTAACATCCATTGTCAGGATGTGTCATCTTGGATCATTCGCCCATGATATTTTAGTCTGTAAAATTGTTTAACTGTTAAATTTAAATAAATTCTTGTTATGTTTAAATTAAGTTTGCCGTGTCAAAATCCAAGTATGTCTCCTGGTTCAGTTACTGATTCTCACGGATCGCAACTCATGTGCAAAATCCGCTCGGGCAACGTTACTTTGTTGTAATTACGCATCGGTTCGATTTCGGTCACCCCATCCTGAATATTTGGGGAGAGAGACCGACGGACAGCAGTCGTGTTGAGATAATCGTTTTCAACGACGAACGAAACAGAATTACAACAGAGTAGCAAAGCATTTACACATTTTTTGAATAAATGAGGAGATTAGGAATGTAGAAATACAAATGTACAATACACATAGAATAAATATAATATACAGAAAACTAAATCACCAAGAAATACAAAGTCAAATATACAAAATGGATCTATTTTGACTTTGGGTTTGTTGTTCTATTTTACTGACAAAGGGGATCTAACATATCCTCAAAACAGTTGTATACTACATTGCTTATAAATTTGTGAGTAATTATGTTTTTTAAGCTTATCCTTTGTACAAAGTGTTTTTACTTAAAAATTCTATTGGTAACCTTAGAAACTAATTAAATTAACATAAATGAACCCGACCCAGATTAAGTACAAAAATAAGAAAGATCAAAATAAAATTATAAAATCAATCAATAATACTCCATCTTTTAAAAATTAAGTTTTAAATGTATAATATTAAAATAAAAAATTACCTGAGAATAGTAACACATCCTCTACAAACAGGGAGGCACAAAATTGGATCTGTTACACGTATAGGCTTGAAGCTAAACTTGCAACCAAAGCTGAGGGCACTATCACTCATAAAGGAAACAGATATAATGGGACGATCAAATATATGAGCAGGGTCTATGTGAGAAACTATGCAACCTCCAGGCTGATAGTCATTGATAGCAACACTATTGATGAATCCCTCTGACACAATTTTGGCTTTTACTAGAGGTTCTATCACCTGAAAAGCATAACTATGAATAAGAATGTGTAGATGTTATTCACAGAACAGGACATTACTTATTAATATTTCAATTGATGATCAGAAGAAATCATGCAGAAATGTTCTGTAGACTAAATAATCAATATTTTTATCCATAGGCATTTATTATTTTGCACTTTTTCTAAATATGCAAAATGTTTTTAAATTTAACACTTATATAATATCATATCTCCAGATGCTAGTGGAATTAGTCCCCTTCAGGTAGGGACTAATCCTCCTTGGGTGAAGATTAATCCTGTGGTCAGTGGGATTAATGCTTCATCCCACCTCCTTGGGAGAAATAAATATTTTCTGAGGTGACTTCAATGACCCCCACCTTAGTAAGTCTTATTCTTTAGCCATTCTTTGGGATACAACATATAACTAACGAGGTACTATAATAAGTAATATAACAAGGTATTATAATAACTCCATAGATACAAAGCATATAAACTTTTTCTTGGTTTTTCAAGGGTACCCACTAGTTGTCGAAATATAAAGAACTAGAAAATGTACTTAACATTACCAATGATTTAAAAAAGAAATTTAATGAATTCATTTATTAAACTTTTCAAAAGATAACAAGACTGATATGTGATAAATGAACCCTGCTATAAATTGCAGAAAATGTCAATTACAAAATAAATTTTAAATAATTAGACTTTTGCCGGTACTGATAACTTTCTTGGTTTCTCAGTTTGACATTTTTTTTTATTCAAGTAACAGCCTTCTTCCTTAAAGTTAAAAATCCCAACACAATGTCAATGAAAAAAAATATTAGCTCTTGCTTACAGCTGGGAAATTAGTTTGAAAGAATGCAATTTTTCTCATGTGGGTTAAAAAAAGGAAAGAATGTTACCTTTTACAACATTAAAAAAAATCAAGGCTTTTATGATGACAAAGATCTGAAGAAATATGCAAAATAAAAAATAATTCAGTCTGAAAGAGCACTCAAAATATCAATAATTTGGAACCAAAAACATTTGAATACTTTAAATGTAATGTTGTTTTAACATAAAAAATTGAATCAACAATGTTTTCATTTTTAAATAACACTATAGATGGCACCACCAATTCAAAACATAGCAAAATTTAAAACACTTAGAAAAGTTGCCAAGTCTCAAAAGTAAAAGTTGTGCTTCTTGCATGTCCTGATTTAGAAGGCTGTTTATTACCTTTAAAACCAGTCAACAGTATTATTTTGTGTTGTATATTGCTCTTCATAAAGTTAGTTTAGTTTTATTACATTATTAGCAATTTGAGCTGCACTAATCAAAAAATTGTTGTAGCAACATGCAATACATGGCTTAACCAGGGTTGGGTTTTCTGATAGAAAATTCAAATCTCAATTATAATATGTGCAGAATGCATATGTAGAAAACCTATCATACATCACTTCTTCATGGTACAAAGATGTAATATAATATCTAAACTTATTTCATGACTTTGTTATTATTCAACATGATTTCCTTCTCCCAATTTGAAAAATATAATCGTATACTTCAATTTATTGATACAAAAATGTAATTTAATTCCTAAAAATATTTGTTTACTTTTTATTATTCATCAGTTTACTTATGGGATATTTGGCATTTCAATGAAATACAAGTTCATTCACCTTTTGGGAATAAATTCAAAACAGCATCTGGAGACGAGTAGCTTAGTTACGAAACTGCTCAAAATACCAGTATCAACAGCTCAACTTTAAAAAGTTATTTTAAACTGGTCATATGCCTATAATTTGGATATAAATAAATTAATATTTACCCATTCAACAGGGAATACACATGGAGTTTTTAAAATAAAATTTTTCCCATTTTTAACACTTTCCAACATAGTTGAAAAGTGTTTGACTTTCGTCATCCTGTCTGTCTATCTATTCCCATAACTGCCATAAAAATGACTTTATCAAAATTAAATTTTAGTATGTATGGTGTTCTGACGATCTGTGGGACACACGGGAATGAAAATGAATAATATCAACCAATTAGTTTCGGATTTAACACAGGTTTAAATAATGAAATACATTGAACACTATGGGACTTAATTTTTCAAACATTTAAGTTGAAGTTAAAATTCACAAATTGCTTCGAAAATTTAGGAAATATTCAAATTATCACATAAAATGTGTAAAAAAAATTTTCTGCAAAATGTGTTGGGTAGTTTTTTAAATAAAAATTTAAATAGTTACACTCATGATATATGAAGACATCACGTGACTCATTGCAAAATAAAACATGGCATCCATTTTTTCTCTACTACTGTGTAATGATCGTTTAAATTTATATTTAGTGTTGCATCCATCATAACACTGCTTTATTTTTACATATTATCTGTGTATCTAAATTCTGTGCCAACGCAATTACAATATTTTTTTTTTAATGATGACTAAACTTTGATTATTTCTACAACGAAGTCTAATTTTAATGCATACAGAATGTAAACAAATCAAGAGATTGCAAAGTGAATTGCATAAGAGTTAAATTTGTCGTGACAATTTAGATTATCAGACATTTTACTAACTTTTCTAAATGTAAATTAAACTTAAGTTTTACTTTTTTATTTCAAGAACACCCGCACTTTCAAAAAATCCTTTTTCTTAGCCTTGGCGAAAAACATTCACTTCCCTTAGGGCTCATCATTCAAAGCTAATGAATAAATTATACACTACTTTTTGCCAAATAGATACCACCAGTAGTGGCTCGTGAGTTGGGGTTGTGGTAGGGCTGCAAATAAATTGTATCTTAAACTAAACTAGATTTTTAACACAGCAATATAACAAAAATCTGATGTGGGCAGCACATGACTTTCCTTATATAATGCAATAAATTTACTACTTTTACAGTAAAAAAAGATATATTATTTTTATAGTAGATATTTATATTCTTTCCGAGATATTGAATTTTCGTCAATGAATCGTCATTTTCATTGATTCATTCATTTTTATCCATTTGGCAAGTTTTTCATTAATGTAGCAACATTTAAGAAAGTCGCCAAGTTGGCGCATTCCACCAAATTCGTCGCCAAAATTTCGCCAAGCGTTATGGACGGAGAAATAAGTTATTCTTACAGCAGATAAATGACTATTGACATTCAAATACAAAAGTATTACTCAAAGTATCTTTTTTCATGAATGGAACGAGCTAGATCCATAAGAATGATGTCATCCAATTTATCGCATGGTATTACATATGAAAAGTGAACATGTTTCTTAATAGGAAATATTTTTTTTTATTTTATGACTTTTTGAAATTTTTTTTGAAAAATGTGCAATATCTCGAGAACGGTTTATGTTAGCGTTCTAAAATTTATGTCAATCGTTTTCTAATGAAAAATTACATAAGAAATTTCTATTTGCGTAATTTTATTAGCGGTTTTGATTTTTTGACAATTTTTTCAAAATTTCATTCGATTCGTGATCAGGGATGCTTGAAACGTGCTCTCCCGTCGAAAACTCGAATTCGAATTTTCGTCCCCGTCACAATACTTTCTTTATACATAATTGTATATAAGGAAAGAAATAATTTACGTAACAGCATACAGATAAATATTTTATTTATTTATATATAAGTGACATTTCGACGAACGAACTCATCAATAACTTTTTCATTGAAATTTTTAATTTTGTCCATTAAGCTCTTCCCTGCACTGAGCATAGACGATCTTCAGACATGGTGTTTCTTAAAATGGTCTCTATTCTCTTCAGCGTAGAGAAACATCATTCTGGTTCCGATGATGTCATTGGTGTTGTCAGGACAATTTTCAGCAAACGGCTTACTTCACTATGTAAATTCTGAAGTTCGCTGCTTACAATCAATTTGTGAAGATTTAAATTTGCAAAACTTAAAAATTATTTTCGCTCATAAAGAACAGAATCTCTGTTCTCAGTTTCTCTTTTTTCAGCATAGGATATGGTAATACTCTTTCATCTAATTCCTTTGAAGGAAATTCTTTGCAAAAATGAGAAAATTATCCGGACGCCAACAATTTTGCTAACAAAAACTGTATTTCTCTTTTCACAACCACATAACCAGTCATATTTAGCATGAATTTCCCGTTTAAATTTTTTTTTGGTATGAACTCTTACTGCTTAATGATGTCTGAATGACTTGAAATTCAGCAGAGAGCGACCATTACTTTTAAAGCAATTTTTTTCGGTCAAAGATAATCCTGAAAAATGACCTTTCTGCAAAGACCACACACTCATCGTTTAATTATCTTCCAAACGTACAGACATTAATTAAACAGTCATTTATTCCAAAAGAAACAAATACGCGATATAAACGAACAGTTTCTGACTCAAAAATAAGAACTCCAACACTTTCCATTCAAGTAAGGCTCTACTAGATGGATCTGCATCGTCTGCAGCACGCTGCGATGATTACGAAAGGCAACCTCTTCTCCCTACGTATCACTCTGAGCATGCGCACTAAACATCTTAGAGGAGAAATTGAGCTGCGAGATTTGCAGCTCCAAAGATACTTTTCCCACATGCTTTGAGAACATTCATACGAAAATTAATCTTCCCACTTACTTTGCGGCCGCAAAAATTTGTTTAAAACTTTGATCTGCATTCATTCAGTGCCAAGTGTAAACTCTATATTGTAAAATTATACAAATGCGATGAATAAATAAAAAAATATATTGTTTGAAATAAATTACAGGGAGTGCTGCAGCTCTGCAGCACTTATTGACGAGCCGCTACTGGATACCACTCAGGATTTCCAATACATCTATACATCTGCTGATTATTTTTAGATAGTAAAAGTATTAGGGGCAATAAGAGAGATTTACTTTCCCATCAGAAAAAGCAATAAATAGGGGACCCATTGAACTTTTATGGTTAGCAAATGTCAAAAACCACCCAGAAAGTAACAGGAAAGATGCTTCACAGCAATTTACCAATAAGAGATATATGTACATTAAACTGTCAAGTTCAAGATTACATTGAGTTAAACCCACTCCCACTGTACCGATTGAATATTGGTGACAGAGGCAATGCTAGTGTTGTACAAGAAGAGCCTTGAGCAATGCCTTGAGCAAAGCGGCTGAATAATTGTACTCATATGACCTAACTGTTTTTTTGGCAACTAGCAAGTGCGGAAGAATATGCAAGCAGTCAGGCTACCAGAGATGAGGCTAGTAGTTTGAATTAAGATGCAAGAGTATTGTGTATGCACGAGCGGCCTCATGAAATCTCAAGGGCACAGCATTTTATAGGCATTGATGTCTGAGCCAGCCTAGAAAGAGGAAGCAAAGTGAACTTGCTTCAGTTGAGGCAGTACAGCGGATGATTGTTCCATGACTACATCATTAGACATTAGCTGTAAAATACAGATTAGTGGTCGAGTCAGAATACAGCAATAAATTGTGCACAGAATGGCATAAAATTAAAAATTGTCTGCGAACAAAAGTATTTGCCTAAAAATTTTCTGCAAAAATCTGTCGAGTCATATATGGTATATGCGAACACATATCACACAAAATTATTGATTTTCTGATTACTTAATTTATTCAGGTAATATTTTCAGAGTACCAGTAAATGGAAAAACAGGAGGGAGAAAACATGATTTACCAGAGTTAGATATGTAATATAGTTTTTTGAAAATGAAAGTAACAGTGCATATGCATTGCTCATAATAACAAAAAAAATTTTTTTAATAATTCTCTAAAATTTCTGCAATTCGAAAAACTTTTTACGAACAACGTTCGTCTATATTTTCTGACTGTGTGTAAGATGATTTTAGAAAATCTACCGGAATGAGGATACTGTAGAACAGCTCCTGTCTTGATTATTTTAAGGCAGGAATTAGTCATTTAAAAGCAGAGAGGAAAGATGAATCTTCAAAAGCCTACTGGTGTGATGGTCCAATAGTACATGCTCACATCTTAGATATTTTGGGAACATTTTTAATTGGATTGCAAGTTAACTTATTTATGATAAAAATATAAATAAATTTTGAATTACATTGTATGACTCAAAATCATCCAACCTTAATTGCGATGAAAATGTATTGTTTTATAGAAGAAAAACATCAATAAGTATATTTTTTTATAAACACTGCATGAGCAATTTAAAAAATATGTACATAACTCTTTGTACAACCTGGATATTATGCTTAAATTTTGAAAATCGTCGATAGATATATTTGTTGCAAAATACAAGAAGTTAGAGTTCTAGATTAAGGGTTTCAGAAAATAGTTTTTAATTAATTTATAAAGCAATATATCTATACCAAATCATGGACCCAACCAGGAATTTCATCAACTTCGCCTCTGGGATATAGCTTCTCCATTCCCGGTCCTTTCCGAAGCATTTGGGAACCATAGGTATATCCTTCGCCGAAGAAGTACTTATTCCGTAACGGGGCTCTGTCCACTGTACGTTTTTTGTACAGACCTTTTTCTCCAATCGCAACAACTTCTTCTATCTTACTTTCAATTACTTTGCTCTCTTCATCAGAAAATAAGCGCCTTTGCTGAATACCCTCGTGTAATTTTCTAAGAGTATCAAGGTACGAATCTGTTTCTCTGTCATAGTAATTTCTTCTATCTATTTGCTTCTCTTTAATGTTATGACGGGTATTGCTGCTATTATTATCCTGAGTTAATTGTAATTTTCTACGCAAATCGCCATACTCTGCAGCCATGTTTACAGGTACAGTGTTTTGGTGTGTTTTGATTTATTTTCTACGTCGAGAAACTTCCGCTCAGTTAAAATTAAGAGTATGCTTGCATTTAGTCCAATTATCTTAACTTTTAAAAATGGCTAAAAAATTTCACAATTATATTACTGATGTATAAAAATATATATAAAGTAATAAATACACAAAAAATCAAGGAAATCTAGCAAAATCACATAGATTGATTCACTATATGATAAAATCTCACATCCGAGAACAGTATCGAATTATTATTCGATTTCATTTCAGTTTCGTTGGAAGTGGAAAACTGTGAAATGTTTGCAGGATTCTGAAGCTTCTCGTATTTGATGTTTTCTCTCTCATATTTGTACTTATTATCGTCTATAAACTTATTAAAACGAAGATATTTATACTTTTCCGAAAGTACATCATAATTTTTAAAAACTGGCTTTGAAAACATAATCGTGTTTTCATTTTTGAACGTTAAGCCTTATTCGCCGCAGTCGCTATGGGACGCTCTAGAAGCGCTAGTCGATCGCCTCGTCATAAACACAAAAGTAAACATTCTCACAAGAGATCTCATTCAAAAGATAAAAGGGAAAGAAATAATAAAACAAAGAAATCCCGGTCACGCGACGGATCCCGTTCTAGGTAACCTTGATTGTGTTTAAACTTTAATACCTTATTATTTGATTCGATTTCATAATTTTCTTCACATTCAGTTCAAGTAATTTTATTTCTATATATGAGCTCTATGTTTAGTACTTCTCTTGGAATTATTTATAGTTATTTCTATTTTTAACACATTTGCTAAACTACTGGTATGAGTAGAGCCGGCATTGTTTAATTGGAGGAATGGAAAATGCAGCTCAATACAGACATAATTTATATCATACCAAGATAGTAATACAATTATAATTTAAAATGTCGATTCGGATCTCGGGCTTCACGAGATCTGATTCTCAAAGGCAGTCCTGAATGCTAGAACTGTAGTCTCAGTAAATCTCAAACTGCTATAGCCAGTTAAGTGAACAAAATAAAATTGATACCTTTGTTTTTTATCTGCATTTTACATCTATTCTATGATTTTCGGGAGATGCATTATATTTCATTGGGTTGATGCTAAAGATGATTGACAGACTTGCGATTTTACTGCCCGTGGTATTAGACCTGAAAATAAAATAAAACAACTGGTCACCACCCCATTCTGTTTCAATCAGAAAATAGCTCAGAATTTAACTAGCTGAATTTCTTCTCCCCTCCCCCTCATATATATATATATAACCATACTTACCAATTTTACAAATAATCTCGATTTTACAATAATCCGATCAGGACAGAATTTGTGTAGTTTAAAATATTAATACAGTGGAATCTTATTAACATGAACATGTGTAATGTAAATTGCTTTTTTCACAAATTAGTTGTGATTTACTTTCACATTCTATGTGCAGTCAAAACCACATAATTGCATGTATACTACATAAATGCACAAAAAATTGAAGCCTTTAAATTTTGCACTGTCTTTTTTGATTCAATTCTTCTTTATTCTACAAACTGCATAAATGCATGGTTTTTTAACCAAATTATAGCCTTATTGTGGAACTTCAACCTGATAAGTGTACAAAGAAATTTCTAAGAAACCACACATTAGCATTTTGCAGGTGTGGCTCTTTTATGCTGAAAGTAACACCTGCCCTTCCATATCAGAATTCCATGAATAGCATGTGAGTAAGTCACATGACTTTTGTGTCTCATACTATTCCACAATTCCATTAATTTTCAAAGAGTTAACATTTTTGAGTTGATGGCCATAAAATATATTTACCTACATCAGCGTTTTTTAAAGTGTGTTCTACAGAACCCCAAGCATTCCACAACAGTATTCCAGGGGTTTCATGTAAATTTTGAAACACCAGGAATACTGTCATGGAACATTTTTGACCCCAATTTCATCTGGATACCCAGACCCTAGACTTCACGTTAAAATATGCAATAATTTTTTAGCTTGCTTTGTGGTATATAAATTAAACTTATACAATATATCTGACAAAATTTTACATTCAAGTTAATCTATAAACTATATATTTCGATCTATTCCGTTCAAACCTTTCCAATCATTAATCATTTATAGAACCCCAAGTTCATTTAACCTAATTTTTTTAAGCAAACTAAAATATCTCTTGCATGTGTACCCATATTTCACCAAGGAGTGAGTAAAGACATTGAGTTGCAACAATCGTGACATTTTATATATTGCAGCTTTCCCAGCTATTGGGAAACCCATGTTAAAAACTAAAATATAAAAATTATAACCACTTGATCCCAAATTCAGTCCTATTTAAATTAATAATTTTGGACATAGGCACACATTTTCCATGTGTAGTTTTGTTTTTTCTTTTCAATACTCTTTTAATTGAAACAGTTCTCGGTAAATTCTGAAAATAGACCCCCACTCTTTTTTCTAAGTGCAAAATTGTGCCAAGTTGGCGCGTTTCTCCTTGTTTTGAAAGTGACTCCTCCCAACTGAAGTGACGTATATTCCCGTGTTTTAAAATAGGCTCCTCCTACCAAAGTGACATCGTATTCTATAATTTTATGAACTGGAATTTTGTTAAATGATATTGCAATTGAATATAAATAAAAGTGAATAATACTCGTAAAAATATTACAAAATATGATTTTTGTACATTTTAAAAATATTGCGTAATGGCAGAATTATAAAAATATTGCGTAATGGCAGAATAATAAAATTTTAGAAACCATATTGAAACACTCGATACTTAAAATATTTTTGGAATTTAAATCAATATCAAAAACTTATAAAAATTTAAAAAAAGACAATACTTTAATAAAATTTAAGAAAAAAAAAAGATTGCACTTTAACAAAATTTAAGAAAAACGATACTTAGAAAAAAGTTTGTACTTTAACTAAATTCAAGAGAAAACGATACTTAGAAAAAAGTTTGTACTTTAACAAAAAAAAAAAAAAATGATACTTTAAAATTAAGAAACCCATTTTAAAAACACGGAAAAATACAAAAGACAATTTCAAAACACGGGATGAACAAAGAAAAGAACTAACCTTTATGTAACAGATATCCATATTTTTAATTACATCCACACCAGAACACGTTTTCTTGAACATACACATACATTTAACACTGGAACCTGCATATCTATTGAAAATTTGTGTAAATGTTAATGTCCATGAATTACGAGGAATATTTTAAATATTTATTCCAAAAAGTGTGCATGTGTTCAGATCTTTGCAAATCGATCGAAAAAGATCTGTAAAAACAAGAGTCAACGAATTCGATCGAAAAAGGTCTGATGAAATACACAGAAGACTATTACTGCCTATTAAAATGCAGATGCAAAGCAATCGAACACTGATTGGATGTCAGTGGGTTACCAGAAGCCGTGCGCTACCAGAATTGGCGAAGTATACAGAATGAAATTGCAACCTGAAAAATCGCGCCAACTTGGCGCGAGATCGTACTTTGAAAAATGAGTGGGGGTCTATTTTCAGGATCAACCCAGTTCTCTTCTCAATACTCTTTTTGTGTCACATAAAAGTGTATTTAAATCATTTTAACAAAAAATAATTAATTTTATAATTCCATTGAGTTTTTTGATATCCTGAAAAGATTAAAGTGCAATCAAATAGTATATGTTCAGGGATGTATCTACAGTGGTCGGCGATGGTCGGGGTTTCCACCACTCAGAATTTCCGACCACCACTCAATTGCCGACCACCACTCATCCAAAAAAATATACATATTATAATTACATTTAAAAAAAGTTATATTCAATTTTATCAAATGTTTTACTTTAATATAAAAGTATACAATACTAATACTGTTTATGTGTGCGAATTAACGCGAAGCTCGTTTCGAAATTTTATATTCGCAATTATAATTGTTCTGGAAAATCAACCACCACTCACATTTCTCTAGATACATCCCTGAATGTTATATTTTCTTGTTCAAAGCAATTCTATTTGTCCACATTATTTAAATTCTTTATGTAGAGAAGAGTGGTTGTATATAATAGATCTAACTATATTCCAAAATGATCAATTTAAATGGTAGATTGATAATATAAAGTCTAATTTTTTGAAAATATTACATATTATTATTATTATTATATTTTAAATATAGGATATTTTTTTAAGTAACTTTTTTAAAATAAGAAATTTTTCAAAGGTCAATTTTAAAATCTGAAAATTTAGGAATATCAAAAGCTGTCCTATGTTTTCTTAACAAACCTCTAATATATATCCATTGTTAGTCAAATGTTGTTAAATACCTCTGAAAAACTTTTAATGATTTCCATAGTCTTTATGTACTTACAGTTTTTTTTTTGTTGTTTTTGTTATTTAGACTAGCTAAAGTAGAAGTTGGTAAATTGGAAAGCAGGCATGTATTGGACATCAATAAGAAAAGGTAACCAATACCTAATTTCATAAGCTTTATATTCGCTCTTAAATAGTATTTCTTTCAGGAACTGATCTGACATGAAACGTAAGGGGAGGACAATTTATTTTGACATGGCCTGAATTATTTTCCTTTAAATTCGGCCTAATCTGGCCCATGAGCCGATCCGGGTCTGAACCCATACAGACTGCTAGTTTCTACATCCCTCATTTTATCATAGTGGAGGAGATGGGTACAATTTCAGACATTACTGCATACAAAAAATAATGGTAGGTCAAGGTCACAATAGAAAGAGCAAAAATTGAAACAGAGGTGATCTAATCATTGTGATGTCCATATGACACTGTTTAGATTAAGTATGTACCCTCATAAAATCTGTTCAATTACAGCTATCCACTAAAAATATAGAATTAATAAGGTATATAGAACAATGAAGAATTAATAGGGCATAAGAAAATTGAAATATAACTTGAAAATTACTATTTATAAAAGGATTCGTCAACCTTGGTGTTGAATTGACACCGCTAGGCATTCTACCGTTGATCTTGAGCAACTATAGACAGAAAATTATATCTTCATTCGAGGATATGATCAACAAAGAGCCCTTCCCATTTTCCAACTCTTAACCCTTTCGCGACGAACGGCACGCCCAGGTGCCAGCTGCGAACTTGCATTCAAGGACGAATGGCACGCCCCCGGGCCGGAGGAAATTTTACCCTAAAGGACGACTGGCACGTATTGGTATTTCTACGTGGAGCGTTTTAATTTGAATGTTTTTGTCTACTAGATGGCGTTAAATGGCCATGGAAGCAACTTAAATGTATTTTGTAGATGTTTGACCTTGGCACAAGGAGAATCCAATGAATTATTTCTCCATTTGGAGCGGTGAAACACATGGTTCTGTAAAGTAAACAGAGCACTTCTCGTAGCATCAACAATTTTATAATTGAGTTCCGGGTCTCGTTCTGATTTTGTCTTTTATTGATTTCGTTGTTGAATTAGAGGAATATGAGAGTTTTTTTTTTGAGTGGGTGGGGGAGGGGGGGGTAAAGGAATGTGCGGCAATGAAATGATTAGGTTATTTATGTTCTCATGGAAAGGAAGGCTGGGATTTCGTTAATATATCCCATCGAAAAAGTCCAGATATGGAATAAAAATATATAAATCGTCAGAATCGGAATGAGGCCATAAATGGAATTTCCTTGTGTATACTGGAAAGGACACGGGATTATCAAGCTCTGATGGTGGGTATGGAGAACGCGTTGTGAAAACATTTCTAAGTGAACTTTTAGGAAAAGGATATACTTTGTATTTCACGGGTGGAAAATCTGCGCCAAACTGCTACAATTTCCGTTCACTGCTACATCCTGCTACAAAAGCACCTAAAATCTCAATATCTGCGCCAAAAACTCAATTTTTTTACACGTGCAAAAGCGAAAGTTCTGCACTAATCGGTCCGAAATACGAGAAGAAAAAATCCGGTTATCTACAGTTATTCGGTGCGATTTCAGACCGCATTTTCAGTAAAACAAGTCTGCGTATCACATGACCACATCACGAGTACTTTAGAGTACAACCTTGAAAATCCGGACGTTGCCGATTCCGGATTATAGAATTTTAATAAAATTCAGATTTAATATTACTATAAAGCACTAAGTACTTTATAGTAATTAACATTACTATAAAGCATTAATTAAATACACTATAAAGCACTATTTTTAGTCAAAATAATGACAAAAGTTAAGTTAATAAATTAAAACATATTATTTAATCTAAAAAATAGGGCAAAAGAAATTTCTAAGAAAAAATATATACATATTAATAATTTAGAATGTGTGAACGAAAAGAAATGATAAAATATCATTTCGTTTAAATATTTGAATTAACATTTGTTATTTCATTAATTTTAGTTTATGAGAAAGCAGTTTCCTTTATCCTGTTGATGGACATTATTTCTGCTCAGTTATAAAGCTTCTTTATTCAAGACCTTTAATTGCATGATCGATTGTTTGCATAAGATTATTAATGAGTATTTTTTCTTCTCCACATTTATCATCCCTAGTTTGATATTTTTTTATTTAATAGCATATCGCGAATTTCGCCATCACTCAATTTATTTACGATTGGTGCATCATCATCACAGTACAGAACTTCCGTTTTATCGGCTTTGTCAAGATTTAATGAAATGTCAGAAGAATTTAATGTAGCACCAAGATTTAATAAAGCGTGAGGATTAGCACTTTTGCTGATATATTTAAAGGTGTAAATGCGTTTAAACTGTTTTCGCTATTAACGAACGAAAAGCAAAAAATAAGAATTTAAAAGTTTTATTTATTTTCTAGCATCTATATAATGTTATGTTTAATATAAGGCTGATGACTCTGAAAAAAGTAAAAACTTTATTAGTAATAGTCATATATGTAAAAAATATTGCAGTAGATAAAATAAATGTCTTTCCTAAAACAGAAAAATATCTCTCCTCTCAATGATTTTTCTAAATTACGATGAGTCATTACTAGGCTGCAGCAACACCGGGACGTGGTGGGGCAGGGAAAGGGAAGAAAGGAATTTGCTTAGTTCCTAATCATAAACACAGCTGACCCCTTCGAGAGGTCTGTATGTTAATGACCTTGGTGATCGGTTCTGTGCAATGCGATATAATTTAGTTATTTATTTGCTATTTATAGTATGTAAATACTGCTTTCTAAACAAAAAAGGCAAAATATACTGTCGATTTTAAGCTGACACGTTCGACGAAAACGAAAAAATCGTCAGATATTGGGAGGGAGAGGAGATTCTGAAGACAAAACAGAATTCATTGAAGAATGGGATTCGTACTACGAAGTGAACAAAATAAATTTCCGTGAGCATTAATATGAATTCTCGGGATTTTTAGATTTAATTGAACAATCTGTGATAAAATGTTACGATAACGTTTTAAACTGCATAATATTAAAAATTAAATTGTTTCAGAAAAATGTCTTTTTCAATAATGAGAAAAGGAAATTTTAATAATAAAAATTCAATATTTAAATAACGATGTATATTTTACGCGAAATAATTCATCGGGAGTTGTGACTTGATTAAGGGGGAGGAGGGATTAACGCCAACAACGTAATTCACGCTCCAACCACGAGCCGATCTACGGCCATCCATCTAAACTGTCGGTTTCATTTCGGGATTCAGAAAGTCGACCGGAAAATACGGTATTTGTTTATAAAATATAATTCCATATAAATAATCTTACCCTGTTGTTTTAAATCCGTGACTTCGTCAGTCCGGGGAAAAAAACAACTGAAATTTGGAAAACGTCCGGATTTTCGAGGTTGTACTGTACTATTTTTTTATAGCTTCTTTTTCAAGTTATTTTATGTTTGTTGTTTAAAAGTATAGAAATTCCGACTTTTATGAATTTTCTGTAGTTGTAAAGATTTTTACTTCAGATAGATAGATCGTTAGAGATAGTCGTAAAGTACCCTTTTGCATCTATTTAAATTTTCATCTTTTAATTATTCCATATCAGAGCAACAAAACTCTTATTTTTATAGTGCGGGTAAATATTTTATTAAAATAAATAATTTTCACATAAATTTGCGCTGCAATTTGCCGGAACATGTATCTATTTATGTGGAACAAGTCGAAATACAGGATGATAGAAGGGAATGAAAAGTTGTGTTTAGAATAACGCGTTACACTAGCGTTGCATGGATCTCACTGGCTTTGATGAAATACTGGAAAATTATTTCCCTCATATTATTTAATTACGGCGTTCGGTCACCAGCCCTATAGTTCTTTGCAATAGATGTCAATCGCTCACCACCGTTACGCATCTAAGTCAAAGAATTTCTAACCTGTCTAAGTCACGGCTAACGGTGCAATTTAGGAAGTAGCTGTCGATGATCGCGGTGCAGTTTAGGAAGCAGTTTTAGATCGCGTATCTCTGCTACGCATGCAAGTCACCGCGGGCTCTCGGCTAATGTTAAGAATACTTCAGAGGCGTATGCAAGCAGCTTAAGCTATAAACAATAACGATGACTCCGCTTCATGCAATAACGATACGCACAATGCGCGAGCATATGCAATTCGCATCGCATTACAAAATGAATCTTCTTTTATTAGCGGATGCTGGCATGCAATAACGCTATGCACTCTGAGCGGGCGGGCACATACAATCTGCGTAGCATGGAAATAGCTGTTAATCGTGCACACGGTCATTATGCTCTTTCAAGGCCGTGCGTGTTTCGTACATCATTTGTGAAGGGAACGTGGCACCCGTGTAGCGAATTCACAATATAAATTGCACTTTATTTGCGTATTCGCCTTTAACGCGCTATGCGGGTGCATCAATAACCAAACTCAATTCAATAAAGATTTACGCGGAGACTCACAACTGACAATGCTTTGCACAATAAATAAAATAGTATTAATAAATACTTTTATATGTCTTAAGTTAAGCATTACTTATATTTGCATAGAAAAGTAAATTATATAATAATTATAGGGAAAATTTCGTATTTATTCGAACTTAAAACTTTCCCCACTTTATAAAATAACATTAAAATCTGTTTTTTCTTATAAGGTTAGCAAGTATAGATCGAAAATAAATTTTGATCATTCATAAATTCATTAAATATTTTTTATTTTACTTTTTTGGAAACTGAAGCTATGAATTATTATTTCAACTTGTGGTTACGCTAGAACCTAAAAAATACATATGAACTTTTCTAAAATGGATATTCAGAAAGTGAAATTTATAAACTAACTTCAATATTTAAATGAGAAGGAATTTAACAAAACTAAAAAAGCAATTAAATTCAGATATTCTTGTTAATAGTTCGACAGTGATTTTTTACCTTTTATTAAATTTCCCATTTATTAGTTTTCTGTAACTTAGTGTCTTTATGTAGTCCCCTTTTTCTGGCCTATTTTAGTCCTAGGGAAAACTGGTTGTAATATAAAGTGATGCAAAAAGAAAATTTTATGTTTTAATAATAAAACTCCTGACTTTTTGAAGTTTTCCTCTTAAGATTTTGAAAATCTACTAAATGGAGATGTGAGCAATTTGTCAATAACTAAAGAACTTTTAAAATCTGTAAAAGAAGCAGGGGAAAACTATAGACAAAGAATGGAGAAAACAGCAAAAAAAGAGTTAAGCCAAAAGCTGAACACGAGAAAGATGTATTAAAAGAGTTTGAAAATAGACAGTAATGAGTTAAAAAAAAAGTTACAATCATCACAAAATGTGCTTTCTACAGCAGAGAAGATGATTGAAAGCAGCATAAAAAAGAAAGATTTATCAGAGATTGAAAATGGCAAAGTTCTCTTAAAAGAGGCAAAATCAAATATTGAAAAAAATCTCACAAAATTAGAAGAGCACAGAAACTCGAATTAATTCAGTGTGTCCAAACTGTTAAAAAACAAGCATCTCGGACATAAACTATTTGTATTTTGGATAAAAAAAATTTAGTGTGTATTTAACTAGCAGGCAACTTCTGTTCTTTAAGATTAAATAGTATCATTAAATCTTTTTTTCATTTTTCGAGCTTAACTTTTTAAGATTTAATACTCTTCATTAATGTAATTAATGCCTTAATTAATGTAAAATGAAATTTTCATATGCCTAAAATAACTATCGAGTGTGCGCAACATCATTTTCTAGCTGCTACAAAACTGCTCTGCACTGCTACGAAACAGAATATTTCCTGCTACAAAACTCAGTTTTCAGTTTTCCACCCCTGGTATTTGGATAAATTTTTTACCTCTCCTGTACTTGCAAAATATTTGTTGTCTAAGAATACGCATGTATGTGATACAGTTTTAAAAAATCGGAAGGACATGCCAAAGAATTATCCATCTGTACCTAAAACATATATACACTAAAATTTTTAATATTTTGATAAAAGAAAATTTGTATAAAAAATATACATCAAATAGAAAATAAGTATTTCCTTTCTTCCTGAAAAAAGTAGAATGCTGTGTTGAACGGGTGATTTTTAGTGAATTTTTTTCGAGAGTTAGGCTTAGCGCAAAAAAATAGCCGTTTTTTGGGCACATTTCGGAAACGAAGTGCTTCGTCCTTTGGGCCACGGTAGTTTCGGAATGCCGCCGTCCTGAAAGGGTTAAGGGGTTATTACACGGAACAATTCCTTCCAGCAATTTTTCAGCCACGCTATACATTTATTTCAATGGGAAGAAATCTTGCCACCAAATTGCCACAATCAAACTCAGCAGTAAAAATTGCTCAATTTCTAAATGTGAACCCATCACAGAGGATGATAAGATTGAATGACACTCCTCTATGCCTTTCTTCCCCTCATTTGCATTCAAGATGGGGATCGCAACTGCAAACACATCTCAAAGCAACTGAACTACTTTGGAATCTGGAGATGGAAAAAAATTTATAGAACTTCTACCAAATTACAGACACCTGTGGGATATAAAAGATCCAAATTATATGAAACAAACACTAAAGAATGCTTCCTGAAATGAAATCTGCAGCATTAGAGACAGGGTTGCCGGATTTTAACCAGACCAAAAAAAGCCGGCTGGCTTTTTTTTGTTTTAACCGCTTAAAAAAAGGTGGTTTTACAGCCAATTCACATTAAATTTGCATTACTTTTTCTTTGATGCACTCCTAATGTTTTTTACTAAAATGTTTATAAACTTCTATTAAATATTACCAAGTACACAAGATTTTATGACCACTAGAAAAATACTATGAAGGTAATATGTCTAAAAAAAAAATATATATATATACAGTGAGGAGAATGCATTAAATTAGACACCAAGATGGTGTTTTGAAAACCTCGATTACAGAATGCATAGCTCTACATTACATATACTACACATTTTAAAGATTATAATTAATTAAACAGACAAATCACCACACATCAAAAAGGAAAAAAATCAATTTTACTTCAAAAAGGAAAAAAATCAATTTTACTTCAAAAAGTAGTGATAAATAGTGTTTTTTATTAAATGACTTTATGCATGATTTTAAATATTTATGAGTAAAAAGAAGACTCTTGCATATCAATAAAGTCCTTAAAATTAGTTAACTAGTAAAATATATCACTAAGCAACTATTGTCCTAAAATAAAATATTTCATTATTTAAAGCAATTACATTTTAAAAAAGATGTGTTAAAAGCCAATGTAAACCAAGTAAAGCAGTTGGTATACCTTTTGAAAATTTAGCTGGCTTTTTTGCAACCAACAAATCACTAGCAGGTATTCCAATAATGTTTTCATTATTGAGAAATAAAGTTATTTATTAAATTCTAACCCAATACAATGCCTTTAAAATTAGTTAAAGAACACTTAAAAATGTGTAATTTAAAATTAAAATCCTTCACGCTTTTTTACAAAATAAAGCCAATTTTGGCCAAAAAAAGTCAGTTAAAACCAATAAAAGCCACCGGCATGGCTTTTATTAATTTTAGCCGGCTTTTTTGCAACCCTGATTAGAGAGGAGGTGGCCTAAAGTATGATTGATGGGCGGAATTGCTGAAGTTCAGCAATAAAATTTGCCGTCTGTAATAACACTATTAGACTATGAAGAACTGTCAGATCATGGTTAAACTTTTTTATGCCATTTTGATGTTGTAAACATACATGCCGACAGAAACGAAATAAGTCAAGCCCTTGGTTCAAGATTTTTTAAGAAACATGGTGTCTGTAAATGATGATTTTATTACCCCACTGATGTTAAACGCTGTGCAAACTAGAGCACTATACTATATAATTTTAAGCTGTAAGGGGAGCAATCGCTCACCTCCCCTCCCCTTCCTGTAACCACCTACTTTCATGTAAAGACAATTTCATGCGTCCTGCTTTCATGTAAAGACATTTCTATTGGTTTATTTCAGAAAACGCTCACATTCTTCCTCATCTTCGAGCAGTAGTAGTGATGACATGGATGGTTTGTACAGTTCACATCGTAGGCGATTAAAGAAAATGAATGAAGTAGAAAGGCTAGCTGAAATGGAAAGATTAAGGTTGTAATTTATTAATATTTTATTTCTTTTATAATTGTTAAATGCATCTGATTTTCTGGAATCTCATTACTTTTTTCCTCTTTTCATTAGATCTTTATGGTAGTAGTTCCATTTATGGCAACTAACATTTAAAAATTGTGTATAATTTTACTAGGATTGCTGCACAACCAGGAAAACAAAAACAATTTTGCATAATGTTAAAATACCTTTCAAAATTTGCATGATTGGCTTCCAAAATATGCATTTAGCATTTTACAAGTTTTTAATCATTCTGCTTTAAATTGTTATCTCATCTATTTCATAAACTGAATATGTAGAAATTGCTTTTTATAGATGGTGTAATCAGTGATCGATTTAGTAAGAAAAAATTGCATAGCAACAATTGCTACACAAAATTTATCTTGCATAGCAATTCAATGTTTATTGATCAACAATTGAAAATTTCATTAATTTTTCAAAAAATAAGCAAACAGAAAAATTCTACAAAACGGGTTTCAGAGTGCTCTCCAAGTTTGTTTCTAATGAACCTAAATCATTCTAAAGGCCTAAATAAACCATAATATTTTAATCACGTTATTTTAAAAATATATCTTTATTTCATTAATAAGGTGCTTGAAAAATAATATCCCTGTATAAAAGCAAAATAAATGTAAAAATATTAATGGATGCAAATAAATTGCAAAAGTGGAATGTATTAAAAAATAAAATGAAATAAAGCAATGATCATATCTAAATGCAAAATTCCATGATATTGCTAAATGGTCTTCATAAGTGAAACGCATCAGAAACCCATAAATGTACTAAGAGTAAATTTTTTGCTACATAATTGACAATGGGTTTTGGCCGAAAATAGTAATTTCCATTTAAGGATAGGATTTTAGTTAAAAATATTTTTAACAAGGAAATTCCATGAAAGATCTAGAAATAACCCTGAGAAAATGGAGAGTTGGCTGGTGGGGTTAAATATCAGAAGAGGTCATCAGAAGGTCTCAAATTGTGTCTTATAGTTGCTTTAATATTTTTTCTTCACATTTCAACAAAATTCATTTTTAAAATTGATTATAAAATGCTCTTTTGATGTTTGGTAAGAAAATTTTAGTGGAATGAATTTCCATACTATGGATGATGTGATAACGTTTTTTATTCTTTTACGTTTTCTTCAAGAAATTGGTATTAATTGTATGCAACAGCTTGCCACATTGCGATTAAAAGCATGTATTGTGATTTATAAACCATGTATTATGATTTCTTTGGAGATATGAAAAGTTGGACCATTTTTTACCAAAAATTGAGTTCCTGAAACAAAATAATAATAATAAAAGAACAAATCCAGGAAAATCAGAACAGTTGGCAGCTCTCCCTTACCCTACACACGCAGTAAAAGGGAAATCTTGTTTTCGTCATTTAAAAAGCACAGAGCCGTAACTCATCAGTACCTGGGAAGAAATAGAATGATGCTTTAAAACAGTATTGTATGCGAAAGAAATTTTTGAGAAAAGTGTAACTTCTCAGTTAAAAAAATACAAGAAGGAACTTACATGTAAACTTTCATCCCTGTTGCATATGAAAAAAATTCCATTTCTGCAGCTCGAAGTACAGAGCCGCCATTCCACAGAATGGAAATATCTCTGTGAGACACTGTGAAGTATTTTTGAAACAGGTTTTTGCTACACAGTAGATGCAGGTGATACGGAAGAAATGGTTTGAAATTGGTCTTATCGATAAAAGCACATTTTCATTTGAAGTTTTACGGTATAACATCATACATCCAACAGCTTCGTGATGTCACGCATCCATTCAAAAGTATACACATGTTAGCACAGAAATTCTTAAAACAAACTTGTAATGAAAGATACTACAGAAAATGTTATGCAATTATTGTGAATTGGTGAAATTTTCTGTTCCTCTTTTAACAAGATTGATTCACAATTTGTGATGTGATACTGCTTAAATCAAATCCTTGGTGTAGTATATATTTATGCTTTGCTTTCTGTAGCAAGGATCTTCCTATTCCTCATGGAAAGTTGAATCTTCGGGGAATTTAGATTAAACTCTAAATCTCGGGCAAAATTTATGAGGGAAAATAATTTTTCATCATAAACTAAGAAAGTTTTGTGAGAACCTCGAAATGGCATGTCTTTTGTTGTCTTAAAAGATTTCAACTTTTTTTATATAGGTTTTTCCTACTATTATGATTAAATATAATTCAAAATTTAATTTTTTAAGCTTCTTTTTCAGGGCTATTTTGTAGTAAAATTGAAAAAAAATTATTATTTAAATATTTTACTTAAATTTATTTCACTAAATAAAATTATGATGTTGAAAAAACATTGAGATTAAGACTGGACATTTGCAAAAACTCTTCTGGAGAATGCAGGCAATTTCATATCTAAGGTTTAATAGTAACTCTGTGTAATAAAGCATGGGTATTCAGTATCATCTTTTCAGCACTTTTTAAATATGTTGAAAATTTGAAGAAAAGGAATTTGTTATTTTGAAAAAATTAAAGTGTAACATACAATTTTTTTTCACAAAATCTTAATGTATATATTCTTAATTTCTAAATGTAAAATGCAATTTTTTGAAATTTAAGATGTTTTTATTTAATTAAAAAATTGTATTTAAATATTTAGAGAAACGAGGGGATGAAAAGGACATTAGGATTTATTTCTTCAGTTCAGCCATTATATTATCCACTTAGGGCCCAGCGAATATTCATAGCTGAGACAATGATATAAAGCAGGGCTCGACATAAAATTTTGAAGCTGGCAGCAAGTAATACTGTGAGTTTTTATAAGCTGGCAGCAAAAACTATTCAGCTCATGGCAAAACCTAAAATTTCCGTAATGAAGGTCAATTTCAGTTGCAAATTTCTCATTAAAACTTTAAAACAATTGAATGAATAATGCAATGAGAAGGAAAAAAATGCTTCACTTTCCTTGTAAGCTTTCTGCCATTTTATATGAAACCCTAAAATATATCTGAGATAAAAAGAAACACTTAAATAATATATTGTAGACACACGTTTATTTCCTTGTTATCAAGTTTACGAAGGTATCAGTCAATAATTAGGCTAACCAAGCCAAGCCAAGACGCTTATTTACGGGGTGCCTGTGATAATTAGTCTAGAGAAAATTGCATTTGTCTAACTACATAGCTAAAAGCAAGATCAGCGATCACATGCACAAAACCATTTCTGAACTGCTCGATCAGCCTTAAAATCTGAAAGCGAAGGATCATCTGCACTTATCCTCATTAAGGCACATAGCGTGTCTTCATTCAAAGCCCTCCAGTCAACCTTCACCCACTTCATTACACTAAACATCCGTTCTGCGATAGATGTCGACATAGGTAAAACTAAAATTATTTCTGCAAGATGCAGAAAGTCTTTGAATTCTTCATTCGGAATGTGAAAATTTTTTCCCACAACTTTAAAAATGAAGTGGTAGGGTGATATTCGAGCCCTGGTATAAAGACAACATCTGAGTCCTAGGCATTTTTTGCAGTTTTTAATCAAATTAAAATAATGAATTAGAGAAATTTTCATTGCTGGTTTTCTTTTAAATCATTAAACTGCATGGTAAAGTAAAATTCTTTCCAATAGATAAATATTTCATTGAATAATATCCAAAAATCTCTTGTGACAGATTAATAAATCAGAATCCAAACTTGAAGGTATTTTGAGCCCTTTTCCCTAGTCCAAATACAGTGTCTTCTCTTAACAGCTGCAAAGAAAGAACTGCAGGCAATTGTTAAGAGAAGAAATTGTATTTTTGACTGGGGAAGAGGGGCAAAATGCCCTCAAAACAATTGTAGCCACTTATTTTTCCTATGCCTGCTTTCTATAAAGAAGTATTAGAAAGTCATATGTACATGTAAATATTTTTTTGATGTCTAAAAAAATTTGTAAAACAAATCTTGAATATAATTTTAGCATGGTAACTTGAAAAAAATATAATTTATACCTGGAAAATTTTGAGGATATATTATGACCTTTTTTAGATGTACTTAAGCATTAGCTAATACTTTAATTGAAATAAAGTTACAATATTATTAATTTATGCAGCCTTTCCTTAGATTTCCTCCTTATGCCTTGCAATTAGGCTTAGTCCAAGTTATAAAAAGGAAATGTATCTGAATACATAACCGCTTAGAAAATTTTGTTGCAAACTTTCAGTGTCTATAACAATGAAATACAAAAATTAAAAACAAATAATTATTTTAGCATTAAGTGTGGCATAATTGCATATTCAATGAAAGAGCT
Organism: Amaurobius ferox; assembly: GCA_951213105.1. Classification (NCBI taxonomy): domain Eukaryota; kingdom Metazoa; phylum Arthropoda; class Arachnida; order Araneae; family Amaurobiidae; genus Amaurobius; species Amaurobius ferox. The sequence goes on along the minus strand of OX578136.1, from coordinate 43,233,645 downwards.
GTATTTATGTTTTATCCGAAAAGTATCTGTAAAGCTAGCTAAAATTTAGAATGCATGGGTATAGCTCAGTCTTGATGAATGGTAATATAACTACTCTTTAAAATGTAGTTACAATTATTGACACTTAGGTAGATTAAGTTGTGAAATTTTTATTATCAGCATCATCGGTTTTTCTTTTCTTAGTATTTGTTTTATTTTGGTTGCTTTTTTATAGTTCATATATAATATATATTTGTCTATTAATACTTAATACCAAATTAATGCATTTTGCTTTGGAATCAAATCTAACCATAAACTGAGCAATATTTATGGTTTTAAATAACTCCATTGTTCAAAAATGCATTTCTCATATGCAATATTTATGATTGTTTTAAATAACTCCATTCTTCAGAAATGCATTTCTCAGCCTTTCTATTGATATTTAAAACTTAGTTTTGAAAATTCTCATTTTTTTCTTTTTCATTTAATGGAACAAACAAAAACTGTTCTCTAGATTCTTGCTTGCATTTACTAGAGATTCTTGCACCTCTCCTGTACCTGAGAATTAAGTAATTCTCCTGTTTCTTATGAATTAAGTAATATACAGCAGAATTCTGCTAATTCTTCAGGGATCGGTACAGAAGAGGTGACAGATGAATGAAACAGACAAATTGGCAAATATATGGAAAACATTTTCAATTTTATATGCATGTACATAAATCTACTTATTAATACACAAAAATTAAACAAAGAATTGTTATACAAAATGATCATTATTTATTGCATGAATTATTACATAATCATGCAAAAATTATTACACAGTAGAACTATGTGCAATGGATATTTTACAAACTTATTTTATTCAATTATGTACTACAGTCAAACCTCATTAATGCAAAATTAATGAAGCTGCTAAAAAAATTTTTATGTTAACCAACAAAAAAGTCTTGTCATCTAGGTTAGAATGAAAATAAATAATACAAATATTGCTGCCCTTAAAAAATAGAAATTAATAAGCACTTTTATTTTCAGAAGTGATTAAACAAGTTATATGGATGATAGGAAATAATAGATTTATTTACATGTCAATCATCGTTTTAAAAGGTCTGTTATTGACTTTTGCTTCAATTTTTGGGGATAGCACTTTTTGCAAAACTTATCTACTTCTTGTAAATTATCCAAAGCATACGAATCATGCTTTTGTTCCATAAAAAGGCACTGTATAGTTTTCAATGCCACTTTGTTTAAGGACATTAAACTTTCTAGTTCCAGGTCAGCTCTTAACTCATTAGAATGATTTTGAAAGCAATTGCGACTATGTTTCAACAAACTTAGATGGTCAAACTTGTTAATGGATTGTTCCATGAAAGCAAATTTTCCTTCTCACAAACTCCCATTGTGAGTAGTCTGTTGCTTATCTGATCACTGGGAAAACAGCAAGCTTCCACACAACAAAGAAACAAGAAAGAGCAGCAATTGAGTGAAATGTGGTTTTTGGGCCAAGAAACCCTTAATGACCCATGAAAAGAAAGCTTTCCAATAACAAAGATACATGTTTTAAAGCAGAGTCTTAAATCTGAAAACTTCTTCATGTAAAGACTCGGTTTTTGACTTAAAACTAATTTATTATTTGTCTTAAGCAGGATTTGGTGTAATACATTTCATATTAAATAAATAAATTAACACTTCTTTTCAGCCTTATCTGTCGAAAACCCACTTTCATTTCATGTTAAGCGAAATTTCACCATAAGTGATTTCTTTTTAATGGGATTTGACTGTAATCTTACATAAAGGAAGATGTTTGTGTGTCTGTCTGTAATGGGAAATTTAAGCTTTGTGCAGCCATGAAGTTTAGTACACAGGTACTTCTTGGCACATACAAGTGCACCTCAGCATTACATTTTTTCAGTTATTTTATGCTTTAGCATTTTCACATAAATCAGTTCTTCAGAGTTTCCATCTTTATACCATCAGAGAGATGGAAGGATGCTTTTTTCAACAATGTTTGAACCGCATCTGCAGAACAATTCCTTCATATTTATTTTTATTCATTTTTTTAAATACATGGAAATTTGCATTTTTTAGGTTATATGATATATATATCGTCACATCCAAAAACTAAGATTAACATAATTCTATAGCTTGGCTAAAAGCTCCTTTGGGTTCTAAAAAGAAAATTGTTTACAATTAGTAAGAATTTTATTTTTAATTACTATTAAGTGAAGCATAAACCTTGATATTTTCACGTCACATCATGATCTGCAGTAATAGTGATTTTCTCCCCAATCAACACACTGTCCATGCTCAACTCTTCAAGAGAAAGCTTTAACCATTCCTCCACCTTCTTCCATTCTGTCTGGCGGAAACAACTCAGATCAGATGAGTGCGTTTATTTTGAGGATTTGTGAATTTAAAAGATATCAGCATATTTTTTATTTGATATATTATATGAGTTTTCGTTTTAAATTTTTATTTAAATTAGATGAAAATTCACTGAAAGCAATAATTCAGAGGTGAAAAGAAATTTTTTGTGACTTCAAGTATTTAATTTATTTGTGTCACAGCAATGATTTTAGTTCAAAACAGGTGATTCTAGTATGATTACAAAATTTCACAAACTTAATATGGGCAACAACTGCATAATATAGGCAACATCATAATATAGGCAACAACTGCACTGAAATAAACTGTACAATAAAAATAGATCCTTCCTTAAAAAAATCTAAAAATTTTTTTAGTTTGTTTGTTTCATGTTATTATATGCCTTTTCTGATGCTGTACTACATATTTTTCTCAGGAGCAATAGTTTTGTTGTGTCTGCTTCTTCTTGACACTGTAGCAATGTATACATTTAGAAATCATTTCTGCAACTTCTCAATGAGTTACAACGGTTTGCTTTGTTTCACATTCTTCATCGTCCTTCATTGCAGGGGCAATTAGTTCCTCATTATTTAAAAGTTCATATCCCATTTCATGTTTGTCATTTTCTTTGCACTCATTTATTAAATTTCCATTTTTTTTTTCTCTCGTATCTGGAAATTTCAATTAACATCACAAACATTATTGTTTAATGTACTTTCCTTAAATGACCACAAGTTATTCCAGCACTTTTGCAAAATTGTTGTGGCAATACTATTCCACATTCCTATTGTGCAGTAAATTGCATTTATGTATTTTTTCCAAAAGTTTTGAACATCAGCTCCATTTTCAAACACTAATTCTTGAAAAAATACTTTTCTATATTGACGCTTCAAACTCACGATCACACAATCTATAAAACTTGTGTGAAATAATTCACTGAGCATTTTTTATCCATCTAAGAATTTTAGGGGCACAGTATTTCACGTTTAACAACCTTGAGTCTATCATCACAATTGTGCTCGTGTTGATTTGTTAAATTTATTTCTGCTTGTAATGTGTCGACATATTCCATCATAATAGCTAAATTCACAGAAAGTCTTTCTCCTTGGATTTGCAATTGTCGAATTCCATGCCGAATTTGAAACGTATAAAGTCTCTGCACTAGCTTCAAACTCAGGATCACCGTTCATCTTTGTTTAATTCCATAGCTTTTGCTTGAATGATTAAGGGACTACCCTGACTTTATGCCTTAACAAACCATGGAAATGTCTCATCGTCTACATCACTGTGAATGGCAGATTTTATTTTCTTGTTTTACACACTAATCTAACACACTAATCTTGATGCTAACGACTCTACCATGCTGAAAACACCAGTTCTCATTAGATCACTGAGGTCAAGCAGCATCGGGCGCGGTTAGTACTTGGGTGGGTGACCACCTGGGAACACCGCCTGCTGTTGGCACATTTCGGTCGTGGTAGCCTGGTGGTTTGCGCACTGGATTTGCACACTGCCACAACTGCCGCCGTATTCATGCGGAGTACGATCACGTTAAACATGTGGGTCCGTAAGTCCTTCCGAGAGGTTGGTAGTAGGAGAAAGAGGGTACGGTCCCTGTGGATGCCTCCGCTACTGGGTTCCGGTCTAAATTGGGTGGCACTTCCCGGCCGTCCAAACAGTTACCTTACACCTTTCTGGTAGGTCGGACAGCCTGGGTCTCAACAATAACAACACTAATCTATCTTACTAGCATAGCTCAATGGTTTTCACTGATTCTCGATCATCATTAATCATTCTTCCAACATCATAAATTTTTAAATGGCTGGTTGCACTTTCTCAATTTTGTAGATGTTTATTTAATTTCTCACTTTGCTGACAACTTCAATGTAGTATACTTGCATTTTTGAGACATTATTTTACACAAAGAAAACTACCACTACCACCTTCAACTCCTCTGCATAAATTAAGCATACAAGATGTGTGTGCTGACAAAATCCCAAAAGCATTATCTGGTGAATGACTGTGATAGGCTGATCGGAGCAGCACAAATTTAAATTCGTACACCCAGCAGGGGGTGATAGATTAGCAGATATGTTGAATTCAAAGGTGACAGATTAGCAGAGTTGTACTGTGTGTTAAGTTTCACAATTTTAAAGGATGTTAAATGATGTAAAACATTTGTTTATTAGGTTTATTTAGAAAATTTTCAAACTTAAGTTAATTATGTAAAATACACGTAAAGCAACTAGCAGTTTTGCGATTTTAATATTTTCCAAATATTTTATGTTCCCATATATATTCTGTAAATTATTTGAATGTAAGCATATAGATAATTTGGTCTTTTAATATTTAATTAGTATCTAATAACTCCATTTATAAAAGACCATTGCAATGATCTTCTCTTTAGGGACTAACAAAGGTAAAGATATATTTTTATTTTGGTTACAGCAATCTTTTAAGACTAGATTTTGAAGATTTTTCTTACAGATACATCTGAATGTAAGTAATACCTGATTTCATTGATCGATATTGTTGAAAGCATATTAAAGTAAGCTGTTTAATCTTAATATTATATATCATTTTTTATATATATATATATATATAAGAGTATTAACTATAAAATATATGCTGCTATAACATGATAGCTACTTTCTGATAGTTTTAATAATTTCTTATAATTAATTGAACAACATGTCTCCACATTTAATTAATAAAAAGTTATTTCAAGCTAATCTTAGCAAGGCTTTTATTGGTTGTATGCATAAAATATTAAAGCATCCAATTAATTAACTTAAATTCTTCTGCAAAATAAAAACTTAAAAACACAGAATATAAGGAATTAGAAATTGTATCAAATGGTTTTAGACACAAAGAAAAACAGTATCTTTCAGTATAAAAATTAGAGCAACTACAGCATTAGAGGCAAGGAAAAATGTCCTCTTGTTTTTACTAGTGTGATTACTTTCTTTTTATCCTGAAGAATATGCCTGTTTTTTGCCGCTAAAACCAGTTGATACTGTTACTAATTTGTCATGCTGTGAGAAGTTTTACTTTACAGTTATTTTTGAAGCAGTTCAAATGATTCAATTTAAATTAATTTCTTCTGTTGCAATGTGTTTTGTAAATCTAGATATTTTTGTCACATATTTGAAATGCATAATGCAAATTTGCCCTATAGCTGAGCATACTGTCAGTGTAAACATTATATATTTGTTTGTTAGATAAAAATACAGTAAAACTATGGTTATTTTTAAAAAAGAAATGATCATAGTGTATATACTTATAAATGTGAATAGATTCATTAATGGATTTAAATTCAATTTATTTTCAATTTAGGAAATAAATTTGTAAAATAGTTTTTAACTTCATACCTAGATGTAAGATTTCACACATCTAATTAAGTCTAAAAAGTTTGAACCATATATTCCTATATAAAATTGTTTTATTTTTTTATTCTAATCAATTATTTAGGTTTTTCTTCTGTTTTCATGTGTGCATAATTTTTATAGTAATAATAAAATTATTAATTTTAGGAGACAAAAGGAATTAGAATCTAAACTTGTTGAAGAAGAAACATCTAAGCGAATTGAGGAAATTGTTGCTAAAAGAGTTGAAGAAGAGTTAGAGAAACGAAAAGATGATATTGAAAAAGAAGTGCTAAGGCGAGTCGAAGAAGCCAAAAAGATAATGGAAAAAGAATTGGTTGAAGAAATGGAAAGGCGGCAAAAATTGGAATTAGAAGCTCAAAAGGCTAAGGAGGTAATAGCAAATGCTATTTTGACATGTACTGAAATATTGACCCTCCTTTTTTTGCAGGACAAGAGGACTAAATTTCTGCTGAAACTTCAGTTAAAATTATGTGATAAGAGAACTAAATTTCTGCAATTGTGTTGGATGTAAAAATGCATTCTCATTGTAATTTAAAACTCAAGGACATTCAAAAAATGAATTTACAAACTCTCCCCACTTCATTTAAATTAAAGAATTTCCTTGAAATTATATTTGTATATTACTTTAACTCATTTGAAATTAGAAATTTCAAAGAGTTTGTATAGTTACTAAATTTCTAGAATAAATATACAGTATAAATGCTTAGCAATATTATTTCTTGAGTTATTTTAGGTTTCACATGTGTATGTATAAGTCACTTTACTTGTTTTATATCTACGATATATAAATCATTTACTATTTATTCATGGGATTTTAAAACTATTCTTACAGTTTAAAATGTAACCTAAAAATTTTGTTCTAATTTTCTTAATTTGAGTATGTTACATTTTTTACCACTTTTCGTATTCATAAAAGAAATGAATTGTAATTATTTTTAACCTTATTTCCGTGTTCAGATTAAATTTTTACTTCTATTTAACATACTTTTATGTTAATATGCAATACTTAAAGCTAAATTCTGCCTAGTTTGGTGACAAGTATCCAGAATTTTGCAGATTTTTATTTTATTCCCGTGTTTTCCCTATTAATCTTACATATTTATCTTATTTCTCATGTTTCAAAAAGTAATTACATAATTTATATGCACTGAAATACTTGCTTTTTATTATTTTATGGATGAAATATTTTTGTAAGGGAGAGTTCATAGCTTCAAAAAAAAAAAAGGAGGGGTAGGGGGAGATTATATGCAATTCAGATGTTTTGTGCAATAAATTGATCGTAAGATCTTCATTACTTTGGCCTAATTGTAAAATATATTCCAAACTTATAATTTGTTAGTTACAAATGCTTAATATACCCAGAAAATACTACCAAAAATTTCCAAAATACCATACATGATCTTTTATCAGGAATGCGTAGGACTTCAGGCATTCTAGATAAGGGGTTCTTTTGTAATTCGGAACACTTTTTTTTTAAACTAACTGGAATGTTCTAAAATGTTGTTATAGGAAATTATAATTTACTTTTAAAACATAAATGTATTATATAAAACTTTTTCACAATCTATATGAAAAAATATACTTTATTAACTAAAATTAAAAATATTACATGTAATTATAGAATCAAATTTATAAGAATTACAGTTTATTCATATTCAGTGGGTACAGTTAACTAAATGGCTAATTTCTAAATCTCAAAACATCAAATAATTTTATTTTAAGTATTTCAAAAATATGTGAACTTTTATAACCGAAAATTGTTAACTTGCACAAGAAAAGCTTGAAAATCTCTTAAAATATCCCAAAATTCAATAGTTTCTTCCCTAAAACCCTTAAAATCTATGAATTTCCCTAGATGTAGGGAAATTTTCATCGATTTAAGAACACTGACCACAAGTCTAAATTCTCCTATACAAGTATGATCAAATTGAAACTTTAAAAAAAAATTCATTCTATGTGCATTTATTTCCATTCTGGTGAAAAACGTCATTACTTTACTTTACCACCACGAAATAGTCGAGACGTCAAATGAATGTGTCCATTTGAACTTTACCACCACAAAATAGTCGAGACGTCAAATGAACGTGTCCATTTGAAATATATGTGTATATATATATATATATATATATATATATATATATATATATATATATATATATATATATATATATATATATATATATATATATATATGAATGGTTTTGTTAATACACAAACTATTTTTATTTCATCTCTTGAGAGAAATGGAATGTCACATATCGAAAGTATGTTGATTTAATATGGCACAAATATACCCACCGTGGAGCTAGAGAGTTTCCTTTTATCTCTATGATACTCATCTTTTTCCTCCACGCCAAAAATATTTTTAGCTACATGAACAGTTAGCTGCACAGTAAGTTCGTGCATGTAAGATTCGTGAAACTACTTGTTTTATAATAATAATATTAAACAAATTATTGCTAATTGAGGTTAATTAAATGGATAAATCGTACTTTGTGCAAGTGTTCTGTCAAATTTTTTTCTGCTAAGTTAAAAAATCATTTAAGGAGATTTTAAACCAAAAACCTCTATTTGGTGCCATTTTTGGCAAATTATCACTTATTGGTGCATGAATTTGATATTATTTTGCTAAATTCCAGTTTTGGGAGTGTTCCGGATATTGGGATGATGGATAAAAGGTATTGTAGCATCATTTAAAGAAATTTGGCGTCATTAGCATGATGAAGCCTGTCAAGGATTTTCACTAGCAATTATATGATTGTTATCTCACTCATTGCTACAAAATCAGAAACATTCATTTCCAGTGCTAAATTTTAAATTATTTCATTTTAGAAAATATAGCTTTTGTTTCTTCATAATAGGCTTCTTGGTTAATGAATAATTTATCAAAATATTGATTGTATTTTAATTTCTTGCTTACAAATTACATCCCCATAAAATGTTGCTATGCCTAAAGCATTCTTTTCCAACCTTATGAGTTTCATCATATTCAATATTAAAAAACAGAACTAGCTTGTATTTATTCTGCAAGGAAAACTAAATAATTTTGTTAAAGGAAATTAATTATCATTATAAAAAATGATTTGTTATTAAGTTTGTATTCTCATAAATATGCAAAATAATTTTTTTTATCTTCTAATTTTTAAACATGTAAGTTGATTTAAACTTTCATATTTTAATTAATTATTAAATATTTCATTAAAAAAAATTTTAAATGAAATAAGATTTGCAAATTTTAGGTCAGTCCTATTTGACAGCTATAAAAATAATCTAAATTATATATATATATGCTTTTAGTATTAGAAAAGTCACCAGCTAGAATTAAAATAGTTGTTGCTTCAGAATTTATTAATTAGTTAATATTTTCAGGAAATCACTATGTAATTAATCAATTCAGTTATCATTAATTCAATTTCTACTGTAGACTTAGTTAATATGAATTATCTAATCATGTTTAATGCATTTCCTCCTACACCCAATAAAAATTAAGATATATATAAATTGGAATTGTTAGTGAAATAACATTGAAATAAAGATAAGGCATTGAAACGAGGATATGGCTTCAAAATTATATTTATTTTAAAGAATAATTCTTTTTTAAAGTATTTTTTAAATTTCAATATTGTTCCATTTTGATTTGCAACACAATATATTCCAGTACTGCCATAAAAGGTACACATACTGTTTAGAATAATCTATTTCATTTCTGCTGACTAATCAGCAGGTATGAAAATAAATGATCTACAAACTATCACAAATACCTCTTTGTAATAAGCTTTCTTATACAAGGTGCTAAATGAGCTATCATGGTTGTATTCAAACTATTATACAAAATTCTGGGGTTCCATAAATATTCCCGTGTATTTCACTAATTGACCTATTATTTTTAAAATGTGCAATAATCAACCTTTTTATCACTTGAGGCAAATTTATTCTATTTTCATGACTAGTAACTCACAAGCTTTAAAGGTTTGCAGTCTATGTCCATCATCTAGAGAGGGTACAGGCCCCAAGTCCAGTTTGCTAATTTTTATTGTTTGCCATGATACGAAGACTCGGTTCAAGTAAATTTGGGTAAAATGATGCAGAAATGTTATGTTATCAGATTATTTATCATATACTATAAGAGTCATCTGTGTCATTCTACCTAAAAGTCACTTACTCTGAGCGAGATACTTCTATGTCGTACACAATAAAAATTAAATTAACAAACTTTGTTTGCTTGTGCTCTGTTTTCATCCAACTATTAGAAACATACAATGGTGGCATAGTGTCAATATGTATTGATATACTCTTCTTTTCAAACTATTGTCAATATATATATGAACCTAAATTTTCACAATGTGGCCAAAAAGACAATTTTTTTTAATTGCATTGATATTACTATGGGAGATTTTTTGCTGCTTTGTAAGATGCATTTAAAATGCTTCTTAGCTTTAGGATATCTCATTGATTATCTTATCATGTATGACTAATGGATATCTCATTAGTTATGCAAGTGACAATATTAGTCTTGTTTCTCACTGCTGTTATTTGCAGGATTTGAGGATTACTATGTTATTTATTTTTTTCAGCACAATCAACAGTTAGTTATGGCCAATAGTGTCCAATGCACAGTGAAACAGTGCATACCTGTGTTAGAGATAGCTATGAATGTACAATTCATACTTGATAAGCAGATTGTCTTTATATGAAAACATGTTTCGAAATATTTTTCAATCAATTCAATGCATTATTTGTGTACTATTCATATATTTTAACCCTGTGCTATTTACGTTTATCTATTGGCGTTGATGTAAAGATGTCACAAAAATGATGCTCATCTGTAGACGTTTTTATCTTTCTCCAGTTCTTGTCTATACTCACTTATAAATGAGATGAACTGGGATCAGATGCTATTGGATGTTTCATTTCAATGCTAGAATTGTATTAAGCCATCGGATTAGACATTTATTTTATAACCCAAACATCAAAGGGTTAAAAAGCATTGCAGATTCTATAGAAAGAGCATATATATTCTATAGGACTTCCTCGTAAGAAATATATCAGTACTTAGCTCCATGGAGTGGAAGATCTTCAAGTCCACTTTTCTGTATATTCACTTAAAATTAACATTACTTACCAATTTAATAAATTATTTGTTATACAGTCAACTCTCAATAACTTGAATTTGAATCTCCAGAGTTAAGAAGGAGAATTTGGGTTATAAAAAATTTATAAATTACCAATTTGGTAAACTATTACAATAGCATACCAAACACTGCTCTCTCAATTTTTTGCATCTGAGTTTCCCAAAATCCTTTACCTTTTCTCTGATTATGCATCCACCAGGGGGGGGGGTGCATTTTTATCCTTACATTAGATTATCCATTTCATTAGAACTGTTCAATATTTGGAAATTTTTGTTTTTCTCACCTTGGTTCGCTTCAAAATTTCTAATGATCATCCTAATATTTTTTTAAATGATGAACAAAGTATTATTTAGAATTCCTAAACCATCCCCCCTCCCTCCATTTTTCTCAATAGCTTCTATTGGATTTAATCAGCAATTTTAACTCTCAAGGTCAACAACACCCTCTATGAAAGAATTCAGAATTCCTTCCCCTCCCAAAAAGAAACATTCCCCCAAAATCACCGAGAGATAACTATATTTTTAGAAAAATTTCAAAAAGTAAGAATTACTTGAAATTTTAAGTCATCAGACTGCTAAGAAAATTTGACTTGTAAACAGAATTTCGTTGCTAATTTATTAAAGTTGCTTGGAAATATTTAATATATTTGAACTATCGAAGTTCAGGTTTATGAGATTTAACTGTATATTAAATGATTTTGTCTTTATTTTATTTATATATATATATATATTTTTTTTTTTATTTATTTTTTTTATTTTTTAGTAAAAAAAAATTGCACATTTTAAATTCTTTCAAAACTGTTTGATTTTTAAAATACAAAATAAATATATTAAGTAAATTTATTTAAGAATTAAAATGTAATCTAGTAAGAGAAAACGTAATTAAAGTTTCAGTGTATTTCATAAAACGTTTCAGATATTTTTGCATTCAGCATTGTATTTCCAACTTCTGACAAGGAAAATAACTCAGTTATTTTCCCCAGTGAAACAAAAACTAGTTCATTTGAAAGCATTAATTAATTAGTTGATTAGAAAAATTTTAAATTCCCAATAAAATTCCTAACTATTTATAAGCTTTTAAAAAGTTATAAATTTAAATTGTATATAAAATTAATTCTTCTTTATATTTGTGACAAATTTAAAAAATCACTAAATTTACAGTGTTAACCAGGTATAAAAAAGCACTCTGTTTTAAGGATCTCGGGAATGATCAAACTTTATCATTAGAAGCCACATAAAAGAATATCAAACTTTCTAAATCTACATTATTTTATCAGGGTAATGATAATAATTTAAAAATTTTAAAACTTCTTCATTATAGCATTTCAATTATTTGGTATATTGTACATAATTTAAAGTATTTTTTATGAGATTTCATTGATTGTACCAACGAGTACAAAAGTAATAGTGTTATATCAATGATGTTGAAGTCACTCTGCAAACATATTATCGTAAGAGAGCATCTTTTAATTCTGGAATAAGTTTACAGAACTCTGATGAAGATATAGACTTGTGGTACATTTCCAGGGCTTGTTCTTGAATTTACAGTAATTCTATTTCTCCAGATTATGTTTTAGGAAGCACAATTTGTGAAATTGCAAAATCATTGCCAATCATGTTAATTTCAAAATGATTGACAAAAAGTAATCATTAATTTAAAATCTTTTAAGTTATTACCAACCCTAACACTGAAGGCCAATAGCAGTTCTTGCAACTTTCCTCAATATTCAGATATATATATATTTAATATTGACAATTCACTTGTGCAAGAATTTTAAATGCTCATATTTTTTTTTTTAATTGGGCTTTTTAAACTTTTTTAAATTGACTAATTAGTAAATGTTCTTTCGAATGAACACATTTTTGTTGAACTTTTGTTTAGCTTTGATTTCCCTTGTGAGTAAAATAATTCGAAAAAAGTTTGTTTCTTTCATAATTTGCTTTGTTTTAGAAGTTTATTATTTCTTTGTGGGGTTTAGTCTTTAAAATTTATATTTTAGTATATTAGCTTAATCATTAATGTTAATGATATTTAGCATCTTGAATAGGGTTTGCATTTTTTCATATAAAGTAGTTTATACAATTTAACTACACTAACTAGATAATTTTTCTTGCAATGAATGCATGGTAAGTAATAATACAAGTTTTGGCATAAAGTATCAGATATGTGCCTCATTCAAGACTCAGCTTTATAATAACTGGATGTATCATTCACTTTCTCCCATTGCTACTGCCAGAGCATATTTCAAGTTGGAATGCTAATTTCCTCTGCAGCACCTTTCATCGTGTTTGACTCTTGTAAAAACTATAAAACTTTCACTCAGCTCAGTTCATTGAACTTAATACTAAAGAATTTCATGCATATCAATTCACACAACATAGGAAGACTATACATTGTAGATGTGCAAGTAAAGAACTTTAAAGTGTGAGGAAAATTAAACAGAAATGGAAAAGTTGGCGCTATTTCTTGGGTAAGTTGCAGCATTTTTTAGCCCAATTTTGTGATATTCTTTGGTTTTAAAAATGTATGTTTCACCCTCATGCTACTCATACTTCGAAGATTTTTCAGAGCAGCAGCCTAATCGAAATGAACTTTTTTGCAGGTTAAATATTGAAAATAGTAAGTTTTATGGGAGAATAATAATTATGTGGAAATATTATTGGAGCACATAAATTATTGTTTTCCTTTTTATTATTTTTTATATTTTGACCATTGCGAGGGGGGGGGAATTTGTTTATTAAGAGTTATTAATATTTTTGCACTTCATTTTATGCATGTTCTATATGCTATTATGTGTTTATTTGTTTTAAATTTCAAGATACTTCACGTTTGTCTTTTGATTCTTTTTTAAGTCTTTAGGTTCATCAGTGGATGTTCTGGATTCTGAATTGGAGCATTTAAGATGGAAGCTAATAGTAAAATTGTATAAAATCTAAAACTTATACTGTTTTTAGAAGTACATTTTACAGAATCCAACACCTGAGAAACGAGAAAAAAAAATTCTTCACACTGATAGCTCATAATTTACACTTTTTAAGTTGAAAAATGTTACACAAATCCGTGTATTGTGGGTATTCTAATGAAGCATTTTTATACTTACTGCGTACTTTGCTTATCAAAGACTTAATATCATGTTGTGCACTTAATTTTATTATTAAATTGGTCATTTTCTGCATATTTTAAGAGTTTTTGGTATGGTTTGACTTAAATATTTAAGAATTATTTGTTTCTCCCAAATTCTGTTATTCTTTCGAAAGTTTTTAATACTGTATTTTAAGTTAATTATTTTGTGTTTCACATAGTATTTGTGCATTTTTAACTGACTATTATGTGACCTATCAATTTTTATCATGAGTCCATGGGTGTAAGCATACTTTTAATTATGTTAAAGTTTTAATATTTCAAAAATGCCAACAGCTCACTATGAAGCATTATACCATGCTAAATTTATAACTCTACTAAATTAAAGCTTCTTTGTGTGATGCTTTTGGCATTTGTTGTGTGCGATTATGTATATACTGCATTTTTTGATTTAAATATTATCATATTTTAGGAAGAAGAAATGAAAAAGCGTGAGGAGCTAGAAAGAATTTTAGAAGAAAATAAGAGAAAAATAGATGAAGCCCAGAAAAAACTGGTATATATGAAATTTTATGTTTTTATCCTCAATTGTAGTCAGTACTTATTTTAATTATAGAATTTTTTTTAACTTTAATAATCCTATCATACCCGAGAGCATATGTTATTTACATTTATTAAAATATTAAATGAGTATTTATTTAATGAAAGTTGGATGCATACTATTGGATACACTCTTAATCTTTTTGTCTGACATAAAAAATAATATTCTTCATTATTATAATTACATTGAAAAATGCCTGACTTCAATTTTTACAAAATAAGTTCATGTACTGGAAGAGAAACAAAAGTATTTTTGTGACTTTATTTCATTGCTTTTGAATGTTCATAATCATTGCCTAGGCTTTAATACAAACAAACTTTACTTCCAGTCAACTTAAAAGCATATTTCCCTTCAAGTTCATGTACCTGATTGGTAATGAACTTGAAGAGAAATATGCTTTTAAGATTGTACTGTTTTAATTCCTGTATGATTCAACATGTTTCTCTTATCCCACCATAATTCTATTACTGTATATTTTCATCATATTTAAACCAACATTTGGAAGATTTTTTTTTTCTTTTCTTTTTTTTTTAACATGAAGCAGAAAAAGAAAAAAAAAACTTACGTTTTTGTTATTTAGAAAAGTGAAACATGGAATTTGGATGAGAAGATTAAATTATCATTTGTTAATCAGTTTAAGACTAGCACATTGCAAGACAACACTCATGGTGTCATTCAAACCTTCAGAGCAAAATAACACAGCAGGCATAAAGTTACTTTTAAATAAACCTAATATATTAAAAATTCATGAAAATTAGTGTTTTACCTAAGGGAATTTGTTTTTAAATTTATCATTAACTCCTATTACTATTGATAGTTAAAAATATTTCAAAATTGAGTATAAAAAATAGTTTTTACTAAGAAAGTGTTACTTATTTTATTTTTATTTAAATGTGACAATTTAAAAAGTGCAAATACATGGAAACATATATTTAAATACTTTTATTATTTAAAACTAAACAATGTACCCAGGATTTAAAATGCAAACTTGTGGTAAATACTACACCGGAACCCGCAGCAAATGCCTGAAAACCAGGTAATGTTTTAATAATATGCTCACTTATAACAAAAATAAAATAAAAAACTGTAGCATGGGTGTGCACACGATTATGTCACAACTGCTCATTTTAAATCCGGGCAATGTCAGGCAAGGTTAGTAGAGCAAGGTTGTTAGATCCTCTATACTTCCCATGGTCACTCTTTTCATGCTGCAGTGACATCACTCCCCAACCCTAGTAGTCAGTTGTGCAGGCCATCTCTGATCTTCTCCTTCCATCAAATCATATCTAAATAATACCAATATGCATACATTTTATTTTACCCATGATTAAGTACTATATAGATTTGGTGCTGTTTTCTCTTATTAAAAAAATCACGGCCAAAAACAAACAGTGTTTTATACTCCAGCTTGTAATTATATTTAGTTTCGAATTTTTTTGTCTTAATCGTTGTTGGAATTGGATACACTGTTAGGTTAAAATGACAATGTGAAGAAGACAAATAAAAAAATCTTAAAATATGCCATACTTTATATTACGATTTTCAAAGATGAGGAACTTCGGAAACAATGGATTAATAGATGTCAGAGAGATTGAAGGATCAAAGTACAAAATAATTTAATGTTTTATGTACAGAAAATACATATTTATACATCACTAATATTTAATAAATTATGGTGTGGATATTGGTAACCTTTTTCCATATTGATTATTGTTTTATTTTTCATGTGTGTGCATGTGCATTGTTGTTGTTGTTGTTGAGATCCAGACCGTCCGACCTACCAGAAAGGTGTAAGGTAACTGTTTGGACGGCCGGGAAGTGCCACCCAATTTAGACCGGAACCCAGTGGGGGAGGCATCCACAGGGACCGTACCCTCCTTCCCCTACCACCAACCTCTCGGAAGGACTTACGGACCCACATGTTTAACGTGATCGTACTCCGCGTGAACACGGCGGCAGTTTTGGCAGCAGCTGGAATCGAACCCGGGCCTACCGAGTGCAACTCCAGCGCGCTAACCAATGGGCTACCGCGCCCGTGCATGTGCATTGTAATGTAATTCAAAAGAATTCTTTATGACTGAAGTGGTGTAGTTGGCACAAAACCGAGAAACCTGTTTAAAGAAAAACTCCTTTAGAATTTTTATTTTATCTTTGTTATTAGTGTTTAGAAAATCTCCTGGAAAAATTCTCATACCCTCCTGGAAAAGAATATGAACCATGCTTATTAAAATACTAGAATATTTGAAAAGTGCTTCAATTCCTCAAATTTCAAATAACGTAAATCAGCATATAATCTCAAACTGAAACTTTTATGAGTGTGAATTGTTATATTTCCACATCCTATTTGCAAGTTGCATATGTTTGAAACCCACACTATTATATAAAAATTATTATATTGTTATATTCTGCATTTAAGTTATCGATTATATAAGAAAAAGTCTGAATACCCTTCAGCAAAATATTTCTTTCCCTTTAAATACGAGAGTGCCTTGTTAGGACTTGGGTCAGCGGTCAGGCAGTGATGTAATGAAAGGGAGCTCGATTTCTCCCTTACCAAACAACCTTGTGTATCTACGGACCTTGAATGTCAGGTACATTTTGGGACCTGTGTACCAAATTTTATACCCGTGCATCACTCAGATTTTCTGCTATATTTGACACAGATGAACAAAGTAACAAACAGACAGATATCTTCCTTTATTATTATATATAAAATAAGTGCCTGTTAATTAAATAATACAGATACAGATAACACCATGCTCAATTTCCAAATCGCCTGTTTTGAACGAAAATCATTCTCACGATGCAAATATGATCTTCAAATCACAAAAGAGGAATCATATTTAACCATACATTCTGCACACCGCTCATGGAAATGTAAAAGGAAATAAATGGCACTGACCCTCCTGCTTATACACATGTGCGAATGTGTTCACAATTCAAAAATGGAATTCCTCTATAATATATCTAGATTTTAATTTGAAGACTTTTTAGTAATGTTTCAGATATATGGAACAGCCTATTCTAACTATGCCAGGTTTTAAAGGTTCATATGTTTAGAATAGTATTAATTTATGTCATACTAGACATTGCCCTATGATGTGAACCTCTGATTAAAATCACACTGGAACTTGCAGCAAATTTTTGAAAACCAAAGAGCAAGCACATTAACATTATACCAGCTTATGGCTGAATTTCTGATAATTGTTAATTCCACATAAAATGTGGACCACATTCCACATTTTATTATTATTCATACCACCGTTAGTTTATGTGTATACCAAAACATTTTTTAGTTTTATTTTTATTTTCCACCATTTTTTATCTGGACGTATTACTTTCCTTATATACATAATGTATAAAGAAAGTATTGTGACGGGGTCGAAAATCGAATTTTCGACGAGAGAGCACGTTTCAAGCATCCCTGATCACGAATCAAACATTTTTGAGGTGATGTGTGTGTGTGTGTCAGTGAGTCTGTGGAGACGATATCTCACGAATGAGTGGAGCGATTCGAATGAAATTTGGTACAAAAATCACAATCCATGAATACTGGAAACCTATTGTTTTTAAACGCAATCGGATGTTCAGAAACCCCCTAAATTTTTGACTGAAACTTTGAAAAAATCATTAAACAGTCAAAACCTTTCATAAAGTTATGCAAATAGACATTTCTTATGCAATTTTTCCTTAGAAAACGATTGACATAAACTTTAGAACGCTAGCATGAACCGTTCTCGAGATATTGTACATTTTTCAAATAAATTTATCAAAAAATCCCATAAATTAAAAAAAATATATTAACTTTTGTGAAACATGTTCAATTTTCATATGTAATATCATGCGATAAATTGGATGACCATTCTCATGGATCTAGCTCGTTCCATTCATGAGAAAAGATACTTTGAGTCATGCTTTTGTATTTGAACGCCAATAGTCATTTATCTGTAATAAGAATAACTTATTTCTCTGTCCATAACGCTTGGTGAGATTTTTGGTGACGAATGTGGCGGAATGTCTCCAACTTGGCGACTTTTTTAAATGATGTCAAATTAATGAAAATCTCGTCAAAATGGATATAAATGACGTTAAATCAATGAAAATGACGACTCATTGAAGAAAATTCAATATCTTTGAAAGTACCTACTATAAGAATAACCTATTTTTTTTACTGTAAAAGTAGTAAATTCATTGCATTATATAAGGAAAGTCATGTGCTGCCCACATCAGATTTTTGTATATTATGAACTACTTTAGTAAAAATATATACATATGTGTGTTATACGCATGTGCGAATGTAGGTGTGACTTTAGTAGATTGAAGATCTTCAATTGTTGTTTCGGGCAAAAGAAGATAATTAAAAATTTTTAAAAGTTTACTCACTAAAAAATCTATAATGAATGGATGGATTCAGGAAATTATTTTTTTCTTTGCAGGAGTGTGTTATATTTAAAATAGCTGGTGCTAAATTATAAACAATGGATTGGCAATCAATGTTTTCATATCTCAATTTAAAAATTAGGAACTTAGAGACAGACGTTTAGAACAACACACTCTATTTATTTGCAAACATTTGTCTATTCATCATATGTATTCCATTCAAATTTTGTTTGAAAGAAAAATTTTTGATTTTTCCCATGGTGTCAAGATGGAAACTCTATGTCAACTTTCTTACTAATGCTTATAAAATGTATCCAATTCAAAAATGGAATTCCTCTATAATATATCTAGATTTTAATTTGAAGACTTTTTAGTAATGTTTCAGATATATGGAGCAGCCTATATTCTAACTTTGCCAGGTTTTAAAGGTTCATATGTCGACTTTTTTAAATGTTGTCAAATTAACGAAAATCTCGCCAAAATGGATAAAAATGACGTTAAATCAATGAAAATGGCGACTCATTGAAGAAAATTCAATATCTTGGAAAGTATCTACTATAAGAATAACCTATTTTTTTTTTACTGTAAAAGTAGTAAATTCATTGCATTATATAAGGAAAGTCATGTACTATTCACATCAGATTTTTTTTACTTGCTGAGATGAGTAAAAATTTGGGTTTTCTGGGGGTTGTGAAAATAACTGTAATAACTCTAAAACTATCTAGCTAAACAAACTTTTCCCACCTAAAAGTATACATTTTAAATTTTTAGAATAGTTGCATTTAGTTTTTAGTTTATCAAGATAAAAATAGACTTAAATTCGGCAAATATGAATTGCAAAATCAGTATTTTCAAGTGGCTATAACTGCAGAAGGGTTAAGAACCAGGCACTAATATTTTTTCTCACAAACTAGATGACAGCTTGAAGCTTATCAAGAAAAAAATCCATTTTTAAAATTCCATAAAAAAAATAATAAAATGAATATAAAAGTATAATAAATGAATATAAAAAAATAATAAAATGAATATAAAAATATACTAAATGAATATAAAAAAATAATAAAATAGTCAAGCAGCCCACGGTGCTCATTTCACATAGAATGACCTAATTGTCAATCCAAAAAATATTTTTTTTTAAATTCAAAATTTCTAATAACTTTTGCATGGAATAAGTTCTTGGTAATGTTTTAAAGATTTCTAACTGAGCTGCTTATTGGATGGATGGCTGAGATGGAATTTTAATGCATATTTTGAATGTAAACTTGATAAAAACAGCATTTCAGTGACATATGTTTATCTGTGTCAAAAATGTGCAAAATATCAAAAAACTATATTTTTTCTTTTGCATAATAATTCAAGTAAACGGTGCAAACATATCATTTCTAATATGTAATGTGTAAATATTGGGTAATTATCTTGCTAAATTATAATTTTTTTAATGAAATCCCACTTAGATGTAAATCTAGAGATGACTTTTCCATAGCTTTTCTCTGAATGGATTAATTGGATTCATATGTGCAAATAGGTTTATCAAAACATACAATAGGCATCAAAACATACATCATTCAATGTTGATCTTTTCAGAATTTCTTAAAATTCTAATAATTTATTTATTTTTTTTTTAATTCATATTACCTGAATTGCACAGCCTTACCAAAAGGACTGTTTATATGAAAGAGCTTATTAATCAGTATTATTATAATAATGCAACATGTATTGAATCATTGAAAAATAACTTTTATTTTTTTACGGAGCTACTCTCGCTTTCCAGACCTCTTCGAATGACTCACTTCATTCGGCCCCAGTAGCTTGGGGCTGCACCCCATGATCATACTCTACCAAGGATGTATTTAAAGAAGGTTTGGTGGTACCCTCTCCCCCCCTCCAAAAAAAGTTTCAAAATGCTTCCCAATTCTACTGCATCACTGCAATAGGGTAAAACATTAGCCTGCTTCAGTAAAACCTGAAGTCTTCAAATTTTAAAAAATCCCAAATCCTAGAGCCTTCAGAAGAAAAGGAAAAAGCTAAGATGAAAGGAAAGTTATTTAGAGACTATACGTCTGCATGGGTCTAATTTTTAAATTTTGCATTGCCCAAAAATATTAAGATTTGATTCAGCCGAAGTCCGAAAATGTTTCAAAATAATTCATCTGAGCCTAACCCATCTCCAAAACACTTAAAACCAACCCCTAACAAAGCATATCTTGAATTTTTTTTACAATACCTTGAAGCCTGTTGCCTCATGTAATGATCAAAATTTGCCATTTAAGGAATGAGTTAAACAGAAATTATATTACATATAGTAATAAATCATCAAAAAGAACCCAAATTTGAAAAATCTATTCAAATCAAGAATGAACATTATTATAAAGTGATTTTTTATTTATCATTTTGGTTTAATAATCAGAGGTGAAATGAGGAAACGACTCTTTACTGAAATTATATTTTAAAAAATGCTTTCTTCGCCCATTTAAGTTATCATTGAACAGTGCTTCATCAGGTCAAGAGTAATGTGTACTAATCGAATGATTAAAATGCAACTGTGTATGTAACCAGCAAAGAACAAACCATCAGAGCGGGAGTAATAAAGAAAGCCCATCAGATATTGAAATCGAAATTGCAGCTGTAAATACTTCAACTCAAACCAACAGTCACTTCCATTTTTATCAGCTCAAAACTAGTTATCCCCCCCCCCTTTTTTTTTTAATTATGTATATATATATATACTCTTCTTGATTTCAGTCTCTTTCACTAGTATATTGGTATACTGTAGGTTCTGATCAAATTACCTCTTGTTTTCATAAGTAACTGTAAAGTACCCAAACAAACCAAACCAAACCATAAGCATGTTCAAAACATGCATACATCCAACAGCATGTTCAAAAATTATCACTCCATTTGTTTTGTTTGAAACTTTTGAACCAATAGGAAAAAATATAAACTATAAACGACAAATAATAGTTTTAATATGAAAAAGTTTTACTTCTTAAAGTGTGCTAACCCTTTCAACAGTATGCTTTATGATTCTCCCTAAATTTCATATGGTATAGCTGATTGATTCCAAAGTTACAAGAAAACAAATAAAGGGATACATTTTTATACACCCTGTATTTTATTATGTAAGAAAGTATCTAAAAAAATATAATAGTTTAAAAAATAAGTATTACTAATTTACTTTTTAATTCAGGATGAAGAGAGACTTGCAATGATAGAAGAACAGCGTAGAATTGATGAGGAAAGGAAAAGACTCATGAAGGATAAGGAGAAAAAAATGAAAGAAGAACAGCAGGTTATTTTAAATAAAGGCAAAGTGAGGCCAAAACTATCATTCTCCTTAAAACCAGTGGTATAAAATAACAAGGATTATAATATGCTACGAACAATTTTCTTCGTACTATATGAAGAATGTCTTTTGTTGATGAAGTATTCAACACATTAATGACCAACTTTGAACATTGACTTTTGTTGGCATTAAAGTAAAGAGTATCACTGTAACATGAGAACATACTTTATAATATGTAACAAATTAGTCGGTTTTTATTGTTTTTAAGTTTTGTGAATCTAGAAGTAAAATTTATTGCATTTACCATTAATTATCAAAATTATATTCGGATTTCCATTAAAAGGTAAGTTAATCAAATTTAACTTGAGTTATTCAATATTTGAGGCAAAAAAATCTTCAAATCGGATTGTCTATACAGTTATGTTAAAACATTACATTAAGTATGAAAAACTGCCTTTAAATTGTTTTCTGTATTCTGAAAATGTGTTTCATTTG
The DNA here is from genome assembly GCA_951213105.1 of Amaurobius ferox. Classification (NCBI taxonomy): domain Eukaryota; kingdom Metazoa; phylum Arthropoda; class Arachnida; order Araneae; family Amaurobiidae; genus Amaurobius; species Amaurobius ferox. Next base: position 43,210,944 of record OX578136.1, on the reverse strand, counting down.
ATCTATGTGTTTACAGTGCTTATATCCTAAAGTGAACTAAGTTTTTTAGCTTGTGTGATCTCTTTTTCTCTAGTCTTCTCGTGAATGTTTTTCATATTTTCAAATTACTGTCCTATTTTTTGCCTTAATTGCTAAGTTTTCTGCTAGAGTTAATTTTTTAGCAAATAATAAATAATTAAATTTCTGTTTTATAAAATCTTTTTCAAGCTTTTCGGTTAAAATAAATTTTTTTCTGGGCTAAAATTATATCTTTTCATAACAAACTTCATTACCTAAAATACTTTTCTAATTTCTTATGAACACTCATATAGGGTATGTCATTTAATATTGAGTTATTTCACAGGGTTGTCATCCCCCCAAGGAAATCTGCAAGTGTTGGGGAATTTGTAAAAATGGCCAGAAATCTGAAAATGGTCAAGAAAATATTTAAAAAACATTCAAAATCTGTAATAGTTGGGAAATTTAAAAATTTTAATGAATGTATATTCATTTTATAAAGTCCATTGGATATATCATGCTATCAGATACGTCATTAATTTCACTTGTCTCTGGTTATAAAGAAGTCATACTGTATTTAGTTATTAATATCAATTATTATCTGCTAGGTTTCTAAATCTGGAAAACTATCTGGATAAATTGGAATATTATTTTACTTTTAGGATGGCAATGCTGTTTCAATGAAGTAACTTGTAAACTTTTGTACCTCATTGAATTTGTAATAGCACTATAAAAGTCAAACTTCTATACTTATTTTTTAACAGTCTTTAAAAAATATTACACTATCATTAATTACATTATATACTTGTGCACATGTCAATTCACCCTACTTAAAGAAAAAATCAGGTGTGTATATATATATATATATATATATATATTGCATAAGTTAAGTATATGAATTAATGTAGAATATTTGAAGAAATATAGTAACACATCCATGACAAATAAAAGAATTAATATATATATATATATCTATCAGGGATCGCATTATTCCTAAAATTCCTTATTTTTTTTTCTGTCTTCCTTAATTTCCTAAAATATTATTCATATTCCTAAAATTTTCATTAATTTCCTTAAAAAAAAATCAAAATTTAATCAATTGAGATTGAGAGCATATTTCGATAAGTGCAGAAAATATTTGCACATGGGTTTTTCAATTTGTTTTTTAACGAATTCAGACAATGAATGTTTACTTTTGGTTTCACTTGCATACCATAAGTTGGTCAATCGTATTCTAAAAATAGATTCATCCTTTCCCCCCTCCCCCCCCCCCCCCCCCTCATGAAGAGAGATGCAGCATGACACCTAGACTCTTTCGTGTATATACATACATGAAATATCTACATATCTATATACTATCTACATACTATATGACTATATCTACAGTGTTGACATCGGTGGGGCGATGCTAGGGTTCATTTTCTTGTCTATGGATTAACGTGTTAGATGATATCACTAATTGTTAGGGGTGGAAGGAAGGGAAGCTGGATTGGTGGACTTCGTGGATTTTTTCTTTACTTTTATTTGTAATAATTTTTCATGCTTGATAAGCATTTGGTTTAAAGTGCACTGCTGTGTCTGCATTTTATCTTTTTTGTGTTTCATTGATGGGCGTTTCTATGAGCTTATATGACTAAATATCTTTTCACATACATTTTTCTCTATTGTATTTTGGTACAAAATGCATGGAGGTAAAACTAAATTTAATATTTCTTGACTTTCTAAAGAACTTGATGGAGTTGTTTTGGTACTCGTCTGCACTCTGAAAATCAGGAATTTACAATTTACAGGAAATTTAAAAGTGAACTAAAATGCAGGAAAAATTAGGGGGAATTTTCAACCCTTACTTTTTTTACTCCTCCCCCCCCCCCCCAAGGGGCTAATAACATCAGGAACACAAAAATTGTATCACAGCTATTTTTCACTATAATGATTGAGACTTAAGTTTTGTGGTCATTGAGCCATAATGTCTTTTGTACATTATTATGCAAATTTTTGTCTTAATGCTGCCATAGAAAATATAAAATTTCAAAGTTTTTGCTTGAATTTCAAAAAATTCTATCTAGTTTAGGTTTTTAATAATATTTTTTAATTGATTAACTTGGCTTCTTTTTATTATTTTTGCTAAAATTAGTGTTTTATAGTGTATTTAGTTGATATTAAGTTTGAATTGAATTTTATCCAAACTCTATAATCCAGAAAATTCTAAAATCCAAAATCGTCAAAGTCCGGATTTTCGAAGTTGAATATTTATGTAAATAACCTCCATATTTTTGAAAGGTGAAAAAATATACAACTGGAAATTAGTATGATGGAATATATTAGTTTTGCATATTTTGTATATAACTATAGTAAGTTATAATAGAAATTTTCCTAAAATGTTATTATATTTACCTAAAATTTTTGTAAAATTTCCTAAAATCCCTTTCTAATTTTTTTTTTCAAATATGCTATGATCCCTGATTATATATATATATATATATATATACATATATATATATATATATTATTATTATTATATTATATTTTTCTAATATATGTATATAATTGTAGCTTACAAATAAATAGTTGATAGTTGATTGTTTGCTTATTTATCAATACCTTTTGAAAATTTCTTTTCATAGCCTATGTAGTACCTTCAAAGATGCTACATTGTTAAATTAAAAACAAATTATATATATATATATTTCTTTTACTGAAGTTTGAATTAAAATTTCAGTTTAAGAAATTTCCTTCAAAACTGACTTATGCCTTAGTTGATTCCATTTCAGATTTTTATCCCCCAAATGATTTGACATATAAGCAAGTATATATGGTTAATAAAATTTAAAATAAGTATTTATTTTAAAATTCAATATTTCACTTTAAAAACATTATGAATTTTAAATGCCAGTGTAACAATTGCAAAGTTTATGTAGTTACTTTCCTGTGGTGATTTTATGTGTAAAATCATTTCCATTTTAGTGTGATATTTTCCCCCATAATCATAAATTGTTTTGTCAAATTAGAATTTAATGTTTTTAGTAGTAAGATTTGTTTTCCCATAATGCCAAAAAAAGCTGCTTATTTTTTGTGAAAATACTTTGATGTTTATTTTGTTGATAGCACTGGCAGTTGTGTGAATATATGATAATATGAAGGAGAAAATGGCTTATGTTGCAAGAATTATTTACTTTTACTGATTTAGATTGTTGTTTGAGTAACACTAAATTTTGCATTGTAAGCCTTGTAAAAATGAAAATAAACACTTTTATAACTAAAATGTTCTCTTATCACATGTGGAACAATCACAATTCTATTTTTTTATCTGTTTAGAATATAGTTATTTGCATATTAGAAATTTAGTAATTCTTAAAATCTAAATATAAAATTGTAACATTTTGATTTTGTGCAGAATTAAATGAGAACCAATAAATTTAAATCATTTCTCACCAAATACATCAGTAAAATAAAGAATATCTGAAGTGTGTGTCTTCTTTTGATTTTCTTGTATTCATATTCCATGAATACGGACATAGATTGTGATACTGCTTGTATCACAGTCATTATCAGAATGAAAATAGTATATTTTCCTAATTTAATAAGTTTTTTTATTTTTTCCCCCAAGTTGCAGTTTAATGATATCTATGGATGCCTTTGTCTTATATGTAAATAAAAATGATTTTGATACCATTAACATCCCTCCATATATTGCATACTACCATCATTGTTCTGGAAATTATCAATATTTTCCTTGGAAATAATGCTACGAATGTCTTAAAATTCGGATTCCTCGAGTTCTAATCATGAGAATTAGTAAAAATTCTCTGTAGTTCTAGTTTTTGACATAATGTATCTACACATAAAATGTTATAATGGTAAGTGTATTCATTCTTGAGTTATCATATCTGCACTTCATGCACATGCACATAAGTGCACCTTTCTGGTAGGTCGGACGGTCTGGGTCTCAACAACAACAACAACATGCACATAAGTGAACATCTCTCCAAAAGTGTGCGAACTTGGTTTAAAATGTCTTTAAAAATGTGCTTTTCCATCAACATTTTGAATTAAAAATATTTCAGGGACTTTATAAAATAGTATGAGAAAGTAAAAATATTTTTATAGTGATTTTAGGTAAATAACATAAACTTAAGTAACAAGCGTAAACTTAAAATATACAAAATTATGTGTTATAATTGTTTTTCTTTGTGTATCATAAATACCAACAAAAATTAAGTCAGTGCTATTAAATATAGATACACAGAATTAAGGATAATATGCACCATATAAAGATTAAAAATTTATCAATTTTTACTCTGTCATATATTGTATAAAGTATTGTGTCTATACTGATAACAGTAAAATTAACGATCTTACAGGTAGTGGCATTTTTATTGAGATACCTCGAAACAATTTGACTCTTTGTCGTCGTAATCCTAATTTCTGCTCAATCTTCAGAAGTGAATTGATAGCAATAGATCTGGGACTCAAGGCTATTCTCCCAGAGAAGTATTATGGCGACTTATGGATTTTATCTGATAGCCGTTGTAGGAGACAGGACCAGTATCTCTATCCTGCTTAAGCTAAAACTGATTTCGTTAAATCATGATGTCCACTTTCAGTGGATTCCTTCTCATGTGGACATTCATGGTAATGAAGTGGCGGATAAACTTGCTAAGGAGGGCTGCAGTCTCTCCGCTCCTTCCTCTTCCGCCTTGACTTTTCTGGAATTACATTCTTGGGAGATGTCAAAAATTTTGGTGGACTGGAGAGAGCCCCCCACCCATCATTGGTATATAGGTAAAACGCTGGGATTGACTCTAGACTTCCCGTGTGACAGGGTCTCCTAGACTGTACTTTCTAGCGGTCACATCAAGTGCCTCTCTTTTAATGAGGGCAGGAAGGTCTTCGCCGCCTGCACCAAGTGCCATGACCATCAGGCTTCTGCAGAGCATATAATGGATTGCATGGATCTCTCCAAAGAGGATATCTATCGCGATCCACTTCTTGTGCTCGACTTTCTGAGAGTCAACGGACTTATGGATCTCATCAAACACTGGAGGATAAGCAACAACAACATGAAGTATTGTTTTACCAAAAAAATTTAAATTCGATCTCTAGATAAGTTTGAATCTAGAGATTAAATTCGATCTCTAGACGAATTTTGACCCCTGGCATATGGTGACCTTGTATTGGCACAATATATTGACTAGACTTATATCTGGTAGTTTATATTAATCCAAATAAGCAAAATGCATCCATCAACATCACTAAACTGATGCCAACTTCAAAAAAGAAACTTTTAAAGAATTTATACAAAATATTTTTTTTTTTTAATTGCATGGGCAGTAACACTAAAAAAGATACAAATTTTTCTTTTATTCTGATATAGATTGTGAGAACTAAATATTATGGATATGAATGTATGAGAAAGTTGATTGGAGACACTCTATATTGATTACATAATTTAACAAAATGTAGATTACTAAATAATCATTAACATTACCTCCATATGTTGTTGCATATGGCTTTATTGGAAATCAATCCATTACATAACTGGCATCTCACAATGACACAATAGTAGAAAGCAATTAAATAAACTAACTAAACACAAAACAAGAATATCACAAATTAGACAAGCACAAAGCCCAATGAAAAGGAGTCGCAACCTCAGGGACAGGTCATATAAGTTCTAGCTTCCCAATACAGTCTGCGAACATCACCTTGCTGCTGAGAATCTATCTAAACCCATGCACACTGAAAGATGGCTTGAGTTCATAACATCAGCACTACAAATGGAGTAAACATTTATTAGGGAAAATTCCTGTCTTATTAAGATGTTCAGCCAGGCAAGCATGGCCCGTTATTACCTCCATATTACTTCCCATGTTTAATGGAAATATTGCTTTCATGCCAGAAACACATCTACACATTTACAAAGATGCTTGTTACAAAAAAACATTTTATTAGTATTCTGCCCATCTGTTTGTCGCCAAATCAATGTAACCCCATTTTCTATGAAACTACTCGGGCAGATTTTGTGTAAATTTTGACTGCTACACAATGAAGAAAACAATAGAGATTGCAGTGTTTCGGAAACTACTCAACTGAATAGTATCAACTATGGTACAAATGTAGCCTGTTATATGCTTGAAGACGAAATTTTGTTTTTAAATGTGTCATACGTCGACTAATTGATATGAACAAAGAAATACTTGAAATTAAAGTATGCCAAATTTGGCATAGAAATAAGCTATTACATAAGTGTGATTGCCTCAGTATTTTTTTTTTTTTTTTTTGTGGACATGAAAAATAGTTAAGATACAAGAAGAAATTAAGTACGGAAAGACAACTTTTACTTTGAGGCTCAAATACTTTTAAGGCTTCCACAAATTGGCATAAAGTATTCACAGCGATAAATAAATGCACATCTGTATAAGTAGGTGGCAGATCATTTTCATACTCAAACCTGCTAAGAATTTTGTGTAATTATGCACCGATTTTTTCATCACCGATTCCTGTTCATTGTTGACCATGTTTTTATTGCTGCCACTGTCGTCAATTTCATGATTTATTACTATGGCAAAAACAGGAAACAATTGAAATCACCATGATCATCATCAATTCTTTTAGCTCCTTGAGGCACATAAGTCCTTTAATCTAAATTTCCAGGATGCACTGTCATGGTCACCATTTCTCACTTCATATCAGGTTGCCCATCCAGCCTCTCCTCTTTCAACCTTCATCATTCTCTGTCAATTCATTCAAAATGTCCCTGACTACACTTTACCTCTGGTACCTATGTTAAAGCAACACTTGTGATTTCCTCTTCATTCATTCTCAATATGTGGCCTGTGAATTCTCAATATGTGGCCTCATCTCCTAACTTTTATTTTCTCGTATATTGCTGTGATGTTTGTTTTATTTAAAAGTTCTTCGTTTGTAATGGTATTTAACCAAAAATCTCTCATTTTGATTCTTGGACACTTATTTTAAAAAGTATAACTTATTAATCTATTCATAAACACAAAACTCACATATAAGGGGCATTTCTAAAATTCGGTAGGCACTCCCATTGCAGATACCAGTATCCATGGACCAGTAAGTCATGTCATAATAAAGCTATAAGTTCATGCTTACTATTCTCCAGAGTTTGCTAAGATTTTTAAAACAGCTACGAGCTATAGAAATTTTTTGTGAAATGTCTTCATCAGTGCCACCCTGTTTACTTAAAGTAGGACCCAATGAATTTAACAGTTTTGGTGCTCTCTAAATGAATTTAACAATGTTGGTGCTCTCTAAACAAATGTAGCAGTGCTAATGCTCTCTAAACAAATTTAACAGTGCTGATGCTCTATAACATATTTCAGCAGTACTAATGCTCTCTAAACAAATTTAGCAGTGCTGATGTTCTATTACATATTTCAGCATAGTGTTTATGCTCCTTTGACATAGTGTGGATGCTCCCTTAAGGAAATTAACACAGTGCATGTGCAGGGCTGCCACTGGGTTACTTTTTCAACTACTTACTTTTTGCTTTAAAGTCACTATTTGGTTATATTTTTAATTCAAAGTTGCGTTGCTTTTTTAAGAATAAACAGCAACAGACATTAACTTCTATGTGATGTACTGAAAACAATCACCTGTTACTAAGGTCATTATTTTATTCTAATTGAATTAAATTATGACACTTCAATTTCACTACATCTTTTCTTAAACATATGTGTATCACGTAGCCTAAGGAGAAAAAATCAAATCGTAGCATTATAGATATTGCCAAGGCACTTCCCATAGATATCCCCACATACATCCTTCAAGATGAATGCAAAATGTTACAGTTATAAAAAGTTGAAGTAAATGAAACATCTCCAATTCATAAGTACTGGAAAACATTAATAGAATCGGCAAAACGGAAGTATTTTTCATATGTATTCAAATTAATGCATTAATGTAGCAAAAATAATAAAAATACTTGTAATTATTTTATTGATTTTTTAAAAAGCACAAACATTCTTATTAGCATCTATGCTCGGCATGGAAAAAAATTCTTTCTTAAAACTAAACAAACTAGAGGTTAGATACAATTTCCTATAGATTAATATGGGGAAAGTAAAACAAACAGCTGGAAGAAAATATCTTTTTATGGGTGTTCACGGATAATTTTGGAGGATCTTCTGACTTAATCCTAAAAGTATTTGCAAATAATTTGTCAAATAATAATACTTATTTTGTTGGTAAATGGAGCTGATTTCAATTATTTTTCTAAAACAAAAATATAAATTGCATATTATTTTATATATAACCAGGATGTCTCATCTTTTATTTAATTTATTTCTCTAAAATAACAATTTTTGTTATTTTAGTAATTAGAAAAAGAATTTGCCTGTGTGAGAGGTTCCAAAGCTATTTTGCACCATATCCCACATTCTGTATAAAGTTGTGGTTTTTAATAATGATAAACTGTTAGTAAACCATACCATTTCTACAGTATAGTTCTTTTTTAGTTTGCACTAAATGGACGGTTCTTTATGAATATAAAAAGTATGGGACTGTAATTTAAAGTATTAGTTTCCTGAACAAAAGAGGTGTTATCATTGATAACATGAAACTATCCAACCAATTATAACTTTATTTTATTCTACAAATCCAAAAAAGATAGGAATTAAATAATTTGGATATCATAATTTACATGAGCATTGTAGAGTATTTTTAAATCTTGCCCTCCATATCGATTGCTTTCCAGAACTACCTAAAATACGTGAATTTTGTATTTCTGCTCATAATTCAAATGTTGAGAGGGTTTTTTGATGATAAATGCTCAATGAACAAAGTGGAGAGCGACTCTAATACTTACACAATAGAATAGTGTAACGAACTTATCAGGAATCGTGAGTGTACACGCAGGATACAAGAACGAGTCCAAATTTCTGGACAATTTGCATTTATTCACAAGCACAAAGTAAACAGGAACAATATACAATTAAACAGCAGTTAAATGCTCCAATAATTTCACAGAATAAGCGCTAATATTCTCCAAATGCTGGCGAAAATAATTTAACAAAACAACGGCTACTATTCTCAGAACATTAACAAAAGTCACAGTTCACTGTAGCTCGCATATTGCCAACTTCCCTACAACGGAGGAATGATTTCTTTTATAGTCTGTAGAAACTTCTGGAAATCTCTATATCAAAGAATAATCGTTCCATCGAGGACTGGGAAACCCTGAGTTGACGTCATGGACTGTTTTTCTTCGCCTGACCTTCGAGATAGACGAAAGAGAAGGCGCTAATGAGAGAATATTGTGCTTTCGCAACAATAGATAGTTTTCATCAGTGCCACATGCTGCATCTGTCATGTAGTGGCATATTTAAAACATGTGACAGAGATTTGGGGGGGAAAGTACCTAATAATGTGAATAAGTCACCTTGAAAGCTTTAAATGGTTTCAGGCTCAGCCCAACCGGAATTAGGTTCAGTTTAACAAAAATGCGAGCCTGCTCAATTTTGGGGGGGATTTACTATCTCGGAGACAGTGATAGTATGTGTTGGGGCTCCAGTATATTATGCTGTTTTCGTGGGGTCTTGTGTCCTGTAGATCCTTTCCTGCGGCTGGGGTCCTAAGTCCTCCTATCGGTAAATCTACATATGAGGGACAGTATCGGACTCAGGTGTCCCCATATGCTGTTTGTGTAAAATCTTGGGTACTGAGAATCCAACTCAATTGAAACTCTAAGCAACAGCTTAGTCCGTATATCCAAAAATTTGTACTTGAAGTTTCAGATCGGGAAGGGATCTGATTGCGGATAGTGGATTTTGAAACCTATGCGAAGTCAGGATATTAGGAAGCGACATAATTCGTTGGAGGGTCACAATCTTCTAATCGCCTCTGCATATTGTGAATCCGTCTCTGAGGTTACATGCCGAACTCGAGTTCATTTTGAAAAGCATTTGAGTTTATTTTCCTTAGAAGGTTGACTTTAGGGCGGACTACAGCAGCGAACTTATCTTTTTAGGGGAACTTTTCATGATGTGCACCTTTTATAGGATCAAAAATCCTGGGATTCCTTTTCACGGCTCAAAGCGATCTCTTTGCCCGCCTTAGCGTTAAAAGTTTCCATCCGCGCTCAAATTCTCGGATTCCTTTTAGAAGGTTTCGCAGCTGCGAATTTAATTCTGACCTCTATCATAGAGTTAGAATGCCCTCCTGCATTCCAAAATCTTGGAATGCAGGAGGGCACACATTGAGGACGCATTCTGCATCGTGTAAAATGCAGTTTAGTTCTATACACTGAGAATACAGTAACACGCTGCAATAGAGACACAATACCCGTGATAAAAACCGGTTTCTAGTTCATATTTGAGCAACATACGAGATTCAATACATTGTGAATCTTCAACGGCTTATTTTTCACCTATTGCAAATCCCATGATGTTTTGGATTATTTCCGACCTTCTAAATTTATTTTAGAACATTTGAGCCAGACTCTGGTTATTTGGTTTTCTCTTCGAAGGTTTTGCGCATTGTTGGTTAAAAAATAAATTATAGTTTATCACACAAAACTCGTAGATAAATATTTTTTAAAGAAAATTATTTTTATAGGAACGAATACCGTTTTGTTTCTTTCTTTTATCAGTTCCATTATTTTTAGGATTTTTATTATTTTAAAATAACAGTAAAACCGATAAAAACAGGTGGTTTCATTTTATTAATATACTTATCTGTTCAGTACTTTAAATGTTATTCATACCTACAAGTTGGATACATAGCAGTTTTGCCCCGCGTGACGTCACTTAAAAGTACAAGTAAAGTGTTCTTCTTCTCCGTAACGAAAGGAAAAGAAGAAGGGGAAATAAAATCTACCAAATTCAAACGTTAGGAGCGAGTGTTCTGTTGTCAAAATAATGCTATTTATTGTGTAGAATTAATAATATTTTCTTAGATAACTCTAGTTTAGCTACATTTTATACAAGATGATAGCTGTAGGAAATCGAAATTTAATTGATGAAATGTTCAGTGAAGCTGCTCGATTAAACTCTTTTAAAAATTGGCCCTTTGATGAAAAGTCTAAATGCTCTTCTGCAAAAGTAAGTTATGTTTACAATCAAACCCATCTCTTATCGACCACTCATATAAAACTAAAAATATATTCAGTACAAATTTCATTTACATGTTATTGTCTTAACGCTAATTCTCCTTATTGGATAAGCAAGTTACTTTTTTGATATTCTATAACAGTTGATAAAATAAACATTTAAGGAATTCGTTTATTTGAAATGTTCACTTTAATGAAAATATTTTTAAAAGAATTCGTCGATCGGATATTTTCAGTTCTGGCATCTATTATTAGAATTTCTAAAATTGTTACCTACTATTCAATATTTCTTCTATTACAGAAATGCCTGTAATTTGATATTTTATATTTATTAAATTTATAGTTTGAAAACTTTACTATTCTTTTCTACTGTTCTTTATTTTCAATGTTTTAAGTTTATCATAACAATGTTAGAAATTAAATGCATTGAATCAATTTTCTAAAGGAGTGGAGTAATTTTTTCAGAAATAACAAAACTTGTGCTATTTTCAGAAACACAGAACTTGCCTATTATGTGTTACGAAATTTCAAATTACATTTCCATTGTAGATAACAGCATTCTTCGACCGGTTTCACCCTTATACATATGTCAGCATTGAATAGCCGATACCCGCAATAGGCTGAAGAAAACTATTGAGCCCATCTAAAGGGAACATTCCCAAAATTTGAATTGCACTCCTATCGCAAATTGCAGCATTTGTGAACTGGTTTGGTGCTTTTTATGAGTTATTCAGTTAAGTGGATTCACAGCAGTCACCACTCTAGTTAAAATAGTTCAATATTCTATAACATTATCTTATATATTTGTAATCTATAAGCTTTTTGTTCAACCTATGGTCCTTTGATGCCTTTCTAAATTATTCATTATAACCGAGTTTGTTGAAACTGTACTGTTGGTGTAGTCTTAGCTCAACAGTCTTAGAAGTTAAATAAAAGTCACTATGGACTTTATACAATGCAGCAGCAATCTACAAATGCATGCATGTGCAAATTTGATTGATTTTTAAAAAAGTGTACTACAAATTATCCTAAATAATTACAAATGAATTTACCTCCGGGTTGTGGAGCCAGAGCCTGTGAAACTAAACCAACTCTGACTTATTTAAAAATAATTAAATAATGAAAATTATTTAAACATAATTTTATTTTAAATTTAATATTTTTTTATATAGTTTTATGCAATAAATTGAAAAAATCATCAAATATTTACCAAGTAAAAAATGTTTGATATGAAAAATTAATATTGTAATAAAATAGGAATTAACACAACCATATTTTAATAAAACAGAAGTTATATTTGTCTTAAATTAAAAAAAATTATAATTATATGAACTAAAAGAATGTTATTAAATTCATAATACTATATGGGACTCCAATTTAGCCTGTTTAACAGACAACAATGCAAAATTTTGCTTAAATTGTATGAAATTGGCCAATTTTTACATTGCTAATATAGAAAATTTTGTCCGAATTTTTATATTTTACAGCATTGATCATAATAGGTGCAGTATTTCCCAAATATAGGAGCAGTTTTTTGGCAAATGTATCATAAAAACAGGAGATTCTGCTAATTAATACATTTTTTATTTATGTCGATATTAGAGTTAGACAGTAGAAATAAGAGAAATTGAGGTCTAATGTTTGTAGTACCGATTCCATTGTCCTGGTTCTTAGACATTCTTAAGATTTTAGACTTTCTTACTAAAATTGTGAATATAGGGATATTATTATGTTACAGATTCTATTCAAAGCTCAGTGAAACAAATTTCTGCAATTTTCCTGATGGTGTTAAGATTGAAACTCTATAATAGCATTTTTGATCTTTAAAGACTTGATTTGTGTGAAAATCTTTCAAAATTGTACTTCAATATTAAATAAACCAATTTGAATTTTAAAAAAATCTTACCGCGGCGCATTATTGTTGCCAGATCTGATATATCTCTGTATGTAATTTCATTGTTGTGTGTTTCTTACGTTTTCTTTTATTATTAAAAATTAAATGTATATATTATCTACTAACTAAAGTACAATCAAATATGTAGCCAAAATTGGAATTGGAATTTTTTTAATAATTCTGGTTTTGTTGTACATCTTTCAGATTCAATTTATTTAGAATCAGCTGTATATTTTATTTAACTTCTATATTGAAGAAGATTGTTTTGCACTAATCACTTTATCAATTCAAATTATTTATTGCAGATGGCTGAAGCTGGATTCTTTCATTGCCCAACGGAACAAGAGGCAGACTTAGTGCAGTGTTATGTTTGTTATAAAGAATTAGATGGATGGGATGCTAATGATGAACCATGGTACTTTGAATTTTTACACTATTCAATTCATTCATTTTTTTTTTTTTTTATGACAAATATTTCTTCTATGCTCAGCGTATGGCTGTAAATCTGATATTTGTCAATTATCAGGTTTTATTGTTTTAACTTTATAGTTTCTGAAAGCTTTTGCTTTTAATAAGCTCTTTTCGGGACTTCTTGATTGTCCCAAAGAAAAGGCTGCGGCGGCCTTCAAAGTGGCTGCAGGACATAAATGCCTTGCACCTTCTTTGTATTTCCATCCTGAACAGTCACTTGTGCCTTCGCTGCATGGATAGTAAAGTTATGAAGGATGATTACCTTCTTTCCTGCCCTACCCTCTTTGGTAGAACTATATATACAGTGACTATTGGAAAACTAGAGACCGCCTGTTTTGAAGTCTCCATAAATTCAGTTTTGTTTGTTTGTAATTTTGTGTCTTTTTATTCTATTTTATCTGGGCTCTGTTCACCACCTTATTCATTATTGCCTAAAGACTTTCATTCATGACATTGGAAATAAAAAAGAAAGATTTCCCTGGCAATGTCACTTCAAAAGGATGAATAGAGCTGTTTCATATGATTTTTTAATGTTAGTCATGTTAAACATCATTATGAGTGATGTATTTGATTATGTTCACATGTCAGAAATAAAATGCTGGTTTATTTTTATTTTGCTTTGAAAATTGAAACTAACATAGGGAAACAATATATAACTCGAATTGATTTTGCATGCTAACAAATTTTCATTTATATCAATAACTAAATGCACACCAAAAGTGACAGGTAGTAAATATACTCATCAAAAATGAATAATACAATTATGTTTTTCACTTACCTGTTCCTGGCTAAGTTCCGAAACTTTAAACAGATATAAAATAAAATTTTAAATTAAAATTGTAATTTTTTAATTACCAATGCATTTCCATTATTTAAGTTTTTTACTGATGCAATTAGGAGAGGAGAAAATCAACTCATCACTGGTAAAGTGACAGAAACAACAAATTTGAAATTTTTAAAGTTAAAATTATATTTAATATTATTGAAAAATACTTTTTTGTTAAAAAATATGTAGAACAGATTGTATTCTAAACAAATAGTGCTAAAAAAATTTTTTTATTTTTTTTTTATAGCTCAGGGGACACAAAATTGACAGTATCAGATATTCATCTATATAAATATTTGTCACATTTTGAATAAAATTCCTTCCCAGAAACTTTAGGCGGTAGGGGGGGGGGGGTATAGTTTAGTAAATGTAAACCCAATAAGGGGCCATTGTTATTGTTCATCCAATGGGAGATTATGAATAGGGCAGTAATTTTATCGTGGGAATGAAGGATAAATTTGTGGGGTAAATTGAGGAATTTTGTGAAAATTTCATGTTTGACGATTTACACTAACATTTCTAAAAAACTACCAGTTACGAAGCAGTGATACAAGTAGCTACTATGCAAATCAATATGCATTGTATTGTAATTTTTTTAAGCTAATACTAAAGATAATAAGAATGGATATTGCATTGTGCTAAAATTGTGGTGCCTAACTCAGTATGCTATTTTAACATTATCAAAATGACACAGAGTGTCTGTCTTAGTTTGGCTGCCTTGAAATATGTAGAATTTAAAATGGTTAACACATTTCATATAGCCTTCAAAACTGGTTTAAACTCTTATTTTATGTTTTATACTGTTTTATGCAAAGCTTTCTAAGTATTTTACCTTATAGCAGCAGTTTCAGTGTATTTCGAATGTAAAATTTAATTATACACGTTTATTTGATTGATGAATTTTTTAAGATAATCTGTTCTTCCTATCACTTGTTCTTACTATCGCTTGTCTATTTTTATATGAAAAATTTTACTAAAGTAGAATATTGTGATTAAGCAAACTGTAGAGTTTTAAGATTTGAAGATTTGGGCCTGGTTTAGACTCGTAATATTTTTTGTCATATATTGCTATGTTTTTTGAAGTTTTTGTTCTCTTCACTTATACTCAGTTTTTTAATTGCACATTTTCACTAGCTGCAGTTCATGACAGAATGTGTTGAATTTCTTTAAATAAACTATTTTGTTCTTTTGTGGAAAGAAGCACATTCTAACTTTCCGGAAACGTATTGATGCAGTTAAAAGTCCTATTTTATTATATTATTAATTCACAGTTTAGTCTTTATGTTTAATTTTCAGGATGTAATAGCTCAAATTGTGCAAGGTTCCTATGCATTTATAAACTACAGCCTTTTAGACTCATATAGTACATCTTGTAATATAAAAATAATTAGCAAAATGTTTTATACATGTGGATTTATTTAATTTGAAGTGAACCTAATTTAGTATTTCCTCACTGAATATGCTTTATATGCATGATGTTTATATTTTTTGTTTTAGGGATGAACATTTCTCTCATTCGAAAATATGTGTATTTGCAAAAATACGTAAACCTCAAAATAACCTCACAATTTCTGAAATATTTGAAATTGAAGCAGCGAGGAAATCAAATAAAATAGTAAGTTTAATTTCTTTTAAAGTATCTTATATTTTAATTTAAAAGATTTAATAAATGATGTATAAAAACAGGATATTGTATTTAATAATAATTTATATCATGTGTACACTATGCATCCAATATTGAATAGAATGTATGTATATTGTTTAATACTTATATAACTTAAATTTGATGTTTACAAACTTGTATTTGTGAAAACCTTAACTCTTCTTTGTATAAATGTATTGTACTAGTGATCATGAGCTGAAGAGCAGTTTTAATCAACAAGAGCCAATTGCTTTCTTGTAATTTGCTGTAAAGTTTTGCCTTTGTCTATAGCTAATTTTTGGTAAAAATCTTGGTGATTATATTTCCTGTTCATGTCTAAATAAAAAATTCTAACTACTTATTTTTTGGTAGCCCTATATAAGAGTCCTTTAAAGTTCTAATTTTTTTTTCTGCTTAAGAATAAACACAACTTGCTAAAACACCTGCACTGTGTCCTTTTAGCTTTCTTTGAAATAGTTTATTAGCAATTCACAAGTAATCCTGCCACTGAGTAGGATTATTGGTACCAAAAAAATCCACAGGGTTCATATTTATGCACTACTAAAAAATGTACCTGATCGTGCCAAGTTTTAAAGCAAGAATTCATTGAATTCATTCATTAAATTTTTCAAAAGATGATGGTTGATATTGTATAAATGGATCCCTGCTGTAAATTACGGGTAGTGCCGGTTACAAAGTAAATTTGAAATAACGGACTTTTGTGGGTTTCTGCAAAAACCTGACTATGTGCCTCTTCTTGGTTTTCAGTTTGACATTTTTTTTTTAAATTCAGGTGCCAAATTTCATTCTCAAATATCCAACATGATGTCAATGAACAAAAAGTATTGGTTCCCATTTACAGTAGGGAATTTAGTTTTAAAAATGGTGCAATAAGCATTTATTTTCCAAGTGAGTTAAAAAAAACATTTGAAACAGACACATCATTAGAAAGAAAATTGTGCACTTTCTGATGACAAAGATTTGAATTATACAGAATAAACTAATTAAAATTTAAATTCAGTCTGAAAGAATACTCAAAATATCAATACTCTTGCAACCGAAACCATTTACACTAATATTTTAAATTTAAAACTGTTATGATATAAAAGTTTGAACCACAATGATTTTGTCTTTAAATAACACTATAGATTGTGCTACCAGCAAAATTTCAAACAATCAAAACAGTTGCCCAGTCTTGGGCATAAAAGTTAGGCGTGAATATTACCAGTAAAATTGCTGAGATTTCCTGGTGGACTGGATCAATTAGATTTAATTGTTGTCCTTATTGGTAATGTGTACGATAGATGGGCCGAAGTTGAAAGGGCCAGTCGTGCCTTTTTTGAACTGCACGTAAAATCCAAAAATAGCTTTAGTTTTTGCAGTGTGCAATAGATGGTGTACCGATCAAAATTTCCCACTGTATTGGAATAGAACTGAATTTAATTAAATTCAAATTCAGTCCCTGCGTTTAACCTAATTCAAGTTTTAAAAAAGTCTCGATGAGATTCTTCCTTTCGGAAGTCAAGGTACCCCTATACCAAATTTCATGGCTGTGGGTTACTCATATATTTTGTTGTGACTAACAAACTAACCAACATCTTTCTTTATTAGTATAGATGGTGTGTAATTTGTTTAAAATTTTTTTTAAATGTACAAAAAAGATGTGAAGTTTTGTTACTAAACTAGTGGTGATTATCAAAATTAATGCAAGTTATCCTTTGATAAAATGCTGAGAAAAAATTAGTGATTCTAAAACATGATTTAAAACAAACTTCTGATTGACTTTAAATACTTGTCCCAGTTGAAGTGTTATCCTTGCAGCAGCAGGGATTTATTTCAGTTATTGTTGCTAAAATGCTAAGGGGGAAAAAATAGTGCATATAAAGTACAATTTAAGACTAATTTCTGATTAACTTGAAATACTAAAACTTTCCCTTTTTCTACATTTTTTCGGGAAACTACGATTTTCACTTTTTCTGCCAATCTCTTGTCAAATATACAAATGCTCTGATCTAAATGTTTTTGAGGAAATTCCTTAATATAAGGATTTTCAATTTAAAATCGTATAATTTGCCAGTTTGACAAAAGTCACTATACTCAGCTGTGAAAGCTCTATATCTAACCCCAACCTCCCTACTATTAATTTATGGTCCCATGCCTCCATGTTGCATTTATTAGTAATTTATGAAAATGTTCTTTGCAATATCTCAGAAATCTTCATTTATATATTTGAAGGACTCCCAAATGATCCCTTTTCCCCTAAAAGTCCCATTTTTACCATTAAGTTTTTTTTTTTTAATTAACAATTTACAAGTCAGTTAATAACATATTATATAATTGTCGATGCACTGCCCAATAATAATCAATATAGATACATATTACATATTAGCATCAGAAGTTGAAATAAAGTTTTTATGGTTATTAAACTTCTTGGGAATGAATGGTCAGCGTTCGAAGATTCTGTTCTGTCCCACTTTCGGACTATCGAAGGTGGACAACATCTTTGATCGCATGCAATGAGTTATTGGTTTTTTGTAATTATCGGAAACCATGGTGTGCAAAGAATTTGTGATCTACTGCTATGGCTTGATTTAGCCAATGTAGCATATAAAGGTATAATAATTGTCTAGAGTAAGAGAGAAGATTTGAGGAAGTTAAAAAAATTAGGGAGGCTGAAGATCTTGAGGTTTCAATTGAGTAAAATATTCTACAGCTACTACAAAATATAGAAGATATTAAAAGCTTCTACCGAGTTAAATATTACAAAATTCAAGAAAATGCTCAAATGCTGATCTCGGACAAACTTCTTAATGAAGCTAGTAAGAGATAGCTCTGGATAAAAGGAATTTTGATGCAGCTATGCTAGCACAAACTATAATTAAAGGTGTCATGAAATCAAAAGAAAAGAGTAAAAGTAAATGGAGATATTCTAATTATCTTGAAAAGTCAACTGAGAAGAAAAAGAATTTGTAATAAGTTTTTTAACAAAAAAGTAAGAGTAGATTAAGAAATATTAGGATAGATTATTTTTTTTTCTTTCTTCTGTAAGATTGTTGCAGTTTATTGATGTGTTGTATATAATAACTTTCAGCATTTATTTTAAAGAGACATTTTTTATTTTTATTTATTTTGTGTAAAGTTTTATATTGGATAATGCAATGTTTAGAATTATTTGAACGGAGCTTGTGATTTTGGGCAATTTGAATCAAAATTTTAAGCAAACCTATACTTGAAGTACCTGTGTAAGTATCACAAGATATGTGCATCATGTGTAATAAGACCAAAGGTAGTGTTAAACAGAAAATGATTTGTACATAACATTGCTATTTTTTCATAAGTACGAGATATTGCAGTTCAGATAATAACTGTCTTGACAAATCAACGAGTAACCTGATATAGTTGATAGCTCCAGGTGTCCATGAAAAATATGTGTTGAAAAAAAATTCTGTTCAGTTATGGGAAAAGATACTGGGTATTTCAGTCTGCAAATCACAATGATATTTGACATGCTAAGGGAGTGGAGTAGTTTTTTCAGAAATAACAAAAGTTATGCTATTTTCAGAATCACAGAACTCGCCTATTATGTGTTCCAAAATTTCAAATCGCATTCTCATTGCAGATAACATCATCCTTCGACTGGTTTCACCCTTATACATTTGTCAGCATCAAATAGCCGATACCCGCAATAGGATGAAGAAAACAATTGAACCCATCGAAATGGAACGTTCCCAAAATTAAAATTGCACTCCTATTACAGATTATAATGTATTTTCAGCGCAAACATATTTTCATTCTAACCTGGCTATGTATTAAATGTGGTATATATTTATTCAGACTTGATACATATATTTATTTCAAGTTATTTTTAATTATATTTATTATATAGTAATTATTTTTATTTATACAGTGAATCAAAGGAGCTTATATAGAATATATCTAAAGAGCATATTTAAAGCATATTATGCCCACACAGAGGGTAAAAGGTGTATTTGGGACGAATCTAAAGAGCTTATTTAGGGCATATCAAAAGAGCTTTTTTTATGGTGTATCAAAAGAGCTTATTTAGGGTGTATCAAAAGAGCTTATTTAGGGCATATCAAGAGAGCTTATACACTCATGCTGAGGACTGGGCTTTCGACTCATGCTTAGGACAAAAGGTGTATGTAGGACATAATATGTAGTCATGTTAAAGCGTAGTATTTGATGTGGTCAGTGCCAGGACGAAGGTGCATTACGTACGAGAGTAACGGTCTAAGGTGGTGTGATAAGGTGCTTATTTAGGGCAAGCATGTGCTCACGTATGTTTTGTAATTTATTAACACAGTGGGTGACTAAGCCTTTTGAAAAATTTAATAAATGAATTCATTTAATCCCTGCTTATACCGGACAACACCGGGTACAGTATTTAGTTTGTAATAAAAGCAAAGCAAAAAGATCTGATGGTTGTAAGACTTTTATTTTTTTTTTAAACAAAGACTGCGCGTTCAGTAAAATTAATATTGTGTAAAGGGTGTTCCTCTTATTCAAAAATTTATGTTATAGTGTTTTGAACAATAAAATCACTAAAAACATTTCCATAACTATAAATTATGAAAAAAAAAAGAAAATAGGGATACAAGCTATTATTGGGAAATTAATGTAATTAAGCACAAATTAGTAAACAATGCAGCATACAGTAGTTTCAAAATATGTTAGATCCTTTTTTTCAGTGCAAAACAGATCAACAAACTGGAAACCAAAAAGACAAAATGAACTCCTATCTTTTTTCTTATTCTTTGCACAGAGTGTTTTTACTTATCGATATTAGTAGAAAGTCATGTTTTGGTATGACATTTTAAACTTTATTTACAGCCATATTCTCTGGTTCGATGATAAGATTTTAATGTGATATTTTACTATATTTAGAAAAGGCTCACCTCACAACGAATCCAAGATTTTAAAGCAAAGTGTGAAAAGATTGAGGAAACTATTACAGATGTCTTTGATGGATTTAGTAAAAGCAAATAATATTTGTAAATTATTTGATTTAATGCAAATTCATTGTCTTTATTTGTAAATACTTCATTGCAAACGCATTTTTTTTATGTATAAATGTATTTTATTATTAGATATTGCCTATGGTCTATACTTATGTAATTATCTGGTCACAGACTACTGAGGTTTTGATTAAACATTTTATTCTTTTAACCATAAGTATATTTTAAAAATAAAGAAATTATAATAACTTTTGTCCTAGCAGTTTATTTCTATGAGACTTCTGTTTTCGTGTAGAATCTTTCAAAATATGATGACTTTATATTTAAATTCTATTAACCTTTTTGATTTTGAGATATTCTTAAAATCTAATAAGTTGATCCTTAATTTTGAATTTTCCTTTTTAAAAAGAAAGGCCTCATGATCTGATAATTTACCCCCACCCCCCATTTGCTGCTCTATATCTTCGAATGAGTCGGACGGCCTGGGTTTTCGACCCCCACCCCCCATCCCCCTTAGAAAATAACATTTATATTGTAGATTTTCATACAGTGTTGATTCAGTATGAAAGCTAAGAAACTGATAAGTAAAATTTGTTCATATTTACTTTTAAGAAAACATCAACCAAAGAACATTAGTCATATGGACTAAAGTGAAATAAAACCAAAATTTATTCAAGCAATGTTGATCTTTGAGTTTTCAATTCAAAATTATATTTTAATGTTTTGCTCATTGATGGATATTAAGCTCAATAATTATTTAATTCTTGTTCAGACTTGAAAAACCCTATATTGATCTTAAAGCATTGCATCATTTTTTATACACTTGTTGATTTTTTATTTTTTAGCATGACAAGAAATTATGAAATATAACAAATACATTATGCATCTTTAATTAGAACATTGCTGATTCAAGCTCTATTTTTTTAACAAATAATATTTTATCGTTTTTCAAACTTAACAAATGTGCTAAACTGTAAAATTGAATGAAATGTCAAAAAATAAGATAATAATAAAAAAAAATCTTGACTTCTATTACAAAAGCCACCAAACATTTTTTTACTTCTATCATGAATAGATATAGAACAGATATAGAAGTAGAAATAATCTTTTAGGTGGTGTGAGTCACATCAGAGGATCTAAGCATCATACTCCTGACATTTTTACCCACAACCTTGAAAGCTGCAAAATATTTCTGCCATGATAGCCATAGAGTTGAAAACAAAGATTAGATAATGTTTCTGTTAATGGTTTAATGAAAAAGAAGAGGAACTGTGTTACCAAGGAAAGAAATATATTTCAAGATGAAATATTTTTCTAATTTGTCATTTTGGAATTTATGCCACATGAAAAATGTAGTTAATGAAATAACTGCAAATTCACAATGTAATTTTAAACGCATAGTTAGTTTATGTATAACTAGCTGGACTGAAGTTCACTCAGTGTTATTGTAGATTTTTATTTTGTGTGTGTGTGTAATTTGCCTGTAATACTGCGTTAACAGCAACAAAAATTAAAAATATTTTATCTTTACAGATATTGATTTTATTTAGGATATTTGAAATTATCATGAGTCAATTCCCTGTAATTGACGTAACAATCAATACAAGATTTATGGCTTTATACTAGGAAACATTTACTAAAAATGGCAAAGTTAAACTTTATGCTTTAAAATATTTGTTACCTATGACTATCATATAGCAACTTTAAAAAAATTTCTTACTATGAATATACCTCTATAATTTTATTTTAAAATTGTATAACTGACGTAACGCAATTGGATAAGATGTAATTGCTGATTCAGTAAAAAGTTAAATACTATGAAAATGTTGTTAAAGTTAGAATGGTGTTTTTTGCCAATAAACAATACTAAATAACTAATAGACTAAATTCATACCAATTTATATTTTATTTATCAACTATAATTTCTAAAATTGCAATATCTTTTGTAACTTTTGTAACATGTTTCTGTAACTGATGTAATAGTATTAATTTCTTATGATGTCAGTTATATTTGTTGTGCATTTTTATTCTTCAGTATTGTTATATGAAATCTAAAGTTTTTAATACTTTACAACATAGTTGAAAAGTGTTTATGACTTTGTACATTCTTTCTGTCTGTTAGCACGATAACTGCCGTAAAAATGACTTTATCAAAATGAAATTCTAGTATGCTATTCAGACGGTCTGTGGGACCTATGGGAATATAAATGAATAATATCACTCAATTAGTTTTGAACTGAACCCAGGTTGAAGAAATGAAATACATTGAACCCTATGGGACCTAATTTTTCAAACATTTTTTAAGCGAATTGAAAATTCACAAATTGTTCCGAAAGTTTTAGGAAATACTCAAATTATTCCATAAAACATCTGAAAAAAATTTCAGCAAAATATATTTGGTAGTTTTTTAAATAAAAATTAAAATAATAATTACACCCATATTATATCAAGAGATCACTTGATCCACTTCAAAGTAAAATATGGCATCCATCTTATGTCAAAATCTTGATTTTTAAAGTTTTTTTAAATTTATATTTAGTGTTGTATCCATCCTAAAACCGCTTTATTTTTGCTTAATTTCTGTGCAACATTATTCTGAAATAATGCAATTATAATATATTTTTGAGTTTGAATGATCATCAAATTTTGATTATTTCTACAACAAACCCAAATTTTTACTTTTGGAGAATGTAAACACGTAAAGATGTATTATAAGTTGTATAAGAAATGCTGAATTTCTTTAACACAAAATTATTTAGCTCTTTGAGTCTGAAATATAGCTGATATGAAACATTCATTGATTTTACATAGAGAATAGACGATTTTATAGCAGATTTTTTTGATGAAGTTTTAAGCATAGAGTTAAATTACGTTTACCTCCATGGTTTTAAGTTTTTAAATAAAATAAATTATTGTAGTATTGTGATGAATGAAAGGAATGGAATAAAAGTGTATGAATGAAATATTTACAGCTTTTACATAGAGAGCCAGACGATTTATATTTCAATGATGTCATTTGAATAAAGTTCATTTTTTTCGATGAAGTTTTAAGTTTTCAAATGTAATAAATTAATATAGTATTGTGATAATTTTAAAAATATTACCGCTGAATGTATCACATTTTAGAGATGTTTAAATAAAATTGCATTGCAGTTAGAAAGTGTTTCGTAATCAATGCTTTATGCATGATTGATCCTTCTTGTTTACTAATACACATTGACAATCTAAAAACTTAAAATGCTCTGAAAATAGGCAATCATCTGAATATCTATTTTGGTGCAAAAATGAGACTTCTATGTGGAATTCACCCATATTTAAAAAGTAATGCTAGTAATTAAATTATTCATTTTCATAATTCCTAATTATCAGTATTAATAATTTCATGTACCGAACTTCAAGCTATAGATCATGCATCTAGAAATTCTGAATGGAAGAAACAGAGAAAAGATTAGGTTTTCTCCACCAATCAAAATTCTCTCTGGCATATTGTATGGATATTATGTCCACCAACAAGTATGGTTCTTTTCATATTCAAATTCACTCAATTTGCTGTCTAACATAATCTGAAATATGAATACTTGAAATTAAGCATTTAATGACAGTATCTATGATGTTTTTAATTAATTACTTATGCTGCTACTAATGAATTTTTTTTATTCAAGATGATTATTTTAGTGTTCTTGGAATATTTCATATGGTGTATCAATGTAATCCCGGTATTTTTGTCATTCTTACATAATAAAAGAAGATATTTGCCAGTGTATATTATCAGTAGCTGAAAATTAAAGCTTCGGATAGCATTGAAATTTGATATAGAGGTACTTCAAGTCCCGGGTAAAAAGTAATGAGCATTTAAAGCTATAAATCCTTCGAAATTTCAACATCTAAATCAATTTTATTCCGGGCAGATAATACATGATAAAATAGCAGATATTTGTCGAGATGGAAAAACAACTATTTATCTAATGAAGTATATTTATTTATCGGTTTATTAACTTAGCGAATTTAAAATATATCATTCTAATTTTTTAATATGGTATTATATTATCATTATGAGTTTTGTGTTTAAAAATAACAAAGTTCTGATGAAGATTCGTTGAGCTAGCATTTAATTTTTTTAATAAAGTGGGTTGGGTGCAGCTACGTCTTTTGAGAAATTTAAATAAATTAATTCAATTAATCCCTGTTTTAAATAACAGGCAATGCTAGTACAGTTTCTAGTTTAATATAAATCTTGTATGTGCACAAAAATATAATTTTACTGATTAAAATAATATACTTCAGCAAGCACCTTATTAATGCACAAGATATTTAAGTTTTTATTAACACTTTACAACAAAGTTGAAAAGTGTTTATGACTTTGTTCATTCTGTCTGTCTGTCTGTCTGTCTGTCTGTCCGTTAGCACGATAACTGCCGTAAAAATGACTTAATCAAAATGAAATTTTAGTATGTTGTTCAGACGGTCTATAGGACCTTTGGGAATATAAATGAATAATATCACCCAATTAGTTTTGGATTGAACCCGGGTTGAAAAAATGGAATATATTGAGCACTATGGGACCTAATTTTTCAAGCATTTTTTAAGCAGATTTAAAATTCACAAATTGCTTCGAAAATTTTAGGCAGTATTCAAATTGTTCCATAAAATATATAAAAAAAAATTCAGCGAAATATATTCAGTAGTTTTTTAAATAAAAATTAAAATAATAATAACACCTCTTATATGAAGCGATCACGTGACCATGATATGAAACGATCACATGAACCACTTCAAAATGATATATGGCATCCATCTTGTGTCAAAATCGTGATTTTTAAAGTTCGTTTTAATTCATATTGAGTGTTGTATCCATCCTAAAACTACTTTATTTTTGCCTAAATTCTGTGCATCTACATACTGATACAACGCAATGACAATATATTTCAGTTTAAATGCTCAACCAAATTTGATTATTTCTACTATTAAGCCTATTTTTCACCTATGTAAAATGTAAACAGCAAAATATGTAGAATGAGTTGTATTAGAATCGCTGTAATTCTTTAACACAAAATCATTTAGTCCATGGAGTCTGCTTAGCTGATATGAATGAAATATTCATTGATTTTAGAAAGAGAAGGACGATATTTTTCGATGAAGTTTTACGCATAGAGTTTACTTACTTCTAGCTCCATGGTCTTAATTTTTAAATAAAAAAAATTATTATAGTATTGTGATGAATGACATGAATGGGGGAATTATTTATGAATGAAATGTTACTTTTATAGAGCGAGCCAGGCGTGTTATTTTTTTATGACGTCATTTGAATCAATTTCAGTTGTTTTCGATGAAGTTTTCAAATATAATAAATTATCGTAGTATTATGATAATTCTAAAATTATTACCGAGGCATGTATCACATTTTAGAGATGTTTAAACCAAGCAATTTATACTTTAATGCCGTCATTTGAATGAAGTTAATTTTTTTTGATGCAGGTTTAAGGTTTCAAATATAATAAATTAATGTAGTATTGTGATAAGTTTTAAAATATTACCGAGGAATGTATTGCGTTTTAGACATGTTTAAATAAAATTGCATTGAAGTTGGAAAGTGTTTCATAATCAATGCTTTAAGCATGATTGATCTTTCTTGTTATATGTAGCAACAGCCAGTCAGTATTATTTTGCGATAGGAATTGTAATGAAGGAGTGGGGATTGCAAAACACTCATTCAACATTCTTCGAGTAAATTGCATTCAAATGATACTCAATACATACATGTCAATGAATCCGTGCTTTTTGAAAGCTGTTACAAAAGACAGTCTTCAATTTTATTTATATAATAGGTTTTGAGCAGTAAAAGGAAATATAATTATTTTCAGTGAATATCAATGTCGAAATGGAGTCTTAGTAACTCACGCCAGTCATCATTAATTTGAATTATTTTGTGGAGAAATCAATTGGACCCAGTATTGTCGACAGAGTTTAGCATAGAAGCTGTCTGCCTCATGGTACCATGTAACAAAGGCAGAAAATAAATATGTTTATTATTCATGATTATTGACAACACTGTTAAGAAAATGTGAAAAATTTTAAGTTCCAGTTCTATATCAAATCAAATAGACTTGACACTTGTAAAGTCTTTTTCAGCTTTCCCTATTTTCTCTATGCTTCTGCCTTTCTTAAAACAAATTCCAAATTCACTTTCTATTAAAAGAGTCATGCCAAAATGTCCATGCCTGCTAGTTTAAATAGATCCACCAATTAGCATTGTCTGTTGTGTTGTGGGAGGGAGTTTGAGCATGTAAACTATGTGGACATTGGTTAAATATTAAAACACTGCAAAGCCTTTGAAATTGCTTCAAGTAGTGGAAAAACATCTGATAAAGACACTATAGATTTATTTGAAGAATTAAATAATCCAAGAAAATGTGGATTTCAACAAGTATTATCATATATATGACAAACATTGCTTTCAACACAATCACTGGGCTAAGGATATTGTTAACCATTTCTATTAGTGTAGCAAGTGCAGAAAGAAGTTTTTCAAAGCTTAAGCTAATAAAGATTGTTTTGCAAACAGCAATGATGCAGGAAAGATTGGTTGGATTAGCAACAATATCAATCGTGGCCGACATTGCTTACAATTTAAATTTAGAAGAAAGAACTTATGTGAAATCCCCATAGAGCTAAATTTTAATTATTATGTACTTGTTTAATGTATTTTGTAATAAACATTCAAATAGTGTTTGAATGTTTTTTAATATTTTTTTTTATAATACAATAGGGTAGACCTGAAAATTTGAAATTTTACTTGGTAGCAAGTGGACAGTACGAATAAATTAATCACTTTGTAATAAGTATTTCATTATTCGGAATGTTTTTATTTTTAAAATATTTACAAATGAAATTACTATATTTTTATGGAATTAATTTTCATTTATATATATGTAATAAAGTCACATAATTTAAATATTTTTCTTGGATTTAACAAATCTCTCTCTCAATTTTCCATGCTTCAGTTATTTACAATTCTGAATACAAAAAAAAAAAAAGGGGGGGGGGGGACACTCTATATTACAGCTGTTTTGTCCCTGAACTCGAATTGAATGTTTTTGAAGTGATGTCTATGTGTAGGGACATGTCCCAGGGGGTTCACCCCCCAAATGGAAAATTTTCAAAGTTGTTCCTGAACACTGATGTGATTAAAAAAAAAATCTATTCAATCTCTATTCAGTTTGTCATTCTGGACTCACTGAACTAGATAAACAACCTATTTTTGTCTCCAATAGAAAAAAATTAAAATGTGAAGAAGTAAGGGGTTTTTAGAAATTAAGCAAAGAATAAAAAAAGAAATTCTCCAGCCTGCATTACTGCAATAAAGCCCGAAGTGAAGTCAATTCTTCTAAAACACCCTGCATATTATCCAAATTCATAACCAAATATGTTGAATTCATCACTCATCGGCGTGACAAATGTTGCCAACTTAAAAAGTTAAACTTTTAATATATTTGAAAGCGTTTAAAACATATTTAAGATTATTTTTTTTACATTTCATTTCTTTTTAAGAATAACCTGTGGAATAAAAACTTATAAATAATACACACATTTTCATTCTGATACTGAGTATACAAGTTATACTTTAACTGTATATGGATTATCTTGCATAATAAAAGAAGATGTTTATCTTTCTGTCTGTCTGTGTCGCCTGCAGCGAAAAATCGAAGCTTCTGACAGTAACAAAATTCCTTAGAAAGGTCTCAAGACAGTATGGATCAGCGAGATTTTTTAAAAATTCAAATTAGTTTTTCAGTTTTATGTTGAAACACCGTTTTAAGAATATTTTCTACAAATCGGCTCTTTAGTGGTCGAAAATATTAACCACAGAGTTTCCATCTTGACATTCATCGAAAAGTTCAAAGAACACTCTTTCTAAAGATCATTGCACCGAATCTATATAGGACAATTTCTTCGTATTTATTTATTTTTAAATACATTAAAATATGCATTTTACTTTCCTTACAATACATGGCAGTGTATAGGAAAAGTATTGGAATCGTGTTGAAAATCGCAATATGAGTTTTCGACAAAACTACACATTTTGGGACCTCTAGATTACGAAAAAACTATTTTTAGCTTGTTTGTGCAATGCATGTATCCATTCTAACTGAAAAACGAATTGATCAAATTTCACAAAATTTTATAGATAAGTGACTTGTGAGTTAAACTTGTGCGGATTAGATTTTGGTACGATGCCTTTTTTTTGCGAAATGACCAGCAAAAATAGTATGTATCTACTCTAGTTGAGAAACTAATTGACCAAATTTTGTGAAATTTGGTAGATAAGTTGCTTGTGGGATACTTTAGTGCTGGCTAGATTTCGGTCAGATTCGGAAAATAGAATCTGCTTTTTTTTGCAAATGGCCTCCAAAAGTACTATAAATGTATCAAATGCATGTTTTATACGTAATTTTTGATAACAAAAAGAATAAGACCAATCCCATTACTCTAAAATGGAACGTTCTCGAGATATTTAAGTATTTTAATTTTGGAGAACTGAAGACGTTTTTCCCTGTAGTGAAAAATTCATTTAATGAAATTTCTTAAAATCTAGTAGATACGTGCCTTGAGGGGTTTTCTGATATTAATTAGATTTTGGCATGATTCACAAAAATATAACCGACCCTTTTTCGCGAAATGGCCCCCATAGATCATGAATATGTGAAATTAATGGCTGAAATTGATTACGTACTTGTTCTTCATGTAACTTTTGACAGCATAGTGAATATGACTGACCCCATGACTCTAGGATGAACCGATTTCGAAATATTTTAATTTTTTGGAATTTTGAGGAGCTAAAGACTAATGCATTAAGTTGCCAAAAACAAAGATGCATTCAAAATGTAAGTAATGCATTCATTAAATGTTAAATTAATTCATTTCATTAATTCATTAAATTAATTCTTTAAAGTAATGCATAATGTTAAATGTTCAAAATGTAAGTAATACATTCAAAAAGTAAGTCATGTGCTGCTCACATCATATTTTTACTTTCCCTGCAATACATGGTAATGTATAGGGAAAGTATTGGAATCATGCCGAAAATCGTAACTCGAGTTTTCGACGGATCTACACGTTTCGAGACCTCTAGAGTGCGAAAAAACTATTTTTAGCGTGATGTCTGTCTGTCTCTGTGCAATGTATGTATCCACTCTAACTCAAAAACTAATGCACCGATTTTCATAAAATTTGGTAGGTAAGTCACTTGGGTGTGAATCCTGGTGCTGATTAGTTTTTAGTACGATTCGGGATAAAAGAACCCTCACTTTTTTGCGAAATCGCCCGCAAAAATTGCCCTTATCCACTCTAGCTGAAAAACTAATGGACCGAATTTCACAAAATTCGGTAGATAAGTCACTTGTGTATTACCCTGGTGTTGATTCGAATTTGGTACGATTCGGAAAAGAAGAACCCTCCTTTTTTTACGAAATGACCCACAAAAATGTCATGTATCCACCCTAGCTAATATACTAATTTACCAAATTTCACAATATTTGGTAGATGAGTTACTTGTGGGACACTCTGGTGCTGATTCGATTTTGGTGCCATTCGGAAAATAACAACCTGCCGTTTTTTACGAAATGGCCCGCAAAAATCTAAAAGAAAAAATCTGATGTGGGCACCACATTTCTTTCTTTATATAATGTAATGAATTTACTACTTTTACAGTAAAAAAAATCTGATGTGGGCAACACATGACTTTCCCTGCAGACATATATTCACATTCTCTTTATTTTAATTAAATGTAATTCATTTTTATTTCAATTTTTGTTCTCATTTGGTAACTGGACTTATTTTCAAAGTTGGTGTAGAGAAAATACGAAACAACTAAATATCTCGAGAACGGCTAGTCCTAGTGCAATGAAATTGGAATTATTCTTTTTTCGTTAAAAATTACGTATAAAACAAGCATTTAATGGATATATTTAAGCATACGTAGTTATTAATTTAGATTTTGACGATTTTTGCGGGCCATTTTGCAAAAACAGGCAATTTATTTTTCCCAATCGTACCAAAATCTAATCAGCACCAGACTGACCCAAAAGCGACTTATCTACCGAATTTTATAAAGTTCGGTCTATTAGTTTTTCAGCTACAGTGGATACAGGCAATTTTTGCGGGCCATTTCGCAAAAAAAGACAGATTCTTTTATCCCGAATCGTCCCCAAAACTATTCAGCACCAGATTCGCCCACAAGTGACTTACTTACCAAATTTTATGAAATTCGGTGCCTTAGTTTTTCAGTTAGAGTGGATACAAAATCTGCACTCACAGACACACACCCACATTGACAGACACACACACACAGACAGACACACACACAGGCGTCACGCTAAAAATGGTTTTATCGTATTCTATAGGTCTCGAAAAGTGTAGAGCCGTTGAAAACTCGAGTTGCGATTTTCGGCATGATTCCAATACTTTCCCTAAACATTACCATGTATTGCAGGGAAAGTAAAAAATCTGATGTGGACAGCACATGACGTTCCCTGCAGATTTATCTCCACGTTCTCTTTATTTCAATTAAATTTATTCCACTTTAATTCGATTTTCGTTCTCATTCGGTAACCGGATTTATTTCAAAGGTGGCGTAGAGAATATATGAAAAACTAAAATATCTCCAGAACGGCTAGTCCTAGTGTAATGGGGTTGGTCTTATTCTTTTCTTCGTTAAAAATTACGTATTAAACAAGCATTAAATGGATATATTTGAGCATAGGTAGTTCTTTGGTTTAGATTTTGACGATTTTTGAGGGCCATTTTGCAAAAAAAGGCAGGTTATTTTTTCGAATCGTACCAAAATCTAATCAGCACCAGGGTGTCCCATAACTGATTTATCTACCGAATTTTGTGAAATTAGTTTTTCAGATGGAGTGGATACAAGCTTTTGCGGGCGATTTCGCAAAAAAAGGCGGGTTCTTTTATCCTTATTATTATTATCGTACCCAAAAGTAATCAGCAACAGATTCGGTCACAAGTGATTTACCTATCAAATTTTATGAAATTCGGTCAATTAGTTTTTTAGTTAGAGTGGATACAAAATCTGCACAGACAGACACACACACAGACGTCACGCTAAAAATAGTTTTTTCGTATTCTAGAGGTCTCGAAACGTGTAGATCCGTCGAAAACTCGAGGTGCGATTTTCGACATGATTCCAATACTTTCCCTATACATTACCATGTACTGCAGGGAAAGTAAAAAATCTGATGTGGGCAGCACATGACTTTCCCTGCAGACTTATATCCACGTTCTATTTATTTCAATTAAATGTAATTCACTTTTAATTCAATTTTCGTTCTCATTTGAAAACTGGACTTATTTTCAAAGGTGGGGTGGAAAAATACGACAAAAACTAATATATCTCGAGAACGGCTAGTCCTAGTGTAATGGAGTTGGTCTTATTCTTTTCTTCGTTAAAAGTTACGCACTAAACAAGCATTTAATGGATATATTTGAGCATACGTAGCTCTTTAGTTTAGATTTTGGAAATTTTTGCGGGCCATTCTACAAAAAAAGGCAGGTTATTATTTTCTGAATCATACCAAAATCTAATCAGCACCAGGGTGACCTATAAGTGACTTATCTACCGAATTTTGTGAAATTCGGTTCATTAGTTTTTCAGCTAGAGTGGATACAAGCTTTTGCGGGCCATTTCGCAAAAAAAGGCGGGTTTTTTTATTCCGAATCGTACCCAAAACTAATCAGCACCAGCCCCGCCCACAAGTGACTTACCTACAAAATTTTGTGAAATTCGGTCCATTAGTTTTTTAGTTAGAGTGGATACAAAATCTGCACAGACAGACAGACAGACACACACACAGACGTCACGCTAAAAATGGTTTTTTCGTATTCTAGAGGTCTCGAAACGTGTAGATCCGTCGAAAACTCGAGTTGTGATTTTCGGCATGATTCCAATACTTTCCCTATACATTACCATGTATTGCAGGGAAAGTAAAAAAAGGTTTTTCTTATAGTAGATACTAATATTCTTTCCAAGATATTGAATTTTCGACTATTAGTCGCCATTTTCATTGATTTAGCGTCATTTTTATCCATTTGTCGAGATTTTCGTTAGTTTGGTCAAAAAGTCACCAAGTTGGCGACATTCCGCCAAATTCGTCGCCAAAATCTCGCCAAGCGTTATGGACGGAGAAATAAGTTATTCTTACAGCAGATAAATGACTATTGGCGTTCAAATACAAAAGTATTACTTAAAGTATCTTTTCTCATGAATGGAACGATCTAGATCCACGAGATTGATGTCACCCAATTTATCGCATGGTATTACATATGAAAAGTGAACATTTTCCTCAATAGGAAATATTTTATTTTTATTTTATATGACTTTTTGATAATTTTTTTGAAAAATGTGCAATATCTCGAGAATGGTTCATGTTAGCGTTCGAAAATTTATGTCAATCGTTTTCTAATGAAAAATTACATAAGAAATGTCTATTTGCGTAACTTTATTTGCGGTTTTGATTTTTTAACGATTTTTTTTTTAAATTTCATTCGAAAATTTAGGGGGATTCTGAACATTCGATTGCGTATAAAAACAATAGGCTTCCAGTGTTTAAGGATTGCGATTTTTGTACAAAATTGTGTTCGAATCGGTCCATTCGTTCGTCAGTTATCGTCTCCACAGACTCACTGACACACACACACACACACAGACATCACTTCAAAAATGTTTGATTCGTGATCAGGGATGCTTGAAGCGTCCTCTCCCGTTGAAAACTCGAATTCGAATTTTCGACCCCGTCACAATACTTTTCTTATACATTATGTATATAAGGAAAATAAAAAGACTACGTATGCTGAAATGTATCAATTAAATTCTTGTTTTATACGCAATTTTTGACGAGGAAAAGAATATAACACACTCCATTATACTTTAGGACTAACCGTTCTTGAGATATTTGAGATTTCTTGCAATTTTGTTACGACGTTATCGGAAAAATGTCCAATTACCAAATGAAAACAAAAATTGAATCAAAAATGCAAATTTAGTGTTATTTGGTACAATGAAACTCAATCTAATGAATTATTAAAGAAATAAAGATAATATGCAGGGAAAGTTATGTGCTGCCCACATCAGATTTTTTACTTTCCCTAGAATACATGGTATTGGAATCATATCGAAAATCGCAACTTGAGTTTTCGACGGATCTACACGTTTCGGGAATTCTAGGACACGAAAACACTGTTTTTAACGTGACGTCTCTGCGTGTGTCTGTCTGTCTGTGCAATGTATGTATACACTCTTAACTCAAAAACTAATGGACCGAATTTCATAAAATTTGGTAGGTAAGTCACTTATGTGTGACCCTGGTGCTGATTAGTTTTTGGTACGATTCGGCAAAAACAACCCCCTCTTTTTTTTGCGAAATGACCCGCAAGAATTGCCTATATCCATTCTAGCTGAAAAACTAATAGATTAAATTAAAAAAAATTTGGTAGATAAGTTATTTGTGGGTTACCCTGGTGCTGATTATATTTTGGTACGATTCGGAAAGAAGGAACCTGCCTTTTTTTGCGAAATGGCCCGCAGAAATCGTCAAAATTTAAAATAAAAACTACGTATGCTCAAATATATCAATTAAATGTTTTTTTTATACATAATCTTTAACAATGAAAAAAATAAGACCAACCCCATTACACTAGGGCTAGCCGTTCTCAGGATATTTTAGTTTTTTCGCATTTACGCTGCGCCACCGTTGAAATAAAAGTCCATTTACCAACTGAGAACGAAAATTGAATTAAAAGTGCTAATTTAGTGTCATTAGAAAAAATTCTGAGCCCTATTTTGTGCAGTTAAACTCAATATAATGAATTATTGAAGAAATAGAGAACGTGAATATGAGTCTGCAGAGAAAGTCATGTGCTGCCCACATCAGATTTTTACTTTCCTTACAATATGCATAGTAATGTATAGGGAAAATATTGGAATCGTGTCGAAAATCGCGACTCGATTTTTCGTATGATCTACGTGTTTCGAGTACCTTAGAACACAAGAGAACTATTTATAGCATGACGTCTGTGTGTGTCTGTCTGTGCAATGTCAAAAACTAATTAACCAAATTTCATAAAATTTGGTAGGTAAGTCACTTGTGAGTGACCTTTGGTGCTGATTCGATTTTGTACACGATTTGGGAAAAAATAATCTCTTTTTTTGCGATATGGCCATGAAAGACTTCTATGAGAAACTAATTGACCAAATTTCAATAAGTATTTGGTTGATAAATTGCTTATGGGTTATCGTGGTGCTGGTTAGATTTTGATACAATTCGAAAAAATCCAAATCTGTTTTTTTCTTCTTCCGAAATGACCCGCAAAAATCGTCAAAATCTAAAATAAATGATTAAACTTGCTGAAACATATTATTTAAGTTCTTGTTCTTCATGTAATTGTTGACAGCATAACTAATAAAACTGACACTAGGATGAACCGTTCTCGAGATATTTCAGTTTTTGAAATTTTGGGAGCTGAAGATTTTGAAGTGCATTAAGTTGCCAAATGAAACGAAGATGCCTTACAATTAACTCAACAGTACCCATGTTATTTTCTGCCATTAAACTAATTTAAATCATCATGAAATAAAAATATCTGATGTGGACAGTACACGACTTTCCCTACAGACTTAAATTCATTTTTCTATTTTTTTATTTCATGATGCCTTAAATTGACTTTAATTGCAGAAAATAATATGTGTACTTTCCTGATGTTATATCTAATTTGCATTTTTAATGCATCTTCGTTTCGTTTGGCAACTTAATGCACTTTGAAATTTTGAGCTCCTCGAAATTCCAAGAAACTAAAGTATCTCGAGATTGATCCTAGAGTTATGGGGTCAGTCGCATACAGTTTGCTATCAAAAATTACATAAAGAATAAATAGTTAATTAATATATTTCAGCAATTTTAGTTATTTATTTCAGATTTTCACGATCTTTGCGGAGCCATTTTGCAAAAAACTCTCGGTTTGTCGAATCATATCAAAATTTAATCAGTATCATAATAACCCTCAAAGGATGTAACTACAAAATTTTAAGAAATTTATTAAATAGTTTTTTAACTAGTGAAAAACGTCTTTAGTTTCTCATAATTAAAAACTTAAATATCTTTAGAATGGTCAATCTTAATATATTTTTTGCATGGTGAAAAATTACTTATAAAACAAGCATTTAATTGATATATTCATGGAATTTTATTTTTGACCTTGACGATTTTTGCCGACAGATTTTTTTTTTTTTTTTTTTTTTCCAAATCTAACCAGCCACACTGTAACCCACAAGCGACTTATTTACCTACCATATTTTGTGAAATTTGGCCAATCAATTTCTCAGCTAGAATGAATAGATACGATATTTGAGGGTCATTTCGCAAAAAAAGGCAGGTTCTTTTTTCCCGAATTGTACCAAAATCTAATCAGCACAAGGGTATCCCACAATTGACTTATCTACTACATTTTGTCAATTTTTCAGTTAGAGTGGATGCATACAATTTTTGCGAACCATTGCGTAAAAAGGCAGGTTCCTCTTTCCCAAATCGTGCCAAAATCTAATCAGCACCAGGCTAACCCCGTGAAAGGCCCAGACCATACAGCCAACCCAGGGGTTTACGGCAGTTTGATGTATGGCCGGGCAGGCTAACCCCGTGTAACTTATCTACCAAATTTTATGAAATTTGATCAATTAGTTTCCTTAGTTAGAGTGGATACATACGTAGCACAGACGTCACGCTAAAAATAAGTCTTTTCGTGTTCTGGGGTACTCGAACCGTGTAGAAACCCGAGTTGCGATTTTCAACACGATTCCAGTCCCTATACATTACCATGTATTGCAGGGAAAGCAAAAATAAGAAAATGTATTTAAGTCTAAGAATAGTCATGTGCTGCCCACATCAGAATTTTAGTGTGACGTTTTTGTCTGTGTAATGAATTTATCCACTGTAGCTGGAAAATTAATGACCAAATTTCACAAAATCTGGTAGATAAGTCAGTCACTTGTGGATTACCCTGGTGAGATATTGGCGCAATTCGGAAAAAAAGAACTGGCCTTTTTTGCGAAATCGCCCCAAAAACTCGTCAAAATCTAAAATTAAAGACTAAACATTCTTAAATGTATTAATTAAATGAGTGTTTTATACGTAATTTTTGATGACAAAAAATAAGATCAACTCATTACTCTAGGATTTGCCGTTTTCGAGATTTTTTATTTTATTTTTATTTTTGCTATGATGGCTTTGAAAGTTCTTCCAGTCGCCAAATGAAAACGAAAATTGAAATAAAACTTCAAATTCGGTGTAATTTTAAATAATTATCTGTGCTATTTTACCCAATTTAATAAGTTATGAAAGAAAGAAAATTAAATTGAGTCTATATAGGGAAAGTCGTTAACTGTCCTCATTAGATTTTTTATATTGTTATTTCACCGCATTCGAAAAAGTAAGATTAGCACAATTCTTTAGTTTGGCAAAAATATGTGTGGAACCTTCATATTAAAACATTTTTTTAAATTAGTTTATTTTCTGATTTTCTATTAATTTTCAACAAAAAGCATAAAAATCGAAATTTTCGACATTGTTTTTCGGTTTGCCGGGTGTTGCTATTTCGAAAGTGTAATTTTGTACGCATGCGTGTCAGATAGTTGCTCATAACTACACTTGCATCGAAAGTAATGGATTTGGATTGAAAGGAAAGGTGGAATAAAATTTCGGTTAAAAATCAGTTGATTTGGAAATTGAGTGATGTTATTTACATTATTTATGGAGTGGATGCGTATTTAGGACCCGCGCAACGCCGGGCAATTCGTTCTAGTAGAATATAAATGTGCGAAAATGTCGAGTGGAGCCTCACATTCTAAATATTTATTAGAATAAAAACCTCGTAAATTGTGACAGCCGTGTGGAAGTACGTTATTTATTTTTTTTTTGCTGTCGGAACTGTAGATTTAGATAACTATTTAAAACGTCTTAGCCATTTGTGCCACGAGTACTTACGTTTTAAAGTGCTAGATTTTTACGACTTATTCTTTCCTGAAATTCCATTTTCTCCTTCAGATGACGTCACAGAACGTCTGGTAGAACAATAAGCCATTTTGCATTCTGAAAGGCATTGATTTTAACTCCACCTGAACATCATTTATAAATCTACAGATTCTGACATACTTCTACTTCAAAAACAGGTGTTCTTTGAAGCATGGTTAGTTACAAAGCTGGGTTGGATTTATACAGTTGTACGCAAAGCAAGATAATATCACCTGGTTATCTGCCGTTTACCACAACTTCATTATGAAACTTAAAATGTTATTTACTTTTCCTACATACATAGTATGATGTATAGGGATGGTATTGTGACTATGGGTCGAAAATTCGAATTAGAGTTTTTGACAAAAAAGCACGTTTTAAGCATCCCCGAACTTGAATCGATGAATCGAACATTGAGATAATGTGTGCGTGTAAGAGAGAGAGACTGTTAACCCGTGGACGCGATATCTCATGAACGAATGAAGTGTTTGGAAAATAATTTGGTAAGATTATTACAATTAATGAATAATCGAACCCTACCGATTTTAAACGCGGTCGGCTGTTCAGAGGTCTATACCCCCAATTTTCGAATAAATTAAAAAAAAAATCATTTAAAATCAGAATGTTTAACAATACAAAAATAAATAATCATTTCATACGTAATTTTTCAGTGTAAAACAAATTATACAAAAATTAGAAAGCTAGAACGAACCGTTTCCGAGATATTGCGCAATTTTCGAATGAATTCTTGAAAAAACAATAAAAAAAAATCAAGACCTTCAATTATGTTAACAAATTAATCATTTTATACTTAATTTTTTGTTAGAAAACAAATTACTCAAACTTTATACCATTAACATGAATCGTTCTCAAGATATTGCAGCTTTTGCAATCATTATTTTTATAATGTTATAAAACTAGTAAGTATTATCCAATACGTTTAATTTCATTATGCTTTATTATGCAGCAAATCAGTTAACATCCTTTTCGAGGATCAAGTTTTGAGTCAATAAATTGTATAATGAAAATGGATTTTTTGTGGGTTTTTGTACTTTTGAGTCAGTAATATGGTTATACTGAGTCAATTAACCAGTAAACCTAATATAAGCAGCAAAATAAAATAAAAAATAAATCTGTAAGAGAAAAATAAATCTATAGATAAGATCTTAAAATTATGACCCAAAGTGTGCTATAATGTGACCCTCTGATACAATGAGTTGTGCATCTTTGCTTTGAATATGTATAGTTATGAAAAACGGCAGACTGCAATGAGATTCGGAAGTTGTAAACTATACCAGCAAAGTTTGCGCTACGCCCGTTCAAATACACCATAGCCATGTATGAGACACGGGAATGACGGACATTAACCCTCTCGTTCGCTTCTAATAGTTACAGACACATGCTAGCCATACACCCCTTCCATTCAATATTACTATTTCTTATACGACTCCCTAACAAAATATACGCATTATTTCTTATACTACTCTTTAACAAAACATACGTACTATTTCTTATACGATTCCCTAATTAAACATACTTACTATACCAACCCCTAACATAATACAATTAATTTACGTTCCTCTAGAACCTCTAACAGACCAATTTATCAAGCTTTATACTTCAAACTTTTTATCAATATTTGAATTTCCGATCATACCATGAAAGAAAATGGACTAACTCTCTCTAACTTTACGGATCATGCAATTCGGCTCCAACCAATTTGTATAGACAAAGTCTGCATAAGTTGCATGGTTTAAAAGCAAGTCGCTCTAATTCCATGGTTTAAATATTCATATTCTGAAGTTTTAAATTGGGATGACCTCTCAATATCAGCTTTCCTATTAAGTTGAATCATGGAAGTGTTCTCATCTCTAACTCCATGAGCTGAGTCGGGGCCTCTCCTCGAGAGAGGGCCGTGGCAGTCAAATTAGTGACGTCACGAAAAACGATCCACGGTTGGCGAAACGATTCCCTTCGCTCAGTTTGCGAGTTTAAACGGGGCCTCCGCTCTCCGAGAGAAAGAAAAAAAAAAGTACTAAAATATTTTTAAAAACTAACTTTAAACTCGCAAACTGAGCGAACGGGATCGTTTCGCCAACCGTGGATCGTTTTTCGTGACGTCACTAATTTGACTGCCACTGCCCTCTCTCGAGCGGAGGCCCCGGCTGAATACAGTTTATTTCTTCAGCCATTAAAGTCTCATGGACCATTGAATTGCATTTTGTAGCGACAAGCCTTCGGCCTGATATTATAAACACAAAAGTAGCAAAAAAAAAAAAAGGGCAAACTTTGAAAAGCTATTTTTTTAAGATCGAATGGTTAATTTGAGAAATGGATTTCAGATTTGAATTCAGCATGGTCATATTAGTTGTAGGAATGTAATGTAATCTATAGAGTTCTATAGACTTCTATAGAAGTCTCTATGTAAAGCGCTGTGGAGTCTCTTATAAAAGTCTAGACTCTATAGCGCTTTGTAGAGATTTTTATAGAAAGCTATAGATCTCTGTAGAAGCGTGGTCTTAATTCTAAAGACTTCTTTATTTTTAACAGAATTCTATAGAACTTTTTTGCATGGGTCTACTTAAATATTTAAAATATTGAGTTCAAATCGCATAAGCTAAATGGCAAGAAATAAGGATACGCAATATGAAAAGTGAAATTTATGTTCATAAAGTCAGAATACGAGAAACAAAATTCTGACGTGGATAGCAAATGACTTTCGCTACACAATGCAATGGTTTTACTTCTTTCACATCAAAATAATAATGTACAGATGAGGGAAAAATAAATGCCCCCTCCTCTTGTCATGCAAGCATCGTTCATCGTAGAACAAATTTGGAGATACCATTCGATTTGGAATAACTTCTACAAATTCTTGCACATAAAATTTACTTAAGCCGGTCTTCATATTAAAACGAACATAGACTTTGAAATTTTTAATGGCAACACCTGAGTTTGACAACTTATTTCGAGTCTAGAGCAAAATTTCCCCTCCGATACCAAATTTGAAGTCATTTTGGTGAAGCCTTTACGAGTTATGAGCATGTAGAGTTTTGAGTACCTAAAGTTAAATAAGTTTCCCAAACTTTTATTCATATTTATAATATGAATTGGGTTGTTTGTTTTGATTGGATCCTTGATTTATTTGCCTATCTATCTATCTATACCGGGTAACGCTTGGCGAAATTTTTGGCGAGATGTTGCCAACTTGACGACTTTAAATGTTGCGAAATTGTATTCAAATCGATAAAAATGACGCCAAATCAATGAAATTAATTGCGTTTTGAAAGGGAATAGTATTGTAATGATGTTTCGATAGCGTTTGTCTGTCAAGTCCAACCATCCCACTTGCCGACTTTTTAAAATGTTGCCAAATTTATCAAATGTCGCTAAATCGATAAAAATGTCGACAAATCAATGAAATTAATTCTGTTTTGAAAGGGGATAGTATTGTAATGATGTTTCGGAAGCATTTATCTGTTAGTCCAACCATTCCACTTGATGACAAATTTGGCGAGTTTTTAAACATCGCCAAATTTATCAAAATATCACCAAATTGACACAAATGTCGCCAAATCGATAAAAATGTCGACAAATTGATAAAAATGACGCCAAATCAATGAAATTAATTGCGTTTTGAAAAGGAATGGTATTATAATGATGTTTCGAGAGCGTTTTTCTGTTAAGTCCAACCATTCCACTTGGCGGCAAATTTGGCGAGATTTTAAAATCTCGCTAAATTGATTAAAATATCACCAAATTAACGACAATGTTGACAATTCGATAAAAATGACGTCAAATCAATAAATGAATTCTGTTTTGAAAGGGGATAGTATTGTAATGATGTTTCGGCAGCGTTTGTCTGTCAGTCCAACTGTCCCACTTGGCAACAATTTTGGCGAGTTTTTTTAAATGTCTCAAAATTGAACAAAATATCACAAAAATTAACGAAAATGTCACCAAACTGATGAAAATTCAATATCTTGGAAAGAATATAAGAATCTACTATGAGAAAAAGCCATTCTCGAAATTAGAGTGTTACGAAAAATGTAAACACGTTAGACGCTTATATCTCCGAACCTAATAGATAAAAATCTAAACAATTTGTACTTGTTTTGTAAGACATAGTGTCTTATTTATGAATATATAAAATTTTTTAAATATTTTAAACTTTTATTTTCTAAAAAACTAAAACGTTTTTGTC
Source organism: Amaurobius ferox (assembly GCA_951213105.1). Lineage (NCBI taxonomy): Eukaryota > Metazoa > Arthropoda > Arachnida > Araneae > Amaurobiidae > Amaurobius > Amaurobius ferox. The sequence continues at coordinate 43,168,788 of OX578136.1, read as the reverse complement.
CGAGTGAGTTTTTGCCTCTCTCTTTGCTTATTTTTACTTGAAATATCTTCTGAACTATGAAAGATATAGACAATAAACGACATAAATGTTCAGTAAAGAATGTAGTTTCTAGATCAATAATTTGTTTTTACAAAGCTATTGAGTGTAGTTTTCGAGGAATCGTCTTCGAGGAATCGTCGAATTTTGGAAAATGATTCTAATTTCTATATTTTAATATTCTGAACTATTTTGAAAGGGTGGTTCTAATTTCGATATTTCAATAATTTGAACCACTTAGAAAAGGTGGTTTTAATTTCGGCATTTTACTATTGTGAAAAGGTGGTTCTAATTTCGATATTTTAATATTCTGAACTATTTTGAAAGGGTGGTTCTAATTTCGATATTTCAATAATTTGAACCACTTAGAAAAGGTGGTTTTAATTTCGGCATTTTAATATTTTGAAAAGGTGGTTCTAATTTCGATATTTTAATATTCTGAACTATTTTGAAAGGGTGTTTTTAATTTCGATATTTTAATAATTTGAATCACTTAGAAAAGGTGGTTCTAATTTCGGCATTTTATTATCTTGAAAAGGTTGTTCTAATTTCGATATTTTAATATTTTGAACTGTTTTGAAAATGTCTGAAGAAGACAAATCACCCACAAAGAAAGATACTCTTTACCCCCAAATCAGTTTGTCTCATCGGACTACGCCCCTGCCGATATTTTATTTATTTATTCTTTAGTCTTATCTTATTTAAGATTTGCTTTCATATATAAGAATATTTTCTTTCTCATTCTATAGTTCAGACCTGACCATGGGAGTAATACCGATTGCGTGCAGACTGCGTTTTCAGACAATGTGGAAACCTTTCGTTTTTACACGTTACACTCTGTGTGCATATTGTGTCTATGCTCGAGTAGGTAGATAGCGATAAAAATGCAGGTGCTTCTGAGTGCCACCTGTCTGTTTCTCTCTCAAAGTGCCCCAATTCAATCGTCGGATTCGCAGATCCTTTTCCTTATATAAGCCGTGTTTTGCATCTCTGAATTTTCTTAATAAATTATTGGAAATGGTCCGTATATACTCGTAGTATTAGCATGGGCGCCCTATGGGGGAGGATAAGAGATGTGCTTGCCCTTTGACGTTCAAGGTCATAAAGAAGAACGTCAAACTAGTCAATGTTGTACGTATTATGCTTCAGTTCCCCCCACCCCCCACACGGAAAATGTTTCATGAGCGCTCATGAGTTTTATCCTGTATATGGTATTGTATAGTCCTTATCGTGTCTTTAATTTAAGATGTTTCGTAAATTGTAATGCTTCGAAGAATATGAAAGCCGATTAATTTGTTTTTGCTGATGGCTCTACTGTTAATGCAACATCAGTTTTTAAATACAATTCAGTAATTTTGTTTCTTTTTGCAATGTTCGATTATTTTAATTTTTACTAGAACGAGTTACTCGGCGTTGCCAAGGTATTAAATAAGAGTGCGATACTTAAATAGGGATACGCTTTTGATACGTCTTAAATAAGCTCCTTTGATACGCCTTAAGTTTATATCTGTTAAATTCGCGAAGTTAGAAAACCGATATTCAAACAGTTTGATTTTTAGATTACTTAAAATAAACATTAATAATTGAAAATACTTATAAGTCGTAAAAAAAGAAAAATATGTTCCCTTACCCCAGAAGTAAAATTCGTAAAATTCATTGATATCTCAGAGAGTTTCATCCGATTTAGGTTAAATTTTAAGAGCGCATAGGAAGGTACCGCGGTGTTGGGAGTTCAGCTATAACTCTACTGAATTTTGCAGTTATCTGAAGATTAGATTTTCTGATACAAAACACACACACACACACTACAGACAGACATATTTTATTATGTCTCAATAGATTCTTTAGAGGAATTATTATATCTGTAAATTATTTTACTGTATACTCATTATCTCTGCTTAATACTCGATGCAAGAATACAAACCATAAATCAAATTGAAGGGGGCCAGGGTCACATGTAGGGGATGGGTCGGATACCACTTGAGTAGGGTGACTCGGAGGGGCCTGGACTTCAAAATTTTCAATTTTGAGGAAGGGGAAGACATGAAAAATTCTCAAAGAGAGGAAAATCAGATATGGAGGAGAACCTGTGAAAAATGTATGTATAAGGGGTTCAGTTCACAATGTGTGTGAATGGTCCTTAGGGGATGGTCTGTAGGTTTGAGTGGTAAATTTGTTTTTTATTTTGACCATCTGTTTATGGACGCCGATAGAACTTTTCCCAGGAGAGGGCAAACCACTGGGTGGCAACTGCCTCCTTTTGCCCTCCGCTATGGGTGCCCATGCATGGAGTGTAAGATTGTGAAAAATTGAAAGGGACATTTTTTCGTGTACCGTCATTATACCGATAATATTTTAAAAGTATATTCTACTTAAAAAAGAATTTCGTTTAATCACCCAGCAAAAATTATATGAATAGCTAAATCCAGAAGGCTGCGCAGTAATAAGGCAGCAATTAGTTAAAATGGACAGAACACATAACATTGGTCTATCCTCTCCAGACGAAATACTACGAAGAACGAATTTTGTGCGGCATGAAAATACACTGCGTAGAGTTGCTTAAAATTTTACCAATGTTAATTTAGAGCAATTAATCGATACTTCGTTATTTGGTAAATACCTTTAAATATTTCATGTATTGCATATAATATATGTCTGTACTTCTGCATGGCTGTCAAGTTGCTTCGCGGGTCACCCCCCCGGATTATGAAAAAAATTATAATTCGTGAACCCAGAACCCTTTTAAATAAACATTTTAAACAAATTTGATTATTTAAATTTTTTACAATTTCTAAACGAAGTTATAACATATATGGACAACATTTTTTTCGTCGTACAGCTTGGGGATCCATAACCAAGGAAATGATTAGAACTTTCGGAGAAATTGTTGTGATTCCCAAGGGAATAGAAGCACAGAAAGTGTACAAAATACTTGCCCATCAGTTTGTCTAAATTGAAAAACGCACTATGGAAAGAAGAAATTACGGAGACAATTATAAATCAGTGGATTGATATTGAAGCACAGGAACCAATCTGTCATCAAGTTATCACTGATGAGCAAATAGCTGTTGCACCAACCAATCAGAACATTGAAGTGGAAGATCTGGAAGTGATTCAGCTGTCAAACCTGACGAAATTCTTGCAGCAGAAGAAGTTCTGAAGGATATTGATACTGTTTGTTCTGGGGTAGTTTAAAGAGTAGATATATACTACTTCACCACTAAGATTAATCCAATTAGCATCAATATAAAGGGTTATTATGATAGAAAAGCTTTATAAAAGCAACTTAAAGGGACAGACTTTATGCGGCTTTTGCAGCACCGCAACGACTGAAATGCATGTTGTTGTTGTTGAAACCCAGACCGTCCGACCTACCAGAAAGGGACTGAAATGCATGTAAACATACTACTGTTTGTACGTATATTAATGCATGTGCTATGTAGTTGCATGCTTTCTACTAAACAATTAATTAAAATCTGTGGAATACTGACTTTCGGACCTTTTAAACATTTGTATTTAACAGACAACTAAATATAAAATGTAAGAATATACATTTGGAACAACAACAACAACAACAAAAAAGAAAAAAACTAGACAATTATCATTAGACACTATTGAAGAGCATTAAATTACAACTTTTTCGTTTATAAAACTTCTGTCGTTATAACTCTGGAGGTTTGATTCCTCCGAAAACCCACGTTATAACATGAGTTCTTTTAGTCCTTTTTTACATCACAGCCCTAAAATTTTTAAAAATTTATAAAAGATAAATTATGTACATATATGTTTAGTAAATGATTGTTTCCTGTGAAATTGTTCATGAGACATATTAAGCAATCCATTCCAAAATGCTATGACAAGCCTCCCCAACTAAGTTTACCATTTTATGGGAATTTCAGTGATTAATGAAACCGCTAAATTACCAATTAAATGTTAAATAATTGAAAAACTGGAAATTTAAAGTAAATTGAAGTAAACTTTCATTTTAAAGGGAATATACAGGGTGTCCAGTGCTATCTGTGCCCAATGGCTTTTTCTCAACCGTTAGTCACAGAGATATACTTCCAATTGCAAAAATGTTTTACATTTTAAAATCTATTATCTTAGAAACAGTTTGAATCAATAAATACATTTCTGAAAGAAATACGAAATATAAAATTTCATACGGTTCCCCGGTCCTACCAATTATATTTAGGAAAATCATCCTCACACAATTTCACGCAAAATAAAAAAAAAAAAATCTTCCTTTTAAGTCCAAAATTCCCCGAATTATGAAGCATTAAACTTGATGACTTAAGTCGCTTTTCCACGCATAAAAATGTCCCGTTTCAGGCAACCAACCAATCAGGGACCGTATTGACGATTTCTCAGCAAAAAAGGGGTCCAACTTTAAGCAGCGAAAAGTCGGTCAATTTTGGTCGTAAAAGGATGATTTTTTTTATTTTGCATAAAATTGTGTGAGGATGATTTTTCTAAATATAATTGGTAGGACCGGGGGACTGTACAAAAATTTATATTTCGTATTTCTTTCAGAAATGCATTTATTGATTTAAACTGTTTCTAAGATAATAGATTTAAAATTTAAAACATTTTTGCAATTAGAAGTGTATCTCTGTGACTAACGGTTGAGGAAATAGCCATTGGGCACCGATAGCACTGGACACCCTGTATACTAATTCAATGAATATAAATCGTAAGAGAAAGAGATAAAAATAATATAAAAGCAAATTCATATGCTGCTCATATAATTTGGATTTTATCTTGAGGGATTAATGTTCATATAATTTAGATTTTTTCCCCCTTAGGGTTAACGGTTTATGGACAGTATCTAGCTGCCGTTAAACAATGGAGGGCAGGTAACAACAGGTGTTTATCTATTTATTAGATAAAACATTTCTGGAGACTTTTACGACCTTGAAATTAGCGCAACGTTTTTAATGTTTCGATCCTTCTGTAAAGCAAAATTAAAGATATACAAGAAAGATCAATTATGCATAAAGCATTGATTATGAAACACTTTCCAACTCTAATTTTATTTAAACACTAGCAGCATACCCGTTCTTCGTACGGAGTGTATAATATAAAGAAATTTATAATTCGCAATCATGTGCAAATTCTGTTACAATATTAAATTTATTGCTCATAAAGAGAAGTTTAAGAATATCTGTTCTCACTATGCAAAATTATCTTCACGGGCAGATCTGAAGAATAAAACATCCTGGCCCCTTTTGTATGCAAATTTACAAAAAAAAAAAGGAATTGAATCAATATATGCAACCCCGTACTACTTATATTGTCGCAGATTAGAAAATATGCCAGTGTGTTAGCAGAAGCTTACCCGTATTGCAATATGTGTCTCAAAAATATTTGCCAAAATAAAAGAGATGACATAAAAAATTAAAAGTATCAAAAATCCCCGTAATCTTAATATCAATAATCTAAATCCAATTGATTCGATTATATGTCAATATATATCAAAATATATGCCAATATACCTATACTACTTATATTCTCGTAGATTGGAAGATATACCCATGCATTTGTAGAAGATTACTCATACAACGTACTATATATGAGTTTCAACAATTTTCGTCATAATAAAACAATTCCATAATAATTTGAAAATATCAGCAATCCCTGAATCAACAGTCCCCGAAAATATCAATAATAATGATATTTAAACCGGAAGACCGTAATTGATATTATCCAGTCAAAAATTCAATGTCAATGAAATTTATTTTATATACATATTTTTACTATTCAAATCGGAAAAGATTTAATAAAAATCATATGCCGCATAACATATTGGATCCGTTGCTAAGCGACATGATATCAATTGCTTTAAATAAATTGATGGAAATCATATCATCTGAATAATGCAATCTCCATGGAAGGTTTGGCGACATTTTCGTCAATTTAGCTATAACTTAAAAAATCGCCAAATTTATCGCCAAGTGGGACTGTAGAACTGAGAATCCCATTATGCGACAAATTAATGAAACATCATCACAAAACTATCCCCTAACAAAACACAATTAATTCCATTTATTAAGCGCGATTTTATCAATTTCATGATATTTTTATGGATTTAGAAATATTTTTCACAATTTGGTGATATTAAAAAAATTCCTTAAATGTGTTACTAAGTAGGATGGATGGACTGACCGACAAATGCTACAGAAACATCATTTCAGAACTTTATTCTAAAAAAACAAATTTAATTTCATTGATTTGGGTCATTTTTATCAATTTGGAGACATTTCCGCTAATTTGGTAAAGTTTAAGAAAAGTTACCAAGTTATTTAGAGATCTTCCTCTAAATTCGTAGCTCTGAATTTGCAGATCTGAAGAATAAAATATCCTGATCCCCTTTGTATATACTAAATGAAAACAGTAAAATTGTATTAGAAGATACATACACCCGTTCTACTCTTTTTCTGCTTCAACAATCGGCTAAATGAGTTTATTGGGTAAACACAATATATGAGTTTATTAGCTAAACACAATATATGAGCTTGAAACCTCTTTACTAAAATAATTGAAAGTGATGTACACAGTCCGCAATATATATAATTAAAAGAACAATCAAACCGTTCATTTATAAAATATATTTTTACATCCATTTATTTATTATACAAATAGAAAAAATAATAATAAATATTAACAACACATTTAATTTCATTCCGTTGCCGAGCAACAGGATATAAGATAGAATCTTCCTCATAAAATGCGAAATTATATAGCCATTTTAATTCCTTCATACTTTACATCGTTAAACTTGTGAAAGATGAACCATGGAGGTAGATTTTTCCATTTAAATTCATGTTTCAAACAATTCATGTTTTCCTATAGTGGCTAATTAATGCAAAAATCCTGCACTAAGCTCAGAAATGAAGTTTTAATTCACGTTGACGTTTTAAACAAACGATTTTCATCCTTTCCGTTTGGATAAACCACGGAGTTGGAGAGTAGATCTCCTAGGATAAAGTTCCGTTTTTCATTAATATCTCGACAACCCCTGGTATTAGAATCTCGAAACTTGGGCAAAATTTATGGGGGGCTATTTTAAGTCTACTCACAAAATTTAATTAAATTCGATTCAGCCGTTCTCTCGTGATGATGAGACAAACGAAATATTCGTTTTTCACTAATATCTCGAGAACCACTGGTTATGGAAACTCCAAACATGGACTAAATTTTAAGTGGGGCTATTTCTAGGCTGCCCACAAAATTTCATCAAATTCGGTTCAGCCGTTCTCCCGTGATGATGGGACAAACAGACAGACAGACAGACGGACAGACAGATTTTCAATTTTATTTATATAGATCTCTAAAATGCGATATATTCAGTGGTAATATTTTTAAAATTATCACAATACTGCAATAATTAATTATATTTGAAAATTTAAAACTTTATCGAAATAAAAAACGAACTTGATTCAAATGACGTCTTCGAAATATAAATCGTCTGGCTCTCTGTAGAAGACCCAGACCGTCCGACTCGTCCAGAGGACTAAGAGCAACTATTTGGACGGCCGGGTCTGGCTCTCTGTGTAAAAGCAGTAAATATTTCATTCATACATTTTTATTTCGTTCATTACAGTACTACAATAATCTATTCTACTTAAAAACTTAAAACCATGGAGGTAAAAGTAATTTAACTCTATGTATAAAACTTCATTGAAAAAGTTTGCCATTAAATCGCCTGCTTTTCTATGTAAAATCAATGAATGTTTCATTCATATCAGCTATATTGCAGACTCCAGAGCTAAATAATTTTGTGTTAAAGAAATTCAGCAGTTCTTATACAACTCATCCTACATCTTTGTGTGTTTACATTCTCCATAAGAAAAATTAGACGTCGTTATAGAAATAATCAAAGTTTGATGATCATTTAAACTCAAATATATTGTAATTACGCTATTTCAGAATGTGGATGCACATAAATTAAGCGGTTTTAGGACGCATACAACACTAAATATAAATTAAAAAGAACTTTAAAAATCACGATTTTGATACAAAATGGATGCCATATATTATTTTGAAGAGGGTCATGTGATCTCTTCCTATAATGGTCAAGTGATCTGTTCATATAAAGAGTGTAATTATTATTTTAATTTTTATTTAAAAAACTACTGAATATATTTTGCTGAAATTTTTTTATATATTTTACGGGATAATTTGAATATTTGCTAAAACTTTCGAAGCAATTTGTGAATTTTAAATTCGCTTAAAAAATGTTTGGAAAATTAGGTATCTCATAGGGTTAAATGTATTTCATTTTTTCAATCCGGGTTCAATCCAAAACTAATTGGGTGATATTATTCATTTATATTCCATAGGACCCACAGACCGTCTGAACAACATACTAAAATTTCATTTTGATAAAGTCATTTTTACGGCAGTTATCGTGCTAACGGACAGACAGACAGACAGAACGAACAAAGTCATAAACACTTTTCAACTATGTTGTAAAGTGTTAAAAATGATTGTTTAATGAACGTGATTGATTATTTTGATATCTTACTTTATAAATCAATGGTGGTTCTTAAATATTACATTTGAACTAACTAATCAAGCAAAAATTTCCTTAGAACAGCTTATACTGTGTTTCAGAGATAACGTTGTTCACACACTCACCTACACACATATATCGCCTCACAAACATGTGTAAACATGTATTTTTGTAAAGTCGTGTCCCAAACGTGTTGTAGAGTTAGTTCATTTGCAAGTGCGTCTCAGTAGAACGATAGAACGTCGGCTGGCCAGTTCGAAGATCCAGGGCTCGATTCCCGGTTGGGGCAGCAAGATTTTTAACACTTTACAACATAGTTGAAAAGTTTTTATGACTGTGTTCATTTTGTCTGTCTGTCTGTCTGTTAGCACTATAACTGCCGTAAAAATGACTTTATCAAAATGAAATTTTAGTATGTTGTTCAGACGGTCTGTGGGACCTATGGGAATATAAATGAAAAATATCACTCAATTAGTTTTGGATTGAATCCGGATTGAAAAAATGAAATACATTGAACCCTATGGGACCTAATTTTTCAGACATTTTTTAAGCGAATTTAAAATTCACAAATTGTTTTGAAAGTTTTAAGAAATATTCAAATTATTCCATAAAATATATAAAAAAGTTTAACACTTTACAGTTTACAACATAGTTGAAAAGTGTTTACGACTTTGTTCATTCTGTCTGTCTGTCCGTTCGCACGATAACTGCCGTAAAAATGATTTTATCAAAATAAAATTTTAGTATGTCGTTGGACTGTTCTGTGGGACACATGGGAATGTAAGTTAGATTATCATCTAATTAGTTTCGGATTGAACCCGGGTTGAAAAAATAAAATACATTGGACCCTATGGGAGTTAATTCTTCAAACATTTTTTAAGCGAATTTAAAATTCACAAATTGTTTTGAAAGTTTTAAGAAATATTCAAATTATTCCATAAAATACATAAAAAATTTTCAGCAAAATATATTCAGTAGTTTTTTAAATAAAAATTAAAATAATAATTACACCCTTTATATGAAGAGATCACATGACAATTATATGAAGGAATCACGTGACCCACTTCAAAATGAAATATGGCATCCATCTTGTCTCAAAATCGTGATTTCTAAAGTTCTTTTTAATTCATATTTAGTGTTGTATCCGTCCTAAAACCGCTTTATTTTGCTTAAATTCTGTGCATCTACATACTGAAATAATGAAATTACAATATATTTGAGTTTAAATGATCATCAAATTTTGATTATTTCTACAACGAACCCTAATTTTCACTTATGGAGAATGTAAACACCAAAAGATGTAGAATGAGTTATATAAGAATCGTTGATTTTACACAGAGAAGAAGACAATTTTTTCGATGAAGTTTTAAGCATAGAGTTAAATTACTTGTACCTCCATGGTTTTAAGATTTTAAATAAAATAAATTATTATAGTATTGTGATGAATGAAAGGAATGGAAAAAAGTTAATGAATGAAATGCTGCTTTTATAGAGAGAGCCAGACGATTTATATTTCGATGACGTCATTTGAATCAAGTTCATTTGTTTTTGATGAAGTTTTCAATTATAATAAATTATTGTAGTATTATGATAATTTTAAAAATATTACCGAGGAATGTATCGCATCTTAGAGATGTTTAAATAAAATTGCATTGAAGTTGGAAAGTGTTTCATAATCAATGCTTTATGCATGATTGATCTTCCTTGTTTATATTGTCTCTGGAACAAATCAACCCTGTAGATTAGTGTAAAGATGTTGGAGGTCTGAAAGTGACGCTGGTAGGACTAACACGGATTCAGTGGACTCTGGATAAGGAGCGCCGATTTCAAATCGGGAGGTTAACGACCAAACAGGATGCTAACCTGAGGTAAAAATATCAGGAGGAGGTCAGTCAGATTGTCAGTTGCACGCAAATCTTACAATAGAGGATGGAGAATTCGGAGCCCACTCCGACGATAAGAGCTTGCAATTTTACCCCAGTAGCTCAACGGTAGAAAGACCAATTCGAAGATCCAGGGCTCGATTTCCGGTTGGGGCAGCAAGGTTCGTTATAGTGTTTAATTGTCAAAATCTTAAATTATAATATTTGAACGCTTCATGACATATTTTCTACACATATATTATATATGCAAGGAAAGTTAAAATGTTTAATGTTTCATTGAAATCTATTTTTACTTTTCTTATATACATAATGTATAAAAAAAGTATTGTGACGGGATCGAAAATTCGAATTCGAGTTTTCGACGGGAGAGCACGTTTCAAGCATCCCTGATCACAAATCAAACATTTTTGAGGTAATGTGTGTGTGTGTGTGTGGAGACAATATCCCACGAACAAATAGAGCGATTCGAATGAAATTTGGTACAAAAATCACAATCTGTGAATACTGGAAGCCTATTGTTTTTAAACGTAATCGAATGTTTAGAACCCCCTCTAAATTTTCGAGTGAAATTTTGAAAAACTCATCAAAAAATCAAAATCTTTAATAAAGTTACGCAAATAGACATGTTTTATGTAATTTTTATTAGAAAACAATTGACTAGCATGAACCGTTCTCGAGATATTGCAAATTTATCAAAAAATCCCATAAATTAAAAAAATATATATTAACTGTCAAGAAACATGTTCACTTTTCATATGTAATATCATGCGATAAATTTGGTGATATCATTCTCGTGGATCTAGCTCGTTCTATTTATGAGGAAAGATACTTAGAGTAATACTTTTGTATGTAAACGCCAATAGTTATTTATCTGCTATAAGAATAACTTATTTCCCCGTCCATAACGCTTGGTGAGATTTTGGCCCCGAATTTGGCGGAATGTCGCCAACTTGACGACTTTTTTAAATGTTGTCAAATTAAAGAAAATCTCGCCAAATTGATAAAAATAACGCTAAAACAATGGAAATGACGACTAATTGACGAAAATTCAATATCTTGAAAAGAATATAAATATCTACAATAAGTAAAACCTATTTTTTTTATTGTAAAAGTAGTAAATTCATTGCATTATGTAAGGAAAGTCATGTGTTGCCCACATCAGATTATTTCCTATAATGTTCCTGATAATAACTTTGTTATAAACCATATGGAGTCGTGATTACGAATATCCTTCACACAGCAACTATCCAGATAAACACAATATTTCCAATCTGCTTTTTTTTTATTTAAAAGGAAATCAAACATTTCTTTGGAAACCACACCTGTATACTACCCCTACCTTCTCTAAGAGGAAATAGTGAATAATAAAAGTCTTTTATAAAAGTCTCCTTTAACGACGTAATAAAAATTGCACAGCCAAATTTGCTTATTAATCTTGCTGAACTTATCCCCGAAAATTGTTTTTAGCACTCATATTTTAATCCCGCATTGCAAATGAAGAAAGACTAATGGACAAAAGTGGCCTTCGGCAAAAATTTATGAGATTTTTCTTATATTATAAAATATTTGAATTGAATTAAATTTATTAACATTTAGTTATTACATGGTTAGGTAGTGGAAGCGCGAGAATCTTTCGGATTTTGAGAGATCGCCAAAGGAAATCAAAAGAGCCTTACATATTCAAATATAAATATTGCGACATACCACTTGCAAATAAATCAGCGCACTTAACAGAAAAGATCAGCAGCACTTTTTTATTTATAATAAAGAGCAAACATAATAATAATAATAATAATAATAATAATAGTAACATTTTTTTAGAAACGGTATTATTTGGAGAGCTCATACAGGTAATTTTACGACTCACCAGGACAGTAAATTTTAATATTAAAAAAAAAAAAAAAAAAAAAAAAAAATTCTAAATGTTGTTTTAAGTTCTCTCGATCGTAATTTTACTGTCCTCTGAAGAGCACTAAATTCTGGCTCGAGAGCACTGCGGTGTTATTGGTACATCATTATATCTTTTTAAAAAAATAATATAATTACGGTAAAATATATGGATTTCCAGACACCCAAAATTCTTGCGAACCGACCCAACGAACCTTTTGATAAAGATGAGAGTGACCTCAAAGATAATACGAAGTAGGTTAATATAAATATTAGATTTTTTTTTTTTTCTTGAATAATGTTTTTCCTTTATTCCTGAAACTTTGAAATACTTGGGTGTTTCTACACACGTTAAAATTCTCAATTTAGGAATCTTCAATTTGATTGGTAGGTTCAAAGTTTTCCCGTTGGGGTACAAGGGCATACCACATTAATCGGATAAAGTAATAAGCTGTATATATATATATATATATATATATATATATTTATAAGCTTTTATTTGTGAAGATAACTCCAGGCATTAGCGATAATGTCGATGTTGTAACGTTGACAATTCGAAAGATATCTTAATATGTTGATAACGGCTCACGCTATATAATACTTCGGCCATGGTTTTATTAGTTTTTTAATGTCAAAAAGCAGAGGATTTGTCCCATCACTTGGTGGTGTTGTGCATACGTCCCTCTTTTTGATATTGGTTCCAGCCTGTAGGAAATTTTGCATGCCGTTTCATTTCTTCAAAATCATTTTTGGTGGCGTTTTGCCATATTGTTTTTACTAAAAGTTTTCCCTTAAAGCATCTATTTTACTAAAATAAAATTTTTGCCTTAAAGCATCTATTTTACTAAAAGTTTTTACTAAAAGTTTCCCTTAAAGCATCTATTTTACTAAAAGTTTTTACTAAAAGAGTTCTATTAAAGCATCTATTTTACTATAAGTTTTTGCTAAAATTTTTGTCATGAAGCATCTATTTTACTAAAAGTTTCCACTAAAAGTTTTCCCTTAAAGTATCTATTTTACTAAAAATTTCCCCTTAAAGCATTTATTTCTTAGGATTTGTTATAGATAGAGCTTAGAGGATGGCCGATATGGATTCAGCATCAAATTCCGAATGCGGGGGGAAGGTGTGTGTGTGCTGAAGATTTCCCTTTCCTGTTTAAAAATTTCCATTTATTTAAAACACTCATTTCTCAAGATTGGCTATTTAGAGAATAAGCCTAAATGATAACAACCGATAAAAATTCCCTACAAACTGATAGAGATGCATTTTTCTCTTTCAGTTACGTGCTTTCTGATATTCAATATATATAGTATCTTCTTTTTTATCTGTTCTTGAATGCAGCAGATTGTGGAGGATGTTATCGATTTTTTTTTAAGAAGCATGTTCTACTGACGATTTCTATTAATGGTTCCTACATCCTATTATATGCAAGATTCATGGGAAAGTCCTTAAGTACCCCAACTTTGTAAGGAAAGGTACATACACAAAGTATTGAGTACATGAGTGAACACGTTGGGTCTATCTATAGTAAAGCGATTGCAGCTCCCCTAGCGGAAAAAATAAAAAAGTTAGGATAACGAACTCGACAAAGCAAGCTAGACTAAAACAGCCAATTGCAAAGTTATAGAGCATTGTCGAATTAGCATAATTCAGCAATAAAATTGTCACAGAAGAAATTTATTTGATACGATATGGTTATTGTCGAATTGCTGTCACGCCCAGTGCAAAGCCTAGTGCAAAGCCTGTTTAAAATACCCTCTATCAGAAACAATTCACATCTAAATTCCAGAAAGAATATTACCGTGTATTTTGACAAGCATTGCAGGTGCCACCGTGTTACAGGCCCTGATAGTACAGATTTCTGATAGGTTTTTATTACCTTTCCTATATATGTTACTTTCCTTATATACATAATGTATAAGGAAAGTATTGTGACGGGGTCGAAAATTCGAATTCGACTTTTCGACGGGAGAGCACGTTTCAAGCATCCCTGATCACGAATCAAACATTTTTTAAGTGATGTCTGTGTGTGTGTGTGTGTGTGTGAAAGTATGTGTGTGTCAGTGAGTCTGTGGAGACGATAACTGACGAATTAATGGACCGATTCGAACAAAATTTGGTACAAAAATCACAATCCGTAAACACTGGAAGCCTATTGTTTTTATACGCAATCGAATGTTCAGAACCCCCCCCCCCCCTTAAATTGTCGAGTGAAATTTTGAAAAAATCGTCAAAAAATTAAAACGGCTAATAAAGTTACGGAAATAGACATTTCTTATGTAATTTTTCATTAGAAAACGATTGACATAAATTTTAGAACGCTAACGTGAACCGTTCTCGAGATATTGCACATTTTTCAAAAAAGTTATCAAAAAGTTATATAAAATAAAAAAAAAAATTCCTATTGAGAAACATGTTCACTTTAAATATGTAATACCATGCGATAAATTAGATGACATCATTCTCGTGTGGATCTAGCTCGTTCCATTCACGAAAAAAGATACTTTGAGTAATACTTTTGTATTTGAACGCCAATAGTCATTTATCCGCTGTAAGAATATACTTATTTCTCCGTTTACAACGCTTAGCAAGATTTTGGCGACGAATTTAGCGGAATGTCGCCAACTTGGCGACATTTTTAATTGTTGCCAAATTAACAAAAATCTCGCCAAATTGATAAAAATGACGCTAAATCAATGAAAATGACGACTCATTGAAAAAAATTCAATATCTTGGTAAGAATATAAGTATCTACTATAAGAATACCATTTTTTTTAACTGTAAAAGTAGTTAATTCATTGCATTATATAAGGTAAGTCATGTGTTTCCCCCATCATATTTTTTTGTATTTATTTTTGTGTCAATTCCTACTCATTAGAAAAAGTTCTGCAACTTTGTAATTGGTCTATCTCGCTTTGTTGTAAAGTTTGTTAACTTAACTTTTTACATTATCCGCCAGGGGCGCTATATTCACTTTTATTTGATCGGGCATGGTCTGGCACTGCACCTCGTATGTTGCTCAAATATGAACTAGAAAACGGTTTTTCACATGGGTATTGCGTCTCCAGGACAGCATGCGGCTATGTGTCTTCAGTGTATGGACAGTAGGTAACAATCATTGTTCAAACCGAACCGGATGCAGCGTGCATCCTCAATGTGTGCCCTCTCTAATGTGCACACTCTGTACGCCGGTTTCAAATCGGAGGTGTACGACTACGCAGGAAGTTATCCTGGAGGATAAAAATTGCAGGAGGAGGTTGACCAGAAGAGGTGGTCAGTCAGATAGTCAGTTGTACGTCAATCTGAATTTAGAGAGTGGAAAATGCAGAGTGTACTTCGACGATAAGAGCTTGCAATTCCGTCCCAGTAGCTCAACGGTAGAGCATCGGCTGGCCAGTGCGAAGTTTCGTGGTTCGATTTCCGATTGGGGAAGCAAGGTTCTTTGCAATGGTGCAGGAACAAATCAATTTTGTAGGTTAGTGAAAAGATGTCGGAGGTCTGAAAGTGAACTTAGTACCACTAGCACGGATCCAGTGGCCTCGGGTATGTTGAACGCCGATTTCAAACGAAGAAAGCTAGCCTAGACGTTAAAAAGTAACAGCAGGAGGCTAACCTGAGGTAAAAAAAGCGAGAGGTGATCAGTCAGATTGTCAGTTGCCGGTCAATCTGACATTAGAGGGTGGAGAATACAGAGTCCACTTTGACAATAAGAGCTTGCAATTCTGTCCCAGTAGCTTAAAGGTAGATACATATCATCGCCTGGCGATACGAAGTTCCGTGGTACGATTCCCGATTGAGGAAAAAAGTTTCTTTACAACTTTTCAACATTCTCTGAATGCTTTGAAAGGAACTTTAGGAAACTTGCCCATTTCTCTACATTGACTGACTGAATGCATCAAATGCATCGGAAAATCTTGTTTACATTTGAACTTGTTCCTAACTTATATACGTTTTAAAAATTAAAAAAATTCTTAAAGAAGAATTTACTAACGAAAGTTCATAAAAATACATTTTTTTTAACTGATTCTAATTGAAATAAAAATGGACATAAAAATATGGAGAATGCAAGAATGAGAATGTTGAGAATGAAAAACTCCTGAAATTTATAATTTGAATTTTTTGCTTTTCTTTCGGAATAAGTTACAACTTTGCTTTATATATCAGATCGATATGCGAATAAATATGTATTTTATGGACCTTATATTTATGCACGTACGTAATACATACCTACTCGGAAAAAAAAAAAAAAAAAAAAAATCGAAGGCTAAAAAGGTTAAAACATTCGAACAAAGGACACCGAGAAAAGTTAGAATAAACTAAAAGAAATCTACCGGAAATATAACTTTGTTTTTCATGCATTGCAAATGTCTGTATATGTCACTTAAATCGAGTCCGACAATGATAGATACAATAGAGAAATGCACACAGTCCCACACGTAAGTACCGTATAGCGTGCAACGGTTCGGTCTGTGATTTTCCCGATGTGTAAGAAACAGAACCTCTTCAGAAAATAAGAGCCATTCTTGTCTTGCTTCACTCCGCTGCCTTTGGGATTCTATGGAAATTTACATGTTGTCACATGTTCAGAAATTTGTCTTTGCAGCGTTGGATAGGTAGAAACGGGATTTGAGCAATTTTAATGAAGGGGCAAAAAGGAGGCTTTAAAAAAAAACAAGAAAGATCAATCATGCATAAAGCATTGATTATGAAACACTTTCCAACTTCAATGCAATTTTATATAAACATCTCTAAAATGCGATACATTCATCGGTAATATTTTTAAAATTATCATAATACTACAATAATTTATTATATTTGAAAACTTCATCGAAAACAAATGAACTTGATTCAAATGACGTCATCGAAATGTAAATCGTCTCTATATAAAAGCAGCATTTCATTCATAAACATTTTTCCAATCGTTTTATTCATCACAATACTATAATAACTTATTTTATTTAAAAATTTAAAAAATTGTTATCTACCATATTTATTTTTAAATGTGAAACCTATCTTATGTATAAAACAATTAAACTTTTGGAAAATATTTATTATATAATATATCTCTTTTTTCTTTCTGGAGGATATAACAATAGTCAGAATTTAATTGAATTTGTTTTTCTCCATATACATATTAAATAATATTTATTTAAAAAACTACCTAATATATTTTACTGAATTTTTTTTATACATTTTATGGGATAATTTGAATATTTTCTAAAAATTTCGAAGCAATTTGTGAATTTTAAATTCGCTTAAAAAATTAGGTCCCATAGGATTCAATGTATTTCATTTTTTCAACCTGGGTTTAATTCAAAACTAATTGGGTGATATTATTTATTTATATTCGCATAGGTCCCACAGACCGTCTGAAAAACATACTAAAATTTTATTTTGATAAAGTCATTTCTACGGCAGTTATCGTGCTAACGGACAGACAGACAGACAGACAGAATGAACAAAGTCATAAACACTTTTTAACTATGTTGTAAAGTGTTAAAAAAGCAAATAGGGATGACATTAATAAATCTTCTTATAATATTTATAGAGCGCCGTCTAACGAGGGGACTACAGCTGCTGGAGTGAGGGAGGGAAGGGAAGGTGGAAAAAAATTATTAATTAATTAATTCACGTCCAAACATACTTGCTTTTATATTTACTAACTACCAGTATACCCGTTCTTCGTACGAAATATACAATATAAAGAAACTTAAATTTTACAATCATGTGCAAATTCCTATAGTATTCTAAATGACATTGTTATCCAGAACATTCTATTAAAATATGTAAATTAATACTCCTAAAAAGAAGTTTAAGGATCACTGTTTTCGCTATACAAAATTATCTTCACAGGTAGATCTGAAGAATAAAACATAATGACCCAGTTTATAAACAAATTTACAGAAAATATGAAATTGAATTAATACTCGTATATGCCAAAATAAGAGCGTTAAAATTGTATTAGAAGATGTTACCGTACTACTTATATTTTCGTAGAAGATTTTACCCGTATATTTGAAGATATACCCGCACTACAATATATGGATTTGAACAATCTTTCACCAAATAAAATAGATAACGTGAGAATTTGAAAATATCAATAATCCCCGTGATCTTTAAATCCAAAGGCACGTAATGGGTATATAATCCAATCAAAAATGCAATTCCGATAAGATTTATTTATATACATTTCTTTACATAAATCAACAAGAAAGATCAATCATGCATAAAGCATTGATTACGAAACACTTTCCAGCTGCAATGCAATTTTATTTAAACATCTCTAAAATGCGATACATTCAGCGGTAATATTTTTTAAATTATCACAATACTACAGTAATTTATTATATTTGAAAATTTAAAACTTCATCGAAAAAAATGAACTTTATTCAAATGACGTCATTGAAATATAAATCGCTTGGCTCTCTATGTAAAAGCTGTAATTATTTTATTCATACACTTTTATTCCATTTCTTTCATTCATCACAATATTACAATAATTTATTTTATTTAAAAACTTAAAACCATGTAGGTAAAAGTAATTTAACTCTATGCTTGAAACATCATCGAAAAAGTCTGCTATGAAATCGCCTGCTTCTCTATGTAAAATCAATGAATGTTTCATTCATATCAACTATATTGCAGATTCCAGAGTTAAATAATTTTGTGTTAAAGAAATTCAGCAATTCTTATACAACTTAGCGTATATCTTTGTGTGTTTATATTCTCCATAAGTGAAAATGAGGCGTCGTTGTAGAAATAATCAAAGTTTGATGATCATTTAAACTCAAATATATTGTAATTGCGTTGTTTCACAATGTAGATGCGCAGAAATTAAGCGCAAATGAAGCGGTTTTAGGACGCAAACAATTTTATTTTGAAGTAGGTCACGTGATCTCTTCATATAATATGAGTGTAATTATTATTTTAATTTTTATTTAAAAAACTACCGAATATATTTTTCTGAAATTTTTTTCATATTTTTATGAGATAATTAGAATATTTTTTAAAACTTTCGAAGAAAGAATGTAAACAGATTAGGATGTAAGATGAGTTGTATAAGAATTGCTGCATTTCTTTAACGCAAAATTATTTTGTTCTGGAGTCTGCAAAATAGATGATATGAATGAAACATTCATTGATTTTACGTAGAGAAGGAAGATTTTTTCGATGAAGTTTTAAGCTTAGAGTTTAATTACTTGTACCTACATGGTTTTAAAATATTTACTGCTTTTACATAATTTCAATGACGTCATTTGGTTCTTTCGATGAATCGTCATTTGATTCTTTGTATGAAGTTTTAAGTTTTCAAATATAATAAATTACTGTAGTATTGTGATAATTTACAAAATATTACCTCTGAATGTACCGAATTTTAGAGATGTTTAAATAAAATTACATTGCAGTTAGAAAGTGTTTCATAATCAATACTTTATGCATGTTTGATCTTTCTTGCTATTAATATCTCGATAACCCCCTGGTCCTTGGAACTCGAAATATGGATTAAATTTTAAATGGGGCTATTCTAAATCTACTCCAAAAATGTTCACTAAATTTGGTTAAGCTGTTTTCATGTAACGATGAGACAAACACACACAAATAAACAGGCACATTTTCCATTTTATTTATATAGATTTTAATTAAATTGATTGCGAAAACATTTCAGAAAAAATAATTCAAAAGAAAACCCATGTAGATTCGAGGCCCATAGAATAGCTTGTACTAATGCTTAGGAGTTTATGCTTCATTAAACTTGTGTGCCTACAGTTTTTGCTATGTTGAAACTTTTGTTGATAAGATGTTCTCAATGGCGAGGTTTTATCATCAGATGCATTAATTCAACGAAGTCGGTCTGCAATGCAATGAGGGAGGAGGGGGAGAACTTTATAAAGATTATTTAAATAAAGGCCACGAAAGCTCTGTTGTAAATTTTGTGGGATGTCTTGATTAATCCGTTACACCGTTTCAGGTCCCCAATCTAAAGGGGGATGTAAATAATATTTTTAGTAACCCACAGTAGTTTTATCCGGATTCCTGTCAATAATCAAATGGCTGACTAAACTGCTTCGGGTCCTCAGTTTTAAGGGTGGGTGTTTAATCTAATTTTCTAGTAGCAACAGTAGTTTTAAGTGTTAAAAAAAAAAATGTATGGTTAAACAGAAAACTGTTCTCCAGAGCTTGAATTTACTGTCATTTTTTTATTATTGCTCAGCTCTTTACATTCGCACTGGAAAAAAGTTTTCACATTTATGACGTCTGACTTTTTTTTCTTTTGCTTGGGGCACCTCCCTCTGCTCGCTACGCCTGTCCATCTGCTTAATTCGCCTCGTGAGTCGGGCGACACTGCCTTTACTCGCTGGCCACTGGTGCGTTCGCTTCGCGAGTTCTTTCGTGCTGCCTGACATACAGGCGTAATACGCCCCTTGTGCGCTGGTACTCTCTAACCCCCTAGATCGCTTCGCCAGTTCTTTCAACCCGACCAGCGAGCACGACCACTCTCGTGTTCCCAATCGGCTCAACCCATTAAATTTTTGTCCATGCTAAAAGGAAAAGGTTCACTCCGGAAGTGCATAAAAAATAGAATATCTCATAAACAAAATCGAAATTAAGAAAAGGGGCTCTGTCCTGCAATTCAACTATGTAGGTACCTGCCTGCAAAAATCTGTGGTCTCGTTATTGCTATAGTTTGTAAAAGGCGTGAACTCGCAGATCAAATACTCTTCCATTGATTTTGACATTAAGTATGTTTTAAACTAGAGTTTAAATCAAAAAACGGTTTATTTCTTCGTATTCTCCTAACTCAGAAAATGTGCCAAATTTCATATATTTGTATGCTATCGCTTTTGCAGAACGGGACAGAGAAGTTCAAGGGACGCAAAATTTGTCAAATAGTGGCGGCGGTGCCAGTTGCCAGCTACTGTCTGTTTTTAATATAGAGATTCTTATTTATCACACACTCATTTTGAATTTCAGGATAAAATTAAATTCACAATTTACTAAACTTCAGCATAACTTAATGAAATACCAGTGCTAAACATAAAATATTGACATAGGTCAATAGCTAAAAATGGGTCAAAATTTGTTTGTTAATATTTTCTAAATATTTTTGTTACACATGAATAAAATTAGCTAAATTAGCAAATACAACTTAATCCGACCTATTAACCCTGGTGTAAGTTCTTAAGAAAATGAATGTTTTTGAAAATACGTCGGGAAACAGTGTACAGTTTTTTCCTTTTATCATTCTCATGCAGTGCACGTACCTTGGACTTATGTGGTATTCTGGCACAGAAGGTTAAACAAGTTCTTTGTAAAATTTCATGGAATCTTGGTCGTTGAACTGCTGAGGAGTTTAAACTGTAGCAAGTGACTCTAACTTTAAAAACAGCACTTTTAGTTGAAAATATATTAACTGTTTTGTTATTATTCAGTCAGGGCTTTTAGGCGAAAGTCCTGACCGTTGCAATCTCTTATGACATTTTCTATCTTGATATATTACATTTATTTGTTCTTTTCAGAATCTATATAATAGTCTAATATGTTTTTTTTCCCAGACCCTTCAGAAGCCCATCGGTGACCTAAAAGACTGGATTTTTACATACTTATTAAGTTCCTAATTTTTGAACCTTTATAACGACTAGGAACAGAACATAAGAGCCATATTTTAATATTTGCCTTCCAGGGAGTGGAGACAATCTGGAATTTTCGAAAATGACTTTTTGAAGGCTATAGAGCGTCCTTCCCTCTCCAGTGACTTAGAAGGCTGAATCTTTGCATACTTGTCAACCACAGTATCAACCATGGAACAGAGCTGGACGGGACCAGATTTTCGAATTCTCCCTCAGAGGCGAACGAATTGATGGGGAGTGGGGTCGAGAATTCTTTCCAGATCCAGGTCCTTCAGGAATTTCCAATGACCTAGAAGGCTGAAACTTAGCACACTTATAAAATTAACCGTGGGAGATTAAGCCAGATTTTTCGTTTGCCCTCCCCCCCCTGATTCCGACCCGACTCAGAAAATAAGGGCTTATTGAAACGGTTTTTCAGACCCTTTAGAGACCCTCTTGTTGACTTAGAAGGCTGAATCTTTGCACACACAATATCGACCGGCCACCCAAACAGTTACTCTAAGTCTTCGGACGAGTCGGTTGGTCTGGGCTTTCGACACACAATATCGAGGGGCGCAATAGCCCAGTGGTTAGCGCGAGGGAATTGCACTTGGTAGGCCCGGGTTCGATCCCCTCCGCTGCCAAAACTGTCGCCATGTTTACGCGGAGTACGATCACGTTAAACATGCGGGTTCGTAAGTCTTTCCAAGAGGTTGGTGATAGGAGAAGGAGGGTACGGTCCCTGTGGATGCCCCCCCACTGGGTGGTTCCGGTCTAAATTGGGTGGCTCTTCCTGGCCGTTCAAACAGTTACCTTACACCTTTCTGGTAGGTCGGACGGTTTGGGTCTCAACAACAACAACAACAACAGCACACAATATCGAAGATGACGACGAAACCTAACGCAGTCGGATTTTTTACTGCATCCCCAAGGAGCTAAGAAAATTAGATATTTTTGAAAAGACTTCCCAAACCCTTCATAGGCTTTTCCAAGACATAGAAGACAATTTTTGGCCTTGAATATGACAACCATGGAGCAGAATATATTAGAGCCGGATTTTCTATTTGTTTTCCTAGGGGCAGAGAATATTGAGGGATGTCGAAAAGACTTTCCAAACCCTCTAGAGATCCCCCGTAACCTTCTAAGACTGTATCTTTACTAGACAGAATGTAACAGAGCTGTATTTTTGATTTCTCCTCCGGAGGCGAACGAAAGGAGTGGAGAGGGGTTCGAAAACTCTTTCCAGACCCTCCAGAAATTCTTGATGGCTTAGAAGGCTGAAACTTATAGTTTCGTCCACAAAACATAATCTGAGACAATTTTTGCTTAAGATTACTACTTCACACGCTAAGTGCTATACATTATTAACCTTTTGCTTACGGATGGGACAGCGTTCATCCTAAACGAAGAACCTCTCAAAAAGACAGGTATTTGACATACCCTATCCCAAACAGTTCGATCTTCTTTTGCAGACATTGGTGTCCGCCAATGCCTGCAAAGGGGGATCGAACTGTTTGGGATAGGGTATGTCAAATACCTGTCTTTTTGAGAGATTCTTCGTTTGGGATGGATGCTGTCCCACCCGTAAGCAAAAAGTTAAACAAAATGAAACTTATAACAACAACAAAAAAATATTTGTAACTTAATTTTTTGAGAAAGTGAGTTTCCCTCTCTGTGACAAACTTACTTACTATAGTTCAGTTAAATTTGATATTCTACAGGGTGTTCAAAAAGGATGGAATCCGCCATTTAAGAATATAATTCAAATTTTAAGTCAGCTGGTACCACTACATTCAAGAAATAAGCAGCTAAAATGATCTTAGCGTACGTCAGTACTTTTTAATCATCGATTCCTTTGTTATGTATGACGTTTCTTTCTCAAGAACGAACTTGAGTCTATTGTTCAAACTTATTTCGTGCATAAATCTTATAAGCCGGCCATCCCTGTCAAGCGGTAATGTGAACAAACATTTTACTCGTTCACCTAGGACAGAGATCTGTTACCTCTGTCCTAGGTGAACGTAGTAGTAGAACTTATTAGTACAGTGATCAGTTTGGTGTTTTATTTTTAAGTCATAAAGTGGTTTCTGAGAATATTTGGCATGTGTGTGTGTGTGTGTTGTTTATGAATTTTATCTATTGAAAGAGTGTTTTCAATCCTATACTGCATAACTATCGAACTGCGAGCTTCCTGATACCAAATATGAAATTATGCTAATACCGTATTTCAACATCCATGGAGTTGAAACATAAATAAATATACATGAACGATATGAATAAATACATATGAATAAATAATGATATAATTGAATAAATTTATAAATATATATGAATAAATTAATTATGAATAAATTAGAATACTTGAAGGGGTGAAAATGTTAGTCATTTAATTTGAAACAAAATAAAAATGTAAACCATCATTTAAGCATATTCTGTTCAAATATTGTGAAATTTTTTAGAGTTCAAATATTTATTTGATTAATATTAAAATGTTATGTGTATGCTAGTCTAGTCTATAAAATATTTTAATTTGTTACTTCTTAAAAAAAACGTGTAATAATATTGTGTTTTGGTGATTTTTAGAAGAATTCAACATAGTATTGTTGCTCTCCAAACGAATTTAATATAGTGTCTATACTCATAAAAGTTTTTGACATAGTATTGAATGCTCCTTATAAAAATTTGATACAATGCTGATGCTCCCAAAAATAATTCAACTTAATATTGGCTCTCCCTATAGAGAAATTAATATAATGCTGGCTCTCCCTAAAAGAATTTAACATAATACTAATGTTTTCTAGATGAAATTAACTTATTGCTGGTGCTCTCTAGGAGAATTTGATTACAGTTGGTGCTCTTTGGAAGAATTTGACATAAAGCTGGTGTTCACTGATAGTAAAAGGTTCTTAGAAAATAGCATAGATCACACAAAATAAAGAGATGGATACTTGAAAGAAATAAGGTCATTTAAACAGTTTCTTTAAGCCAGATCGTCCGATCTACCCGAAGGTGTAAAGTATCTGTTTGGACGGCCACTCAATTTAGACGATATTTTTTTAGACCAGATCAATTTAGGCCATTTGGAGTGCCACTCAATTTAGACCAGAATGCAGAGGTGGCAACATCCACAGGAATCAAACTCGGATCGTCCGAAGCCAATCCCCGCACGCTAACCACTGGGCTGTCCCAACATCCATTTAAACTGCATATTTCGGTTGACTTTTAGTACATTTGTACCAACTAACATAATTTGACATAAAATTTACCTACGCGTAAGTTCTACAGTTTTACACGCCGGGTTGCGCTTTTTTGAAACATTCTATATAACGGTTTAATTTTAATAAGTTTTTACTTTCCCTGCAATACATGGTACTGTATAGGGAAAGTATTGAAATGATGTCGAAAATCGCAACTCGAGTTTTCGATGTATCTACACGTTTCGAGACCTCTGGAATACGAAAAAACCATTTTTAGTGTGATGTCTGCGTGTCTGTCTGTGTGTCTGTCTGTCTGTCTGTCTGTGTAGATTTTGTATCCACTGTAACTTAAAAACTAATTGACCGAATTTCATAAAATTTGGTAGGTAAGTCACTGTGGGCGACTCTAGTGCTGATTAGTTTTGGGTACTATTCAGGATAAAAAACTACGTATGCTCAAAAATATCTATTAAAAGCTTGTTTTATACGTAATTTTTAACGATGAAAAGAATAAGACCAGCCCCATTACACTAGGCCTAGCCGCTCTCGAGATATTTTAGTTTCTTCGTATTTTCTCTACGCCACCTTTGAAATTAAGTCCAGTTACCAAATGAGAACGAAAATTGAATTAAAAGTGAATTAAATTTAATTAAAATAAAGAGAACGTGGATATAAGTCTGCAGGGAAAATCATGTGCTGCCCACATCAGATTTTTTACTTTCACTGCAATACAAGGTAATATATAAGGAAAGTATTGGAATCATGCCGAAAATCACAACTCGAGTTTTCGACGGATCTATACGTTTCGAGACATCTAGAATACGAAAAAACCATTTTTAGCGTGACGTCTGTGTGTCTGACTGTCTGTCTGTGCAATGTATGTATCCCCTCTAACTCAAAAACGAATGGAACGAATTTCATAAAATTTAGTAGGTAAGTCACTTGTGTGTGACCCTGGTGCTGATTAGTTTATGATACGATTCGGAAAAGTAGAATCTGCATTTTTTTTACGAAATGGTCCGCAAAACTGTATATATCCACTCTAACTCAACTAATCGACTAAATTTCATAAAATTTGGTAGTTAAGTCACTTGTGGACGACCCTGGTACTGATTAGATTTTGGTACGATTTGGGATAAATGAACCTGCCTTTACTGCGAACTTGCCCGCAAAAATTGTATGTATCCAGTCTAGCTGACAAACTAATCGATCAAATTACACAAAATTTGTAAATAAGTCACTCGTATGATACTGTGATGCTTGTTAGATTTTGATACGATTCGGAAAAAAAGAATCTGCCTTTTTTTGCGGAATGACCCTCAAATCTAATATATTCGATCTAAAATAAAATACTACATGCGCAAGATAGTGAAACTCTGAAAAAAAAAATGACTAAAATTGATGAAATAATTAATTAAGTATTTGTTCTGCATTTAAAATTTGACAACTAAGCGAATAAATCTGACCCCATGACTGTAGGATAAACCGTTCTCGAGATATTATAGTTTTTGGAATTTTAAGGACCTGAAGAATTTAAAGTGAATTTAGTTGCCAAACGAATCGAAGATGCAATAAAATAACGAATTGGATATAATATCAGAAAATTATCCATATTATTTTCTGCAATTAAACTCAATTTAATGCATAATGAAATAAAAAATTACAAAATAAATTTGAATCTGCAGAGAAAGTCATGTGCTGCTCACATCAGATTATTATTATTATTATTTCCACAGGGTTTTGCATTGCAACCATGTTTTCGATGCGCAATTTTTATAAGAAGTAAGGCAATGTTTAAGGCTCATTTATACTTTTCTATATACATAGTATATGGATAGTACTCTGTCGGTGTCGAACATTTGAATTTCAGGTTTTCGGCAGATTTGCATGTTTTGAACTGAAATCGAACGTTCCATTCGTTCGTGAATTTTTGACCCTGTCACAATAAATACACTCCCTACATATTGCCCCGGCCGCACATATTGCTACCGTAAACCCTAGGGTTGGTCGTGCGGTCTGGGTCTTCAACACTCCCTACATATTATGCTATGTATGCAAAAAAATTAATAAACCCAGTTTCCTGTAAATCACTTGATTTTTATTGGGATTATAATGTTCCGTGGAGAAAAGCAAAATGCCTAATATCTCGAGAACGGATTATGTTAATTCTTAAACGAGGATGCTCTTTAATTTTTTAGTTCACAGTATAGTTATACGGCATTCACTCAAGTGATATTAGTGGAAATATTTATGTTTTCAAGATTTTTTCCTTTTGATGTCTAAAACGTATAATATCTCCAGAACTGTGTATGATCGCTTAAAAAATTACCCATAAAACTGGTTAATTGTGTAACATTTTGTGAGATATTTTATAACATTTTTTGATTTTTGAAAGCATATATTCGAAAACTTAAAATTTTTGAAAGCATATATTCGAAACTAAGAGTCTTTTCCAAGACCGTGAAGTTTAGTAGGCTTCTTATATATTTGCCTCTAAAAATAATCATATTAAAATTTCATTTTACAGATTTGGTTAGTTTGATCCAGAGTTAATTTACACACATACACGTACAGACAATTGGGGGGTAGGGAATCTTATTTGGGCAGCGCCTGACTCTCCCTACATATTGCAATAACTCCACTAATTTCACAGGAAAATAATGGTGTACAAAATCTATAGCATAATGTTTTTGGTATTGAATTAATACCTCGATATTTGAAATTTGGCGCGTTTTACGATTTATCAGTCTAAACACCAGAATGGCTTATTTATACTCACACGCAAAATCCTCATCAAAGTGCAATTAACATTTAATTAATATCCTGTGAAGTAAATGACTATTAACGAATTCTTTAGCATCAAAATATAGAACTATTATAAAAAGTTATTTCTCTCGTGAATGGAAATAACTAGATCCACGATAATGGTGTTAGTAGATTTGTAGCATTATACTAGATATGAAGAGTGAGTATGTTGGATAATACTATTTTAATTCTATGTAATTTTTGTGGAAAATTTATTCGAAAAATCTCAATATCTCTAGGATAGTTCGTGCTGTCGTTTTAAAGTTTGTGGAATTCGTTTTCTAATGAAAAATTACGTATAAAATGATTTCTTTATTTAACAGTTTGAAAGTCCTGATTTTTACAATGACCTTTTAAAAAATTCTTCCGAAAGTCGTGCAATATTTCGACAACGGTTGATGCTAGCGTATTAAGATTTGTGTTATTCGTTTTCTAATGAAAAGTACGCATAAAATTATTTATTGACTAAAATTTAAAATCTTGATTTTTTAGTGAGTTTAAAAAAAGTATTTGAAAATCGATGAGAGGGGGGGAGGAGGGGGGGAGAGGTCTTAGAACATTCAATAAAGTTTAAAATCAATGAGGTTCAAGTTCAAGTACTCACTGATTATAATAATAGTACTAAATTATTTTCGAATACCACCATTCGTTCGTGAGATATCGCTTCCACAGACTCTCGGGTACATACATAAACATACACACACGCTAACACACACACACACACACACACACACGGATAACACGTCAAATAAATTCGATTCCAGTTCAGGGATGCTGGAAACATACTCTTCTGTTGCAATCTCGACTTCAAATTTTCGACCTCGCCACAATACTTTTCCTATGTAGATTATACTAGGTATGTAGGGAAAGTAAAATGTTGAAACCTTGTAAATCCATCAAAATCAAAGATTCGTATATTTGACCTCAGCACCGTATACTTTCCTTTTACAAATGTGATGTAGGGAAAGTAAAAAGTCAAAAATTACTGTGTGTAACAAGTTAAATGCTTTTCCAACAAGTAATAACTTAATCAGACCGGGCTCTTGTACTTCCTTGTTCAGCTGGTTTTAATCTACCACGGAGTGTAAAGGTCATTAAGATAACAAACACTTTTCATGCCTGCCAAATGGAATCTTATGGAAGTTAAAAAGAATTACACGTAAAGGAATTT
This sequence comes from Amaurobius ferox, assembly GCA_951213105.1. Lineage (NCBI taxonomy): Eukaryota > Metazoa > Arthropoda > Arachnida > Araneae > Amaurobiidae > Amaurobius > Amaurobius ferox. Next base: position 43,139,685 of record OX578136.1, on the reverse strand, counting down.
TTGGTTGCGATAGAACGTGAGGGTGTGTAATGACGCAATGGAAGAACAAATACATCTTACACACACACACATATATATGTTACGGTTAAAGTAAAAAATTCGGTTAGTATTAATAATAACCGGTTATTGTTAATAATAACCACGTATTTTGGTAAATGTGATAAATATTGCATATTAACCACTTTTACCGATAAATATTAATAATTACCAATGAAGTTTGGTCATTGTGATTAATTAAGCATAATTTATTGAAACCCCAACTCAAAAGTAATTTTTATGTCATGCGATAGGAAGTGTATGATATTACATACATGGACAGTTTAGTTAACAATGAAATTTGGCCAATGTAAAAAATGTTTTATAATAACGATTACTGTTATAAGATACATTCCTCATTTATTGCAACAAACAAATTACATTACACACAAATAACTTAAGGTGACAAAGAATTGCAAACAAATTACATTACAAATCAATAAATGGAAATCCAATCTAAACGCGTTGAAATTTATTACATTGACCAAACTTCATTGGTAATTATTAATAGTAACCGGGTCATGTGCTAAATTCTCATAAATTATTCACTTTAACCGGTTTATTTGTTTAGTATTAATAATAGCCGATTAATCGAATTGATCGTAACACACACACACACACACACACACACACACACATATATATATATATATATATATTATAAGTTATGGTTATATGAGTTGCAACTTACCTCTAATCTAATATTGGAATTTCATATAATATTTTTATTATATATGTATACAAGGTGTCCCAAAAACATTGACCTCGGCTTTTATTCCTTAAATATTGATCTTAGACATATATAATAAATTACAAAGTTGCGTAAAAAAAGAGGTACAGAATTTATGAAATAGATAAAAATTTTTGAGAAATTAAATTTGAAGAAATACAAAATTTAAATTTTTATATGCCCCCCCCCCCCCCGTACAAAAACATTTCCAATGAGTAAAATGTGCCCCATACACTAATAAAGTGGTATACAAAATTTCAGCATTTTATCATAAAAGTCCCAGAGATATGTTTAAACAAAGTTGCGGTGAGGGATTAATCACAAATTAAAATGTAAATGTTGAAAGCAAGAGTGCAAATGATGCAATGCAAAAATGCATAATAGGCTTGTTATCAGGCGAATGCAGCTCTGTATTGGCATGGATGGAAAACATTTTGAAAAAGTTTTGTAATCCTTGTGTAAAGTTATTATTTCCACACAGTGTCGATATTTTTGTACCAATAAATAGCAAAATTATTATTTATTTATGTAATCATTGTTTTCTTTCGTAATTTGTGTATAACCCCTGAAACGCGATCTGCTGACATGATTTTTCCCCTCTGAGAACCCATGTCGATGCATCGAAACGTGGTTTAAGTCAGCATTTTTGTCTTTTCATATCTCTGGGACTTTTTATGATAAAATGCTGAAATTTTGTACATCACCTTATTAGTATATGGAGCACATTTTACTCATTGGAAATGTTTTTGTACGGGGCCGTATTAAAATTTAAATTTTGTATTTCTTAAAATGTAATCCCTTGAAAATTGTAATCGATTTCATGAAATTCTGTACCTTTTTTTACGCAACTTTGTAATTTTTTATATATGTGCAAGATCAATATTTAAGGAATAAAAGCCGAGGTCAATGTTTTTGGGACACCCTGTATATATATGTCTGTGTGTGATTTTGTGGTATTATTTTTTTGGATTATCATAAACTATCTTTGCAATTTTTATTATATATATAACTATATAATATATATGTATATATCTGTATAAATCTCTGAACGGGTTTCAGGGAAGGTCAGACACTTCACCTTGTTCCACTCCCCTGGTCTATCTTGTCCTTCTTCTCCCTGATGCATTTCAACTTTTTTTTTTCATTCAGTTACAACTGTTCACATGTAATACAAGTGCAAACTGGGTTCCTGCCTCATGGATCATGGCAATTATTGAATTCCTAATAAATGTTCAATTTTCCTCTTTTAATGCTTGTAGCTTGGCTTTGGTATTTATAGTAACTTACTATTGCCAAATCTGAAACAATCACGTGTTTGGGTCAATTAAAATTAAATGTTCAGAGCTGAAGATAAATCTAAGTCTGCTTAATCTCCAAAATTAAGCCATTGCTGTTCATTTCTTTTATCGGCATTGTAGCCGTGGTTTAACAGCTTTGGTGATTTTAATATTTCATAATTACTTGGAATTGGTTATTATTAATCTTTCTAATATATATAATATATATATATATATATATATATATATATATATATATATATATATATATATATATATATATTATTTATTAACAATGCCACACAGTTTAGACAGTACCTAAGTACCTAGCAAAAGCGACATCTACAGGGACTGTACACTCCTTCTCCTTCCTTCCCGGTCGTCCATTCTGTTGCTCCAAGTCCTCTGGACGAGCCGGACGGCCTGGGGCTTTCACACTCCTTCTCCTGTCACCAACCTCTCGGAAGGACTTTTAGACCCACAAATTTAACGTGCTCGTACTCCACACAAACACGGGGATAGTTTTCGAAGAACCGGGAATCGAACTCGGGCCCTCCGAATGCAATTCCTATGCATTAACCACTGGGCTAACCCGCCCCTAAAGCAAACCTTTGACAGTATTTATTTAATTTTTCAATTTTATGTAATTGTTTTTTATAAATTTATTAAAAACGTGCAGTATCTCGAGAACGTTCCAAATATTATTTTAATAGTTTTCTGATGAAAAATGGCGTATGAAGTGATTATTTATTTAATAATATTGAAAGTCCTGATTATTCAACGATTTTTTCAAAAATTCTTACATTTGAGGATATTTCAATCGTTCGATCGCTTTGAAATCAATAGAGTTCCAATATTCATTGAATATAATAATTGTACAAAATAAAGCTAGAAACATTTATTTTGTACCTGAGTACCGAAACACTTCTTTTGTACACAGATTCTTAGCGTGACAGACTTTTTAACATGCACACCGACACACACATTACCTCAAAAACGTTCGATTCAAGTTCACGGTGCTTGAAACGTGGCTTTCAACGAAAACTTTAAATTAATTTGAATCCGTTACAAAACATTCCCTTTACATTATGCTATGTATATACAGGGAAAACAATAACGAAGATACATAATAAAATGCTGTGATTTTGGTGCTTCTAATTCCTGGATTTCGGGATCAAGTTTCTTGCCGGGAATCCGGGATTACCATCCCAAATCGATAACGTTTTTATATCAGTCCTATTTTGAGTCAGGGACATTGATTCTTTTGGAAATGGCCTGATGATATTTGTGTATTCAGTGTCTATTCAGCTAGAAGTAGTTTTCTTATTGTGTGCCGCGTGTGTCTGTGTTTACTCTGAAGTTTCATCAACGGAGGTTAAAACGCAGACAGTTAAAAATATGTGTATGTATATACGGTTAAAAATAGGGCTTTTGGGGGGCATTTACGGTTAAAAATAGGGGCCCTATTCGTAAAATATCCATGAGGACTCGTAGAACTATCAGGTAGGAGTAAAATCAAAGATAAAACATACAAGATCAACTGGTACAATGTCCGCCATTGTTACCTTGAACTTCCACGGGAAACCAAGTCCTCCCTCCCCCCTTGTCTTTCTCTATGAGAGCCCATAATATAAACCCCAGCGTTTCTTTCATGCATATATCCGGGGGGGGGGAGAAGCCACCCCCGGAGACTTTTTATATTAACCTAGTTTCTATTTATGTGACAGTATTTAGATATATTTATATAATAGGAAACTTACCTTCCGCCCAAAGTTTCATTCGCCCTTCCCCAGCCAAAACGTCCTGAAAGAAACATTGATAATCCCTATAAAACTTTTACCAAGGGGGGGGAGGGGTATTATAGTAAAATCTGTATGAGGCAATTACTTGCTGGACATAAAAAATTAACTTTCTTGACAAATAGTTGCTGATACAGGTAGACAGCGAATCAGGAAATGCAGTGACACATATGCTTATTATTACAGCATTTAATTGAAAATTAATAACCAGTTTAAAATCATAAAAATGTTTTAGTTAATTTGACAATTTATAGAATCGGACTATATAATGCAATTAAATATTAAATATCTCTTAACAAGCATTTCTTAAGAACAAGCTTCTTTTAATCTTTTATTCACCTTGAGTGTTCTCACTGAACACTTTTGATTATATAAGAAAAATTTTCGGAACAGCAAAATCATTAAGGTCATAAAACTAACAACAAAATAATATACATGAATATAGATTTTATCAAAAATTATAGATTACAGATTACATAACAGCGAAAAAACATTAATTTAAAAATATATATTATTTGTAAAAACAGTAACTAAAGTTAACTCTTTTATAAAATTGGAACTTCTTTAAATCCATTATTAATGAGATACTTGAGATTGAAGCCTTTTTCAGATTTCGGGAATATAAGGTCTAATATGTAATATAGTTACCCTCAATTCTTCGACAATATTAGTGAGTCTTTCGCCTTTAGTTTTTATATTGATTAACGTTGGTAAACCGAGTTTACATAAATATGATATTGAAAACTGTAATAAAATTTTTAGTGTCCTTATGGAGAGAACTGGTTATTCGACTTGGACAAAAATTAAAAATTCCTCAATACTTCTTTCAGATAATTGCATCTTTAGAGTACGATCCGCTGATAAGGTAATCAGTTCTTCTTCTTCTTCTTGTAGCAAAAATTCACAATTCTGTGTATTAACAACTATGTCAAATGGATTCCGTATTCAATTATAATTTTCTATATTTAAGGAAGAAAAATCTTGCAATGTTATCTTCCAATAGTGTTAAATGTTCGGTTATAACGGAAATAATTCCTTCAACATCTTTATTATGAAGTTAAGGAAACATACCTGTAGCATTTTTTTTTTTTTCTGACATACGAATTTTGTAAAGAGATAACTTTTTCTGAAAATCTGGCAATTTGTGAGTGGATGTCATAATATTTTTATTTTTTCCTTGGATACCTGTATTAACGCTATTTAAGTAATTTAAAATATCGGCTAAATAAGCCTGTTTAACACATCAAATATAACTTTTAAGACATTTTACAAAAGCATCTGTATCTTCACTTTGGGCAAAAGGCCAACAATTCATTCTTAAGTTCTAAAATTCGCCATAGCACTTTATTTTTGGATAATTAATTATCTATTTCAGTGTGCAAAAGCAAAGAATCATACTGAGATTCCATAGATAAGCAAAGTTAAAGAAAAACATGTTTTAACCTTTTACTTATGGGTGGGACAGCGTCCATCCCAAACGAAGAACCTCCCAAAAAGACAGGTATTTGCCATACCCTATCCCAAGCAGTTCGACCCCCCTTTGCAGACATTGGCGTCCATGGAAATCGCTGACAAAAACATTGCACCTTATAATATTTGAGTTTCTTGTTTTTGCAATTAGGGTAATTTCCTTAATAAAGTCTACCATTGATGGAGTACCGTCCGTAAAAATTTTCACACACAGCTCCCGTGATATCGTGTTCTGTTGTACGTTCGGTAAGCTTTATTGTAGCATAGAAATTGATTCATCATTTCGTTTTCACTAATAAAACGAACGAATCCTAAAGCTTTACCACTAATGTCAGTGGACTCGTCAATTCGTAAAATAAAATGCCATTTGGAAAGTTTATCGATAACTGTTTTTATCAGTATCATTTGACATATTTTTAATTCCATTTTTCGGAATTTTCAAAATTCCCGTTTTTGCTCCGTCGCCAAAGGTAATGTTTATTATTTCACAACATGCTGTTAAAATAGGAGACTCTGCTATATGTTATTTTAATTTTAAATCAATCAATTAAACTTCCTTATATGACGTAAGTCGTGTTTTATCCGAAATTTAATAATTTTCTTTTTAAATATTTTAGTTGTTTAACTTGCATGTCCAACAATATTTTGAAATAATCTTTAGCTTTCGAAGCAAGATTGGCGTGCTTCGTAGTTAAAAAAATCTGATGTGGGCAACACATGACTTTCCTTATATAATGCAATGAATTTACTACTTTAACAGTAAAGACAATAGGTTATTCTTATAATAAATATATTCTTTCCAAGATATTGAATTTTCGTCAATGAGTCGTCATTTTCATTGATTTAGCCTCATTTTTATCCATTTGGAGAGTTTTTCGTTAATTTAGCAACATTTAAACAAGTCACCAAGTTGGCGACATTCCGCCAAATTCGCCGCCCAAATCTCGCCAAGCGTTATGGATGGAGAAATAAGTTATTCTTACAGCAGATAAATGACTATTGGCGTTCAAATACAAAAGTATTACTCAAAGTATCTTTTTTCATGAATGGAACGAGCTAGAAATACGAGAATGATGTCACCCAATTTATCGCATGATATTACATATGAAAAGTGAACATATTTCTCAATAGGTAATACTTTTTTTTATTTTACAGGATTTTTTGATATTTTTTTTAAAACATGTACAATATCTCAAGAACGGTTCATGATAGAGTTCTAAAATTTGTGTCAATCGTTTTCAAATGAAACATTACATAAGAAAAATCTATTTGCGTAACTTTATTAAAGGTTTTGATTTTTTAATGATTTCTTCAAAGTTTCACTTGAAAATTTAGGGGGTTTCTGAACATTCGATTGCGTATAAAAACAATAGGGTTCCAGTATTCATGGATTGTGATTTTTGTACCAAATTTCGTTCGAATGGGTCCATTCATTCGTCAGTTATCGTCTCCACAGACTCACTGACAGACACACACACACACACACACACAGACATCACCTCAAAAACGTTTGATTCGTGATCAGGGATGCTTGAAACGTGCTCTCCCCGCCGAAAACTCGAATTCGAATTTTCGACCCCGTTACAATACATTTCTTATACATTATGTATATAAGAAAAGTAAAAAATGGCGTTTCAGTTTAGCAGGCACCATTTCGCTATTGGACTTTTTTCTCCGCGTACAAAGGCACTGTGGAATGTGACATTCTCCCTCGCCAGTCTATGTAAAAGCGAAACTTTAATATTCATCAGAATATTGTCTGTTCATTTTTCTTAGTTTACTACGTATTATTTTGTCTTCTGTATGAGGCGTATTTATAGCAACGTCATTACTACTACTTCTACTTGCTCCATCATTAATATTTTGCTTAGAATCATGTTTTCGTTTCATAATAAATTTATTCATTTTGCACGTGGCTACAAAGATTATATTTTTGAAATGTTAAAAATACTTTTTACTTTCCTTATATACAATAATGTATAAGGAAAGTATTGGGACGGGGTCGAAAATTCGAATTCGAGTTTTCAACGGGAGAGTACGTTTCAAGTATCCCTGATCACGAATCGGACATTTTTGAAGTGATGTCTGTGTGTGTGTGAAAGTATGTGTGTGTGTGTGTGTCAGTGAGTCTGTGGAGACGATAACTAATGAACGAATGGACCGATTCGAACGAAATTAGGTATAAAAATTACAATCCGTAAATGCTGGAAGCCTATTGTTTTTATACGCAATTGAATGTTCAGAACCCGCTTAAATTTTCGAGTGAAAATTTAAAAAAATCGTCAAAAAATCAAAACCTCTAATAAAGTTACGCAAATAGACATTACTTATGTAATTTTTCATTAGAAAATGATTGACATAAATTTTAGAACGCTAGCATGAACCGTTCTCGAGATATTGCACATTTTAACAAAATTTTTTTATCAAAAATCCATATAAAATTAAAAAAAATATTTCCTATTGAGAAACATGTTCACTTTTCATATGTAATACCATGCAATAAATTGGGTGACATCATTCTCGTGGATCTAGCTCGTTCCATTTATGAAAAAAGATACTTTGAGTAATACTTTTGTATATGAACTCCAATAGTCATTTATCTGCTATAAGAATAACTTATTTCCACGTCCATAACGTTTGGCGAGATTTTGGCGACGAATTTAGGGGAATGTCGCCAACTTGACGACTTTTTGAAATGTTGCCAAATTAATGAAAATCTCGCCAAATGGATAAAAATGACGCTAAATCAATGAAAATGACGACTCATTGTCGAAAACTCAATATCTTGGAAGGAATATTAATATCTACTATAAGAAAAACCTATTTTTTTTACTGTAAAAGTAGTAAATTCATTACGTTATATAAGGAAAGTCATGTGTATATATATAACATTATACGTAATGAAAAAAATGCATATAAATTATATATATTTACTAATAGCACGTGAATAATATTTATAAGAATACCATTTTTTTTACTTTAATTGTCTATTTAAAAGCATACAAAAAGGAATTATTCAATAAAATAAGAACAAGATAAACGAATATGAAAAGCATAATAATAATCATAATAATAATAACAATAATAATAATAATTATTATTATGATTATAATTAATATTATTATTATTATTATTATTATTATTATGCATTATGAATAAAATACATAAGATAATAAGACGTATGCAATTTTTTCTTTTCTGCGCATTTGTACGTGTAAAATAAATTTTTTGAAAAAATAACTTGCAAAACTCGAATTCAAGGTATTAAACATGTCAGCAGAAATGAAAATGAATGTGCATGACGTAGTTATTCCCTTTCATTTGAAATATCATGAATGCAACTCGAATGATAAGGCATAGAGATTAAACTTGTTCTCTTTCCTGTTAGTAGCGGTATGGATTTCTGATGAAATATTATAATCTGAGTATTTCAAGTGGACGGGTTTCAATGCAAAGATTCAGCTATAAATATTTTATATTTAATAAGCAAAATTAAACTTGACAAAACTTTTTATTTTCCTTATATACCTATAATATATTTTTAAATTAAAGGTTCCCTTATTATGAGTATAATTAATCAGTATTACTTTCCTTATATATATATATAATGTATAAGGAAAGTATTGTGACGGGGTCGAAAATTCAAATTCGAGTTTTCGATGGGAGAGCACATTTCAAGCGTCCCTGAACACGAATCAGACGTTTTTGAGGTGATGTCTGTGTGTGTGTGTGTGTCAGTGAGTCTGCGGAGACGATAACTGACGAACGAATGGACCGATTCGAACGAAATTTGGTACAAAATTACAATCCGTGAATACTGGAAGCCTATTGTTTTTAAACGCAATCGAACGTTCAGAACCCCCCCCTCCCCTGAATTTTCGAGTGAAATTTTGAAAAAAATCATCAAAAAATTAAAACCATTAATAAAGTTACGCAAGTAGACATTTCTTATGCAATTTTTCCTTAGAAAACGATTAATAGAAACTTTAGAACGCTAGCACGACCCGTTCTCGAGGTATTGCACATTTTTCAAATAAATACATCAAAATATCCCATAAATTAAAAAAATATTAACATGTTCACTTTTCATATGTAATATCATGCGATAAATTGGGTGACATCATTCTCGTGGATCTAGCTCGTTCCATTCATGAGAAAAGATACTTTGAGTAATACTTTTGCATTTGAACGCCAATCTTATCTGCTATAAGAATCTTCATCTGCTATAAGAATAACTTATTTCTCAGTCCACAATTCCTGGTGATTTTGGCGACGAATTTGGCGGAATGTCGCCAACTTGGTGACTTTTTCAAATGTTGCCAAATTAATGAAAATCTCGCCAAATGGATAAAAATGACTCTAAATCAATGAAAATGTCGATTAATTGACGAAAATTCAATATCTTGGAGAGAATATAAGTATCTACTATAAGAATAACCTATTTTTTTTTACTGTAAAAGTAGTAAGTTCATTGCATTATATAAGAAAAGTCATATGCTACCTTCATCAGATTTTTTTTAAATGGATGAGAGGTTTTGTGATCCCCCCCCCCCCCCCAAATGAAATTAAAATTGAGATTTATCGCACCCGCTCCCCTCGTTAAAAAAATTATTTGTTTATACGCACATGCAAAATGCAATTCAAAATAAAATTGCGAAATTTAATAAATATTAATTTAATTAATATCAAATAAAATTGGTATTTAATTAATATCAAATAAATCATTTAAAAATTTTTAGGTCTTTCAAATAGAGCGGGCCCACTTATCGGAAATTTGCCGCTTGAAGCGCTACAAACTTTCTTAATTGATAGCGTATATCTGCTTTTGCAGCTCCAGAACATTAGCTAAGCATGCATAATGACTTATTAGGGAGTTTTGTATAGATAGAAGCTACCTCAAAATTCTGATTCGAATTCAAGAATGCATGAGACATGCAAATCCATCAAAATCTCGAATTCGAGCTTTTGACCTGTCACAATACTTTTCTTATACATTATATCTGTAGTTTCACTTCCATCTAATATCTGAAGGGGGATATTCCAGTGACTACTTCAATGATATAAAGGAAAACTATTGTCCAGTAACTTTATGGATAAAGCGTTGACTGGAAAGACCGAAGGTTCGTGGTTCAAACCCCGGCGAAGTTTTTTTTGTTTTTTCAGTCATTTGCTTTGAAATAACGAAACACTACACATATAATGTCCATTAATTTAACATCAATGGTCATATAAATTTATTTTATGATTTTTATCCTATTTTTGTTGAAGAATGTTCGAATCGTACAATTCGAATTCAAGATATATTTCTTTTGGTTTTGTACATATCTGTTTCTTGGTTTATTATTTTTATCAGCTCACTCCAGTAGTTTTTATCAGCCATGACTTCTCGTACTTATGCATGGTCACTCATGCGTGATTCTAGGTAGAGGAAATTACGGATGAAGACTTAAGACCGAGGGCTGAAAAGAACTCAAGTGCACAGGATGTTATAGGTGGGTTCTGCTGATGTCTTTAACACACCGGTTTATTCTTTGCTAGAAATGTAAGAAATGTATCAAGATACTTGATAATATATTTTTACTTTCCTTATATACATAATGTATAAGGAAAGTATTGTGACGGGGTCGAAAATTCGAATTCGAGTTTTCGACGGGAGAGCACGTTTCAAGCATCCCTGATCACGAATTGAACATTTTTGAAGTGATATCTGTCTGTCTGTGTGTGTGTGTGTGTGTGTGTGTGTGTGTGTGTGTGTGTGTGTGTGTGTGTGTGTGTGTGTGTGTGTGTGTGTGTGTCAGTGAGTCTGTGGAGACGATAACAGGCGAACGAATGGACCGACTCAAAAAGAATTTGGTACAAAAATCGCAATCCGTGAACACTGAAAGCCTATTGTTTCTATACGCAATCGAATGTTCAGAACCCCCCTGAATTTTCGAATGAAATTTTGAAAAAAATGTCAAAAAATCAAAACCGCTAATAAAGTTACGCAAATAGACATTTCTTATGTAATTTTTCATTACAAAACGATTGGCATAAATTTTAGAACGCTAACATGAACCGTTCTCGAGATATTGTACATTTTTCAAAAAAATTATCAAAAAGTCATATAAAATAAGAAAAAAATATTTCCTATTGAGAAACATGTTCACTTTTCATATGTAATACCATACGATAATTTGGGTGACATCATTCTCGTGGATCTAGCCCGTTCCATTCATGAAAAAAGATACTTTAAGTAATACTTTTGTATTTGAACGCCAATAGTCATTTATCTTCTGTAAGAATAACTTATTTCTTCGTCCATAACGCTTGGCGAGATTTTGGCGAAGAATTTGGCAGAATGTCGCCAACTTAGCGACTTTTGAAATGTTGCCAAATTAACGAAAATCTCTCCAAATGGATAAAAATGACCCTAAATCAATGAAAATGACGACTAATTGTCGAAAATTCATTATCTTGGAAAGAATATTAGTATCTACTGTAAGAAAAACCTATTCTTTTTAGTGTAAAAGTAGTAAATTCATTACATTATATAAGGAAAGTCATGTGTTGCCCACATCAGATTTTTTATTTTCTTATACTATAGTATAGAAAAATGATAGGCATTAGACTATATCAAAGTATGTATAAAACCTGACATATATCAACATAAATAAAATTGAAAATCTGTCTATCTGTGTGTATGTGTGTGTGTGTTTCATCATCACGAGAGAACGGCAACACCAAATTGGATAAAATTTTCGGCGTAGACTTGGAATAGCCCCACTTAAAATTTAGTTCACGTTTCGGGATTCTGTCCATATGTTATCGAGATATTAATAAACGAGAAAGATCAATCATACATAAAGCATTGATTATGAAACACTTTCCAACTTCAATGTAATTTAATTTAAACAACTCTAAAATGTAATACATTACTCGTTAATATTTAAAAAATTATCACAATACTACATTAATTTATTATATTTAAAAACTTAAAACTTCATCGAAAAAAATGAACTCAAATGACGCCATTGAAATGGTAAATTGCCTGTTTGAAACATCTCTAAAATGCGATACATTCCTCGGTAATGTTTTTAAAATTATCATAATACTACAATAATTTATTATATTTGAAAACTTCATCGAAAATAACTGAAATTTATTCAAATGACGCCATCGAAATATAACACGCCTGGCTCTCTTTATAAAAGCAGCATTTCATTCATAATCATTTTCCCATTCATTTCATTAATCACGATACTATAACAATTTATTTTGTTTAAAAACTCAAGACCATGGAGATACAAGTATTAAAATTCTATGCTTAAAACTTCATCGAAAGAAATCGTCCTTCTCTCTGTAAAATCAATGAATATTTCATTTATATCAGCTATGCAGACTCCATGAGCTAAATAATTTTGCGTTAAAGAAATGCAGCAATTCTTATACAACTCATTCTACATATTTTGCTGTTTACATTTTACATAGGTGAAAAATAGGCTTCCTTGTAGAAATAATCAAATTTGGATGAGCATTTAAACTCTAATATATTGTAATTGAATTGTTTCAGTACATAGATGTACAGAATTTAAGCAAAAATAAAGCGGTTTGGGGACGGATGAAACACTAAATACGAATTAAAAAGAACTGTAAAAATCACGATTTTGACACAAGATGGATGCCATATTTTATTTTGAAGTGGGTCACGTAATATCTTCATATAATGGTCACGTGATCGCTTCATATAAGAGATATAATTATTATTTTAATTTTTATTTGAAAAACTACTGAATATATTATGCTGAAATTTTTTTTATATATTTTATGGGATAATTTGAACATTTTCTAAAATTTTCGAAGCAATTTGTAAATTTTAAATGCGCTTAAAAAATGTTTGAAAAATTAGGTCCCATAGGGTTCAATGTGTTTCATTTCTTCAACCCCGGTTCAATCCAAAACTAATTGGGTGATATTATTCATTTATGTTCTCATAGGCCCCACAGACCGTCTGAACAACATACTAAAATTTCATTTTAATTAAATCATCTTATCGTGCTAACGGACAGACAGACAGACAGACAGACAGATAGACAGACAGACAGAATGAACAAAGTCATAAACACTTTTCAACTTTATTGTAAAGTGTTAATAGAAACGAACTTTTAAACTTTTAGTCCATGATTTCTGTTCCATGATAAAATTTAGTTATGTTTGGAGTTTCTAGAACCAGGTGTTATCGAGATAGTAATAGAACAAGAAAGATCCATCATTCATAACGCATTGATTATGAAACACTTTCCAACTGCAATGCAATTTTATTTAAACATCTCTAAAATGCGATACATTCAGCGGTGATATTTTTAAAATTATCGCAATACTACAATAATTTATTATATTTGAAATCCAAAAACTTCATCGAAAAAAATGAACTTTATTCAAATGACGTCATCGAAATATAAATCGCCTGGCTCTCTGTGTAAAAGCAGTGAATATTCCATTCATACACTTTTATTCCATTCCTTTCATTCAGTGGTGATATTTTTAAAATTATCACAATGCTACAATAATTTATTTTACTTAAAAAAAACCCATGAAGGTAAAAGTACTTTCTAACTCCATGCTTAAAACTTCATCGGAAAAGCAATGCTATAGAATCGTCTGCTTCTTTATGCAAAATCAATGAATATCGCCTATATTTCAGACTCCAGAGCTAAATAATTTTGCATTAAAAATTCAGGAATTCTTATACAATTCATTTTAGATTTTGATGTGTTTACATTCAGCATACGTTAAAATTAGGCTTCGTTGTAGAAATAATCAAAGTTTGATTATTATTTAAACTAAAAAATATTGTAATTGCTTCGGCGCAGAATATAGATGAACAGAAATTACGCAAAAATAAAGCGGTTTTAGGGCGGATGCAACACAAAATATAAATTTAAAAGAACTTTAAAAATCACGATTTTTACTATGGGAAAAAAATGGATGGCGTATTTTATTTTGAAGTGAGTCACGTGATCTTTTCATATTATATGGGTGTAATTATTATATTGTAATTGTGTTATTTCAGAATGTAGATGCACAGAAATTAAGCGGTTTTAGGACGCATACAACACTAATTAAAAAGAACTTCAAAAATCACGATTTTGACACAAGATGGATGCCATATATTATTTTGAAGTGGGTCACGTAATCTCTTTATATAATGGTCAAGTGATCTCTTCATATAAAGGGTTGTTGAGACCCAGACCGTCCGACCTACCAGAAAGGTTTAAGGTAATTGTTTGGACGGCGGGTTCATATAAAGGGTGTAATTATTACTTTAATTTTTATTTTAAAAAGTACCGAACATATATTGCTGAAATGTTTTTATATTTTATGGGATGATTTGAATAGTTCTCAAAACTTTCGAAGCAATTTGTGAATTTTAAATTCGCTTAAAAAATGTTTGAAAAATTAAGTCTCATAGGGTTCAATGTATTTCATTTTTTCAACCCGGGTTCAATCTGAAACTAATTGGATGATAATTATTAACTTCACATTTCCATGTGTCCCATAGACCGGCCCAACAGCATACTAAAATTTTATTTTGATAAAATCATTTTTACGGCAGTTATCGTGCGAACGGACAGGCAGACAGAATGAAGAAAGTCATAAACACTTTTCAACTATGTTGTAAATTGTAAAGTGTTAAGAAACGCACTATTACACTTTCCATTGAGATAGTATTATGCAGACGATATTTGTTCTACGACGATATCGATAAAGTTATTTGAAAAAAAAAATGATATCATGTTGAGGGAATTAAACCCAATGAGTTTCTATATTTGAAAAACAAATATCATATCTTACTAAACAGCGGGATTGAACCCAATAAATTAATACAGCAGTAAATCCTTTTTGATTTAAATAATAAAGAAATATACACAAATAAATTTTATCGGAACTGCATTTTTGATTGGATAATATCTATTATGGCTTTTGAGTTTAAAGATCAAGGAGATTTTTGATATTTTCAAATTCCTACGTCATTTGTTTTATTTGGCGAAAGATTTTTCAAATCCATATATTATAGTACGTGTATATCTTATAATACACGAGTATAATCTTCTAATCTGCAAAAATATAAATAGTATAGATATATATTCTTATCCATGAGAATATAAGTAATACGGGTATATATTTTAATACAATTTTAGAGCTCTTTTTTGCATATATTAATTAAATTTCATATTTTCTGTAAATTTGTTTTGAAACGCTATTAGGATGGGTTTTTTTTACAGATCTGCCTGTGAAGATAATTTTGTATAGCGAAAATAGAGATTCTCAAACTTCTTTTTAGGAGCATAATTTAAATATTTTAATCGAATGTTTTGAATAACAATATTATGTAGAATACTATAGGAATTTACACATGATTGTGAATTTTAAGTTTCATTATATTGCAAATTCCATACGAAGAACGGGTTTACTACTAGTCATAAATAAAATATGATGTTTCAACAGTATAGTATCAGAACATGATGTATATCATTAATAAAGTAGGATGTTTCATTAGTAGTATTTTCGTTGAATGTTAAAGGTAAAGTAGTTCTTATAAGACAAATACATCCATCGGTCTAAGTTATTGCCAAGAAACTTCTATAAAATTTTTAAGAAACATTTTGAAAGAATAATTTGGGTATGAAATCTGAAAAGCATACATCTTTCTCATTGTGATAATGATTGTGATAAAATTTGAACTAAACATTATAGAATATAAATGAGAAATTCAAACGGAAGCCCATACTCTAAATATTTTTTATATTTAAACATAATGGATAAAATATATTAAAAAAATTCATATGGATAAAACATCTTTAAAACAAATTTACGTACACATTTTCCAATCTTGAGGAATTACAGACTTAGTAACTGGATAATTCAATAGATGACTTCAGACTATTAAAAAGTATTTGAATCAGCATAAGTAAACTTAAACAATATGAAATACGAATGTATGAGAGAATCCAATGGAGTCTTTTCTTGAGATATTTAATGATTGATATTAAGTGTATAGCACATTTACATTTTTTTTTTTTTTTTTTTTTTGCTAAAGCCAATCACATCAATACATTTCTCACTAAAAGGAGTTTGGAAGAGTACCAAGAAAGTAGTAAATCCAAAAAATTTTATCACTTGTGTTGCCACTTACTAATTTGACATTTACTTAAAAATATGAACCGCGTTTATATTTTTCTATTAATACATCTACAAGTAAAATTCGATGCCACATTGGAGCATAATTTTTTGGAGGTTTTTCAAAGAACGAAAAGCTTTCTATAAAAGGTTCTATCACTGTGTCAGTATGGAATCTGAACTCCCCTTCCCCTTGGCTTCTGACCAGTGTTCTACATACTGATACCTCAACCAGCGTTCTGTCCAGATATTTCAACAAGTGTTCTACAGACTGAAGTACCTGGACTTGGGATTTAAAGACAATAGTATTGATAAGACACCAATTGTTTCCTTTACATCTACAATTTTTTTTTTCTCTAACACAATTGCAATTCGTAATTTTCATTGATTCCATTCGTCGTGAGCAATTCGCCGTTGATCCAAGCTTCGACTCACCAACTTTTTTATGCAGCTGAATAAACCTCAACGAACTTTGTTTATCATTTGGAACGATGTCACGATTTTATGAGATAAAAATACCTTTATTACAATTCCTGGACAATACAGCTGTTGTTCCTGCACATAAAAGCGATTTTCATTACTGTTACAGCCCTTGTTACTGTCCAGGAAACGATTCATATAGAAATTTTTAAAATATACTTCGAAATTTTCCTCATTGCGTTTTTCTTTAAGTTTAAAATCGTCTGCATTTATTCTTCCGCTATTTGCGCGGGTAAAATACCTTGCCGTTCAGAGATGTATTTTGAAATTCAATTTTTTTAAGGGGGAGGGGGTCTGTTTTAATTATCAATTTCAAGGGGTCTAAGTTAAAGGTCAGCACTGCTTGGGCCTGGCCCGTGGGATTGGGACCGACATGGCCCACGGGCTGGGCTCGGGCCACGTTTTATTAAATTCGGTTCGGATCAAAGTAAATAAAAAAAATAGATCAAAATTGAAGCAGGAAATTTGAAATTTCATATGAAACAGAATTTTCAACTAGCGGATAGAAGTAACCTTATCCCATATTAAGTAATAAAAGTTTGCTCTGTACGGAGAAGGCAGATGGGTAAATTAGAGCCGGATACAGGAAAATTATAATTTCAGATAAAAAATGGAAGATTTATTTATTCGACTACATTCCGAAGTCAAAATAAAATATTGCTCTTCGCAACATTCATGTTGTTAGAAACTACAGTAACAGAAAATATATGTTCTGATCTGGATGCTATGTACAGATGACATCTTTCGTAACATCATGTGATCTACAAAATAGGAAATAGATACATTCCAATTTTAATTTTTGAAGAAACGATCATTTAGCTATTATCATTGGTCAAGTGCGAGTTTCGATTTGTTAATTCGATTTGTCATTTTTAAAATGTATAGCAAAAAAGGTTAATCGCTTTTGTACTGTGACTACTTGACTGGTGATGAAAATATAAAATCCAATAGGTACTGTTTATTTAAAAAATTAACACTGATATTTTATGCTCCATTTCTTCTATAATTTTAGTTTCCATTATTAGATTCAGAATGTTTCTAAATTATCAAAATTAAATAAATTATATTCTTAAATTAAAACCCAGTCCCCCCCCCCCCCTCGTTGATTTCTTTCCGAAACACAGTTATTGAATGAAAATTTATTTGAGCAAACTAGTATAATTTAAAATTAATATGTGGATAAGACGAATTACTATTCTTGAAGTAATTTATATTTGCACTCTAAATATCTTACAACTTTAATTTAAAATTATTAAATTTTAAAAATATTTATAACTATGTCATAATCAAAGAAAACAATATCTATGTATACTTACATAGAACGTTTAATCGCATTGAAATGTTTTAAAAACACTAACAATTATGGCATATGACATGCTTGTTTTGCTACCTGCAGTTAAGAATATTTAGTGCTGATGAGCTCTAACAAGAGGGGCATTGCATAGTTAATTCACTGATTGATAACTTAAAACATTTTTCAAACATAATCTCAGTGAAGAGCTGTTTTCTCATTTAATCTCTGATATTATCAAACCAAAATGATGAATAAAATTCACTTTATAGTAATGTTCATTTTTGATTTGTACAAATGTTTCAAATTTAGCTTTTTACTTTCCTTATATACATAATGTATAAGGAAAGTATTGTGACGGGGTCGAAAATTCGAATTCGAGTTTTCGACGGGAGAGCACGTTTCAAGCATCCCTGATCACGAATCAAACATTTTTGGAGTGATGTCTGTGTGTATGTGTGTGTCAGTGAGTCTGTGGAGACGATAACTGACGAGCGAATGGACCGATTCGAACCAAATTTGGTACAAAAATCACAATTAATAAGCACTGGAAGCCTATTGTTTTTATATGCAATCGAATGTTCAGAACCCCCTTAAATTTTGGAATGAAATTTTGAAAAAATCGTCAAAAAATCAAAACCGCTAATAAAGTTACGCAAATAGACATTTCTTATGTAATTTTTCATTAGAAAACGATTGGCATAAATTTTAGAACGCTAACATGAACCGTTCTCGAGATATTGCATATTTTTCAAAAAAATTATCAAAAAGTCATATAAAATGAAAAAAAAATATTTCCTATTGAGAAACATGTTCACTTTTCAAATGTAATACCATACGATAAATTTAGTGACATCATTCTCGTGGATCTAGCTCATTCCATTCATGAAAAAAGATACTTTGAGTAATACGTTTGTATTTGAACGCCAATAATCATTTGTCTGCTGTAAGAATAACATGTTTCTTCGTCCATAACGTTTGGCGAGATTTTGGCGAAGAATTTGACGGAATGTCGTCAACTTGGCGACTTTTTGAAATGTTGCCAAATTAATGAAAATCTCGCCAAATGGATAAAAATGACGCTAAATCAATGAAAATGACGACTAATTGTCGAAAATTCAATATCTTGGAAGGAATATTAGTATCTACTATAAGAAAAACCTATTTTTTTTTTACTGTAAAAGTAGTAAATTCATTACATTATATAAGGAAAGTCATGTGTTGCTCACATCAGATTTTTTTTTATTTATTACTATATGTAATATAACTTGTGTTTAATTTTTTAAATGGTAAATTTGAATCATCATACGAGGCAACAGGCTTTAATGTATTACAAATAAATTCGGAACAGGCCCCGTTGGAGCAGGCTTTGCGTGTTTTCGGCCCTGGTCAGGCTTGGATGAATTTTTTAAAAATATTCTTGGGTTTTGGCCGAGTCAAACCTTAATATTTTAGTTAGTTAAGTAATACCGGGTAAGTTAGACCCGTGCAGACTTCTAACCTCTAATTTGGAGACTTCGGGATTTACTGCATATGGAGAATTTTCCCCTATTGCAGCGACGCGGCAGCCGGAGCCCATTTTTTCTAATTCTTAGTTTCTGAAAACTCCTTATTCTTTTTTTATTATTATTTATATGGTGTTAAAACAGGTTGTTTTTCCAGTCCAAGGACTTCAGAACGACAAACTGAATGGGGGGATTCAGTAGAATTTTTTTTTATTTTTTTTTTATCACATGCATGTTTAGGAAGCGTTTTGAAACTTTTCAATTTCGGGGGGTGAAACCCTTAACTCCCTCCCCTTAAATACGCCCCTGTTGTTCCATGGATCATGAAGCTCCCACCTTGGCTTTCATTATCAAGAATACTACATTTTCAATCAAGAATATTAAATCCTTAATTCCTATAAAACAGCACTAAAATATATACACTTTCAGCATTAAAAGAAAAGAAAACAAAGAGGGTAAACAAGCATGAATGCATGTTTTCCATTAAGGGTTCCGTAGTTAAAAGTACAATCCATTTAAAGAATGCAAAATTACAAAATTTGCACTTTTTTACTTTCCTTATATACATAATGTATAAGGAAAGTATTGTGACGGAGTCGAAAATTCGAAATTGAGTTTTCGACGGGAGAGCACGTTTCAAGCACACCTGATCACGAATCAAACATTTTTGAAGTGATGTCTGTGTGTGTGTGTGTGTGTGTGTGTGTGTGTGTCAGTGAGTCTGTGGAGACCATAACTGACGAACGAATGGACCGATTCGAACCAAATTTGGTACAAAAATCACAATCCATGAACACTGGAAGCCTATTGTTTTTATACGTAATCGAATGTTCAAAACCCCCCTAAATTTTCGAATAAAATTTTGAAAAAATCGTCAAAAAATCAAAACAACTAATAAAGTTACGCAAATAGGCATTTCTTATGTAATTTTTCATTAGAAAACGATTGACATAAATTTTAGAACGCTAACAGGAACTGTTCTCGAGATATTGCACATTTTTCAAAAAAATTATTAAAAAGTCATATAAAATGAAAAAAAAATATTTCCTATTGAGAAACATGTTCACTTTTCATATATAATACCATGCGATAAATTGGGTGACATCATTCTCGTGGATCTAGCTCGTTCCATTCATGAAAAAAGATATTTTGAGTAATACTTTTGTATTTGAACGCCAATAGTCATTTATCTGCTGTAAGAACAACTTATTTCTTCGTCCATAACGCTTGGCGAGATTTTGGCGACGAATTTGGCGGAATGTCGCCAACTTGGCGACTTTTTGAAATGTTGCCAAATTAACGAAAATCTCGCCAAATGGATAAAAATGACGCTAAATCAATGAAAATGACGACTAATTGTCGAAAATTCAATATCTTGGAAAGAATATTAGTATCTACTATAAGAAAAACCTATTTTTTTACTGTAAAAGTAGTAAATTCATTACATTATATAAGGAAAGTCATGTGTTGCCCACATCAGATTTTTTTTCTTAGCTTTGTTTTTCTCGTAGCAGTTTTCATTTGACAGCTATAATCGAAATCTATTATTTATTACCCTAACGTTATTTTCACACCCTTTATGAATCTATCTGAAAAAAAAAAAAATATATATATATATCTGAAAAAAAAAATCAGCTGTATTCGTTTAATACTTTTTTTAAAATTAAAAAAAACTGAAACTTTTTTCACTGTCTCAGTGAATACAAGAAAATAAAATGGTATTATTCTCTTAGTCCTGGTGAGCCCAGTTTTTCAATATCCTATTCGAATATTTTCAGTTGCATATTTTAATTCGTCTCTCATTTATTAACGCTTTTGTAATCAACTTTTCCAAACAAGTGTCAGGGTTTATTTCTTGAAATTGGGTTGAATTGATTTAACTCTAAAATATATTTCATAATTATTTGCTCGTTACTTTCCCAAAACTAAGTAAAAACAAAAACTTTATGTACCTTTATCTTTCACACACCCTCTTCCAAATCAAATATGGGAAAAATGTATATATATATTGGGCACAGATTGCATAAAATTTTAACCACGTGTTTTTATGCAATCATAGAAACAACGGATTTTAGTATATCTGCCTAGAATGTGCCCCTGAAGACGTTTCTGGCAGATATACTATTCTTTAATATATTTTCCTTGTCCTGGCTTCTCCGTGCTCTGTTTTTCCGGCCCTTCCTCGTTGATTTTTGCTATTCAATACACGCTTTTATATTGCACGCGGTTTGATACTGTGATTACTGATTCACACTCCTGCACTTTATATTTATTATTTTAATTTATATATATATATATATATATATATATATATATATATATATATATATATATATATATATATATATTTGGCTTGATGCTGTTTTTCATTCAATATCTTTATTTATTTATTTAAATGTACTTTATTTTTTTTACCTCATTTAAATGAGAAGAGGAAAGTAGCGAATAAAGTTAAGTAATATTACGTGTTAACAATTAAAATTACCGAGTGAAATTAAATAAAGTTATGAATAAACTTTATTTAACTTCACTCGGCTCACTCATGCTCATATATATCGGCTCACTTATACTTATGCTCATAACTCCTTACTTTTACAAGGGGAAAAGTAACGAGTTATGAGCATATGAGTAAGTTAAATAATTTTAAAGTTATGAAGTCGCTCCTGTTTATTGCTTATACGCCACTGAAGTACAATATAATCAGTCCAAAATAATAATTTTGGGTGAATGAAATGAATATTGGACAATACTAGGATATTCAATACTGAAAGTATCAAATATTGGAAAACTGAAATTGTACACCTTCTTCCTTTCAGACGATCTACCCTTGCATCAATTTTATAGCCTCTATCTCGTCGCAAAGTACGTCATTTCATATATCGAACTCTTTGGCATGGAGATCCCCCACCCCACCCCACCCCAATCTCTTAAATGAACTATTTTGTCAAATTTTATTTTTTACGTTTCGAATCGGGCTCTAATCGAATGTGTACCAAATTTTAAGTCTATATACAGGGTGATTATAATTAAAGTTGCGATTTTAAAATGCTGTAAAGTAAGAACGACTGATCAGAATCACCTGATATTTGACCCGAGTATAAATGAAGCAATGGAATTTTGTTTGGCGAAAAAAAAAATTACTTAAAAAATATACCGATAAATGGCAATGTATGAATCCAACATTGAATTTGCTTGACGAAGAACGGAAAAATTAGCCGCTAGGTCTCGTCGAAGCACACCTCTAATCTGGAGATATGCTAATTAAGACTGGGCATACGCATCGCACATTACAGTTGTGATAAAAATGAGGAGCACATGCAGTTCTCATTGAGTGCCTTGTCATGACTCTATCACTGAAAGATCGTGCTTTGCTCATAAAACTTTTCTACCAGAATGGTGACTGTGAGTTAACTGCTCTCAGGAGATTCGACGCACTTAGCTAACTTAAAAGCACGCATTACGCACCACATCTACAGCATCACCTCTGATACACTCCGATCTGTTGTGAAACATGCTGTTTTGCGCTTCCAACTCGTAGCCGAGTACGGTGGACAGCATGTTGAACATTTCTTGCGTATATCGTAGGTGTTTGTTTCATGTTTTCATGATGTTTCAATCCATTATTAAATTAAGTGATGTTGATTAAATTGTTATTTTCTTTAGATGACTATTGGTTTCTTTCGGCTAACAACACCCCGTGTTTGGAAAATACAGCGCCGTCTATCGGTACATTTTTGAAGTATTTCTTTTCCTTCGCCAAACAAAATTCCATTGCTTCACGTATATTCATGTCAAATTTCAAGTTATTCCGACCAGTGGTTCATATTTTACAAAGTTTTAAAATCGCAACTTTAATTATAATCACCCTGTATATTCGGCAAGTGCTTAAAAAAAAGGAAGGCAGAAAAACGGAAGCTAGGGAATTAGTAAATAAAAATTAATAATCCACTTTCAATTGATTCATCAAAATCTTAAAATCTTTAATCCTCGCTGCCATTTATCCTATATTTTTCGAAAATTTTTACATTCGCTTAATATGGACCTACTTTTCTTCTTATGGTGTGTTTTCCATTCGTTTTGTTTTGTTGTTTTCAGCCGATAATTCGATTTTTACTGTTTGAGACAGATTTACTAACGTTATTTTTATTATCTTATTACTTCTTATTATTTAGTTTTTTATCCTTAGACTTTTTATTACTTTAAGATTTTTCATTTCATTGATGCTCTTTGCACATTTATGTTTGATTAGATCAGTAGAAAACATTTCTTGTAGCTTTAAGTTACAGTATAAGCTTTGTTTCCCCCTCTCATATTTATTCAATTTTTACTTTCTCATATGTAGTATTTAAGACTTCCTGAACACGTTTTAACTATTTTTGGAGTGATGTCCGCCTGCCTGATGTCTGTGGTCGATTTCTTGTGTAAACGACAGCAGTCACAAATATTAATGGATTTTCACGAAACTTTATATCCAGCTTTGTAACCAAAAAAATCTAAAACTAGATAGAAGTTTTTTTAAATTCGAGCGAAAACTTCGAAATTCACTTGAAATTTTATACTTTTTTAACATGGCAGCATAGGACAAAATCTGACATAATCATGCATAAAAGGGTTTATTTATTGCTCAATTATCTCGAGACTTAACAGTTTCAATCATTATTGTGAAAAATAGCCGCAATATAACTTCTTTTTGTTCATGACGTCATTAGACCCCTCTTGGCGACAAGTTACCCCTTCGGGGTGTGGGGGTACTTTGTTAAGTATGGCATCAATCGAAAGATTTTTTTCAAGCCTTTTAAAATGAAGGGTAACACGGCTATAGTTTTAACAATTTGGGCCCACGATAATATTTCGCATTTCTTCTTGTACAATTTGAAAATAAGAAGGATCAATGATGCATAAAGCATTGAATATGAAACACTTTCCAACTGAAATGAAATTTTATTTAAACATCTCTAAAATGCGATACACTTCGCGGTAATATTTTTAAAATTATCATAATACTACAATAATTTATTATATTTAAAATTTTCATCGAAAACACATGAAATTTATTCAAATGACATCATCGAAATATAACACGCCTGACTCTCTCCATAAAAGCAGCATTTCATTCATAAACTTTTTTTCATTCATGACATTCATCACAATACTATAATAATTTATTTTATTTAAAAACTTAAGACCATGGAGGTACAAGTAATTAAACTCTATGCTTAAAACTTCATCGAAAAAATCGTCCTTCTCTCTGTAAAATCAATGAATGTTTCATTCATATCAGCTATATTGCAGATTCCATGAACTAAATAATTTTGCGTTAAAGAAATGCAGCAATTCTTATACAACTCATTCTACATATTTGCTGTTTACATTTTCCATAAGTGAAAATTAGGCTTCGTTGTAGAAATAATCTGAGTTGGATGATCATTTAAACTCAAATATATTGTAATTGCGTTGTTTCAGTATGTAGATGTACAGAATTTAAGTAAAAACAAAGCGGTTTTAGGACGGATGCAACACTAAATATGAATTAAAAAGAACTTTAAAAGTATTTGACACAAGATGGATGCCACATTTTATTTTGAAGTGGGTCAAGTGATCGCTTCATATAAAAGGTGTAATTATTATTTTAATTTTTATTTAAAAAACTACTGAATATATTTTGAAAATTTTTTTATATATTTTATAGGATAATTTGAATATCTCCTAAAACTTTTGAAACAATTTGTGAATTTTACATCCGCTTAAAAATGTTTGAAAAATTACCTCCCATAGAGTTCAATGTATTTCATTTTTTCAACCCGGCTTCAATCCAAAACTAATTGAGTGGTATTATTCATTTATATTCCCATAGGTTCCACAGACCGTCTGAACAACATACTAAAATTTCATTTTGATAAAGTCATTTTTACGGCAGTTATCGTGCTAATGGACAGACAGACAGACAGACAGATAGACAGAATGAACAAAGTCATAAACACTCTTCAACTTTGTTGTAAAGTGTTAAAAATTGAAAAGTACTGGTATTAGAACAGAAACCCTCGCTTTGAAAGTTGAAAACGCTAAAATACTGGTTTTTAACAATTTATAACATAGTTGAAAAGTGTTAATGACTTTGTTCAATCTGTCTGTCTGTCTGTCTGCTGTCCGTTAGCACGATAGCTGTCGTAAAAATGACTTCATCAAAATGAAATTTTAGTATGTTGTTCAGACGGTCTGTGGGTCCTATGGGAATATAAATGAATAATATCACCCAATTAGTTTTCGACTGAATCCGGGTTGAAAAAATGAAATACATCGAACCCTATGGGACCTAATCTTTCAAACATTTTTTAAGTAAATTTAAAATTCACAAATTGCTTCGAAAGTTTTAGGAAATATTCAAATTATCCCATAAAAATATGAAAAAAATTTCAGCGAAATATATTCGGTAATTTCTTAAATAAAAATTATAATAATAATTACACCCATATTATATGTAGAGATCACGTGACCCACTTCAAAATAAAATATGGCATCCATCTTGTGTCAAAATCTTGATTTTTAAAGGTTTTATTAATTTATATTTAGTGTTGTATCCATCCTAAAACCGTTTTATTTTTGCTTAATTTCTGTGTATCTACAATCTGAAACAACGCAATTACAATATATTTGAGTTTAAATGATCAATGCCACCCATCTTGTGTCAAAATTGTGATTTTTAAAGTTCTTTTTAATTTTATATTTAGTGTTGTATCCATCCTAAAACCACTTTATTTTTGCTCAATTTCTGTGCATCTACTTTCTGAAACAACGCAATTACAATATATTTGAGTTTAAATGATCATCAAACTTTGATTATTTCTACAACGAAGCCTCATTTTCACTTATGGAGAATGTAAACACATAAAGATGTAGGATGAGTTGTATCAGAATTGTTGAATTTCTTTAATACAAAATTATTTAGTTCTTTGAGCCTGAAATATAGCTGATATGAATGAAACATTCATTGATTTTACATAGAGAACAGACGATTTTATAGCAGACTTTTTCGATGAAGTTTTAAGCATAGATTTAAATTACGTTTACCTCTATGGTTTTAAGTTTTTAAATAAAATAAATTATTGAAGTACTGTGATAAATGAAAGGAATGGAATAAAAGTGTATGAATGATATATTTTTACAGCTTTTACGTAGAGAGCCAGGCGATTTATATTTCAATAGCGTCATTTGAATAAAGTTCATTTTTTTCGATGAAGTTTTAAATTTTGGAATGTAATAAATTATTGTATTATTGTGATAATTTTAAAAATATTTCCGCTGAATGTATCGCATTTTAGAGATGTTTAAACCAGGCGACTTATAATGCAATGACGTCATTTAAATAAAGTTCATTTTTTTTTCGATGAAGTTTGAAGTTTTCAAATATATTAAATTAATATATTATTGTGATAATTTTAAAAATATTACCGCTGAATGTATCGCATTTTAGCGATGTTTAAATAACATTGCATTGCAGTTGGAAAGTGTTTCATAATCAATGCTTTGATCTTTCTTGTTAATTTTGTCCCGATATTGAATACCTCAGATGTAATTTAGAAATTTACTGTCATATATGTAGATAAAATAATTGGAACTCAGTGGTAGAAGAAGTGTTTAATTTTTATTAGAGTAAAAACATAATTAAAATATAAAATTGCGAAACATGTTTATTCTAAAATGGAAGGAGTTTTATAAATGTGACATCTACTGTTTCTCAATAAAACCTCTGCAAAAAAGAAAATTGAAGATTATACCCATTCGGATTGCTCAAGGAATAATAAAGTAAACTTAAGCAATCAAATTTGCGTAATCGTGATTTACAGCAATCAGATTCATATACACAGTGACGTCACCAGAAAATAAAAATTAAGAGGCAGGGTCGCAACAGAAATATTTAAAGTTGTTAATTCTCCAAATATTATTTACGCAAACTCTTGTTTACATTTGATACACTTTTATTTAAATTCAAAAAATAATATATAATTTATATATTTTTTATTTGTAAAATTTTTAAACCTATAGTTAGAATGGCCAACACAAATTTTTGGATATTTATACGTGTTAGAGTCAATTATGTGTTTCTATGTGTGAGAAGAAGTGTTATTTGTGATTTATTAGACCAGCTTGCTTCATAGTTCATAAAACATTTATGACATGTTCTGCTTGATATAGTAGAACTTCGTGGCAATTTGCAGACTCATTTTAAATCTTTATATACTAGTTATACGACGATCATGTTAAAGTAAATTAAGAATACTTTCGTAGCCATTCTCATCATGATGACTAAATGAATATTTCTATTTTCGTTAGCAATAGAATCTTGATTGAAGTGCACTTTTTGAACAGGTGATTAAAGTGTATATTTAGGTATTGAAAACTTGTTTTAGCAAATGCTTTTTTAACGACCAAAGCTATTGTTCATTTTTCGGACGATTATTTGCAGATAAATACATAAAACCGGATATACTCTCTGGATTGGGAATGACCATTAAATTAATGGGGGGGGGGGGGAGGAAGCATCCGTTAAGGAGGTTTTACTGAAATAGTTTTTTAAATAACATAGCACACCAGTGTTGAATCGAAACTCAAACTAACATTGAAATCAGCATATAATACAACTTAATTATATTGTATGCTGCTTTTAACGAAGAATGCAATACACAATTTATATTGTATGCTACTTGTAACGAAGCATACAATATAAAATAATTTATATTGTATGCTGCTTTTAATAAAGTTTGTTTAGTTTTATACTTTAGCAGCAGTTTGAGCTGTACCAGTGTCTATTACGAAAAATTATAATACTGGAATAAAGTGTGTCTTGTGACCTCTAAATCTATGACGTTCTAAATTCCCCACATTGGCGACGTCACTGCATATGCTATTATATTCGATTCATACATTAATTGTTATATAAATTGTTGCATTGATACATCAATTGTTGGCTAATTGACAAATAAAGCACTACATTTATAAAGCAGCATGGAATAGATATTTGAAGATGTGAATTGTTATTCCGAATGTATGTTTGTGACTCTTCTCCCCCCCCCCCCCCCCCAAAAAAAAAAGGTTGATACTTTAAAATATTCTGCTACTTTATTATTGAAGTTTTTTTATTGTCAGTTGATTTAGACAACAGCAGTTTGAGTATATTATTTTATATTAACATAAATAGCACAATACTTAAATAACATTAACGTGGCAGGAAATGTGAAATATTTTAATCATAAATATGCTTCCAATAAGCTTTACAATCCAGTGAAAGAATATGTGAATATGTAAATCTGTTAAGTCACTTTCGAATTATAAGTGTTCTCAGCCAAAAAAAGTGTCTGGATTCCCTTTGTTCTTCTGGCAGGTGTAAGAGTATAAAACTTATAAATACATTCTATCGACTGGGATTCATTAAAAAAGTTTTATCGAAATCCATCATCTATTTCAAGAGATGCTTAACTTAGAAGCATATTTATGAATTTCCACTTTTATATATTAACGCGATATACAATTTGTAATGCAGAATATATGGACAATAAAGAATATATGGACAATAAAGAATAAAGAATATATGGACAATAAAGAATAAAGAATATATGGACAATAAAGAATATATGGATAATAAAGAATATATGGGCATAAAAATAAATTGAAAGTTAAAATAACTTTGAATAAGTACGAATATTCTTTATTGTTGCAATTCAACTTTGCATCGCGCTAGTAATTTATTTTTACAAAATTGGCAGTTTAAATAAATATTGTAGGCCTTTCAAACATGCAATGCAGGGCTACTTATGTTACCCCAGCGCCACCTGAATTATTGTCTCGTCCTTACTTTTACCTCCATGCTATAAATGATATTATACTATGCTATATACTATTTGAAATAATGACTCGGGAAAAGATGTAACATTTACACGTTACGAAAGCTTCACTGAAAGTTATGTATTTCGATTTTTTAATCACATTAGATGTCAGAAAATATATGATTCCCAGGTGTTTCAGAGTTAGTCTATATATATATATATTTTCTTTGTTTGTTTAAAAAAAAACGCTTACTTGATTGTCTGCCACTCCATTTGATTTGTGTACATTTTAAACACCTGCTGCTCTGAAACACTGCTATCTCATTTGTAGCAAACATTTTCCCATACTACAAGATCTGCTTGCTGTATAGGACTGATACAGAGGACTGGGGATGACTTAGAGGAGGACTGATATAGATTCAACATCATATTCCGAAGGAAGTGGGGATTGCTCACTTAGAACTTCCGCTTCCGGTTTTCTTCATTTCCGGTTCAAAAATTTTCATTTTATTTGAAACATCTATTTCTCAGGATTGGCTATAGATAGAGCTTAGATGATGGCTGAAATAAATTCATTAAATTCGGGAGGGGGTAGGGGTTCACTAAGGATTTCCACATTCGGTTCAAAAATTTTCCTTGAAGCATATGTTTTTTTGGGGTTCGCTGTAGATAGAGATTAGATAATGATTAATATGGATTTAGCATCAATTCCAGACAGGGTGGGGAAGTGTGTGTGTGTGTGTGGGGGGGGGGGAGATTAGTAAGGATTTCCTTTTTTCCTATCTCCGGTTCAAAAATTTTAATTTTCCTTGAAACATCTTTTTCTCACAATCGGCTATAGATAGGGCTTATAAATGACAACTAATATGAATTCAGCATCAAGTTTTGAGAGGGTTAAGATGTTCACCAAGGATTTTCATTTCCTGTACTTTTCTATTTTCGGTTCAAAAAGTGTCCTTGAAACATATATATATATCTATATTTCAAAATAAGCTATAAATAGAGTTTAGATGATGGTTAATATGGATTCAGCATTAAATTTTAGTGGGAATAAGAGTCTCACTAAGGATTTCCTCATCCTGTTCCAGAGATATTAGTTTAGATTATAAAAGTTATATTTTATAGCTTATATGATAACTAATATGGATTTAGCATTAAATTTCGGTGGAGAATGGAGGATTCACCAAGTATTGCCACTTCTAGTTTTCTTTCACTTCCGGTTCAAAAAATTTCTTTGAAACGTCTATTTCTCAGGATTAGTTAAAGATAGAGCTTAGATGGTGACAAATATGGATTCAGCATCGAATTCCAAAGGGGGTGGATTCACCAAGTATTTACATTTCTGGTTCTAGATATGACATTTCAGGTTTTTCTGAAAATTTGCACAATTGTACTAAATAAGTATGCAAAAGAGGGGGAAAAAATCTTAATAGTTCCATCAAAAATGAAGCGTAACCACCATTTTTCACCATAATGTTAGAACTATAGGAGTTGGATGGCAGAGTTTTGACTGTTGTTAGAATTTTGGCTGACCAGAGGACGCTATTCACTGAGCTCTGGGATGATAACATTTTCTTATATACGGTTTAAGTGGACTCAGCAACATTAATGTGCATAATTAATAAATGTAGATGAGTTGCCACTAACACTTCTTTTGTTATAGGGAATTTCATGAAATGACTTAATAAAACTTTGCAAGGTATATGTTGAAATGGAAGTGAAAACAGCTTTATAACAACACGAACTGCTCAATGCCAATCACATTATTGTCTTTGCAAACAATAACTTCCTACCACTGACCCTGAGAAATTGAAGAAGTTTTTTTTTTTTTTTTTTGCAATTATAGACTGAAACATAAAGGTAAAACCAATTTTATGCTGCACATTTTGGAACACAAATAGGAATCAAGGAAATATAACGGCAGCAATAAACAGCTTGGAAAATAAAACATTTGTAGATTAAATATCCATTTCGATGGATCGATGGAAATTACCCTGGATTTTCTTTTAAAATTTGAAGGAAGTGGATGCAATACATTTTAGAACATACAAAAGAATATAAAGTTAGGCCTAATTAAAAGCGTCCTTGAAATATTACACTTACTAAAATATATTTTTCAATTTTATAATTTTTGGAGTGTAAAGCTAAAGCTTCTCATATATTCATATTTCATTTTTGTAAGATCAATCGTATCATTAAGGGGTTGTATCCATGGAAGGGGGTGGTGGATTTGGAGGCCCCCCCTGAAAAGTTCATTATATGGAATATTTTGTACACAGAAAGGGTTCTTTTGCATAAACAGCGATTTTTGGTCTCAAAATGTACGTGGATCATGCCAAAGTTGGTCTTCACTGGTATAATGTATAGAGAAAGTATTATGGCAGGCACAAGAGTCAATATTTCAAATTTCTGTTTTCAACAGATTTATATATTTTGAGCATCCCTGAACTCGAATTGAATGTTTTTGAAGTGATATGTGTGTGTGTGTGAATGTGTCTGTATGTATAGAGTAAATACATTTGAAAATAAATAATATTTGAGACCAAAAATTTTAACAGCTTAATGTGCTTAGTGCCAGCATTCTCTCCCCACCCCCCACCCCCGGTGATTCCCTTAAAATACCAATGCAGATCCCCCACCAAAAAATAATGCTGTGAAGCTGTTTTGCGGAAAAGCGATTCAGAATCGTCTGCAATGCCATGCAAGCTCAAAAATTCGACGTTCTAAAACTTAGAACTTATTTATTCATTGTCATGTTCTGTTAGAGTTGTATTAAACCGAATTCAGCAGATTTTCTGAATAATCTGTCAGGCAATTGCTCAGGAACCGAATGCATGACTAGGTACATGTACTGTACAGGGTGGTTATAAAACAGCTTCCCTCTATTTAGACTGCAACGATGGTAGCTATAGCTATGGAAGTGAGGTATCGGTACCTTCCACTACCAGATGAGATTAAGGGCTCCGCCCCTAGCGTCAAAATTTGGAAATTAGCGCTTCTTTCTCGGAAACTATGAGAGATAAAGGAAAAAGTCAATTAGAAAGTTGTAGAGCATTATCAAATTAGTAGGAATCGCCATCTTATTTAATACAAAAGCGCTATTTACATAACGTACAATTCAACGTAAAGTGTGTTCAATATGCCTACCGTCTGCAGGGGCGTCATTTCACCATATTCTAAGGGGGGCAAAATCCAATTATAAGTTTTTGTGACTTGTAGATATGGCCATTTTTAACACTCGTAACCTTTTTCAACGGTATTGAATGACTAAATTGTTTCAAGGATATAATGAATCAATTTTCTCATTGACACATCAGTTTTATGTGTTGTGTTATACTTTGTAATACGCTCCTAAAAGCCTATGTTAAGGTAAAAAAAAATAATAATATACAATTTCTTTTCTAATTATTCAAGTGTATATAAAAATTACTTCGATTAAAAAACAAAAATAATAAATATTAGATTCATGTTTTTTTTTAACTTCGGATGAATTTAGGATTTACACGAAATATAACGCAGTGTCGGTATGTCAGAGCACCAAATGTAACCCGAGGGCTGAAAAATCTCTTGTATGCTAATTCGTCCGTGCTAAATCTAAATCTGAAATCAGTTTTCAACACTTTACAACATAGTTGAAAAGTGCTTATGACTTTGTTCATTCTGTCTGTCTGTCAATCAAGATACAAAACTATTACCCACAGTATCTTCTGTCTTAAATGGAACGAACTAGATCCTCCAGAATGATGTTAAAAAATGCATCACATAATATTACATATCAAAACATCACATAAAATAAAATAAAAAATTGTGAAATCACTTGTCACTTTTCATAATTTTATTTGAAAAATGTGCACTATCTCATGCTAGCGTTCTAAAATTTGTGTCAATCGCTTTCTAATGAAAAATTATAGAAGAAATGATTATTTACTCAACTTTATTGCAGGTTCGGATTTTTTATAATATTTTAAAAATTTCATCCAAAAATTTAGGGATGTTCTAAACATTTGATTGCGTTTAAAAACAATAGCTTTAAGTGATCACTGATTGTAATTTTTGTACCAAATTTCGTTCGAATCGTTCTATTCGGTTGTGAGATATCGTCTCTACAGACCCATATGCAAACACATATATACTTACACACACACACACACTCAGACATCACTTCAAAAACGTTCGATTCGTATTCAGGGATGCCTGAAATGTTCTCTCTCGTTGAAAACTCGAATTCGAATTTTCGACCCAGTCACTATTACTTTCCTTATACATTATACTATGCATATAAGAAAACTAACAAAACGAAATGGTATTTACCTTTTAATCTTGATGTGAAGTTTCTTTTAACCCTCTTCAATCGATTGTTTTGAATACATTTAATTAATTTTTCTATCACCTTTCTCCCTCGTCCCCCCCCCCCCTCATATCACCACCCCAGGGATTTCAAATTTGTTAATTTATACAATTTTCCAGCAAATGAATCACTGATCTGCGTCTCCATGCCAAATTTGAAGATTCTCAAATAGCCGTGCAAATTTTAGATGGAGTGGGATGGGTTGGGGGTATTAACAGATATACAGATATTAGGGTTCTAGTTATTACTGATGAAATCCTAACAATAGGATCTCAACATCCTAGAAATCCATAAAAGAAACGGTTGTCCCTTTTCTTTCAATCAGAGAATGGTGTTTAAACAAATCAAAATTTCTCTATACCTTGCAATTATTTTGCACAAAGGCGAGAGACAGCAAATACAATTTCTTGATAAAATGATTACCTTATGCACAGGTTGAGAAATACACACCTGAAGTTAGGGGCGCGGTAGCCCATTGGTTAGCGCGCTGGAGTTGCACTCGGTAGGCCCGGGTTCGATTCCAGCCACTGCCAAAGCTGCCGCTGTGTTCATGCGGAGTACGATCACGTTAAACATGTGGGTCCGAAAGTCCTTCCGAGAGATTGGTGGTAGGGGAAGGAGGGTACGATCCCTGTGGATGCCTCCCCCACTGGGTTCCGGTCTAAATTGGGTGGCACTTCCCGACCGTCCAAACCGTTACCTTACACCTTTCTGGTAGGTCGGACGGTCTGGGTTTCAACAACAACACCTGAAGTTGGACCTACTATGATATTCTGAAGTAGCTGAAGTAGTTAGCTGAAAGATCTTTCGGTTGATTAGGGTTAAAGTTATTTATTTCATTGACAAAGGCACTAAATTAACAGAACACTGAAATGATGTAATTTTTTTTGTAGCAGAAATTAAGCCACAATTTAATAAATCGCAAGAAATGTTAGAGGTTTTTTTTTTTTTTTTTTTTGCTGTCACAAATCAAAATTTTTTCTAGATCGGGGGGGAAAGGGGGGAGGGGGGAGAAACGCTCCCCGATTCTCAAGAACCCCAAATTTTTGGATGGAATTTTGAAAAAAAAAGTAATTAAGCAATGAGAACCTTCAATAATTTTATGTAAATGATCGTTTCTTATGTAATCTTACATTAGAAGACAAATGATAAAAACTTTAGAACGCTAACATGAACCCTTTCTCAAGATGTTGCACGTTTTTCTAACAAATTTATCAAAAATATTACAAAAAATTAATAAAAGTATTAACTATCATAAAATATGTTCACTTTTCATCCAATATTATGCGACACATTTGTTAATATCAATCTCGTGGATCCAATTCGTTTCGTTGACGAGAGAAGATATTTGTATAATAGTTTCATATTTTTACGACCAACAATTTGCCAGTAGTCATCCCTTATCTCTATCTGTGTGTAAAGCTTTTTGAACCAACATTTTATGTAAATGATCGTTTCTTATGTAATCTTACATTAGAAGACAAATGATAAAAACTTTAAAATGCTATCATGAACCCTTTTTCAAGATGTTGCACGTTTTTCTAACAAATTTATCAAAAATATTATAAAAAATTAATAAAAGTATTAACTATCATAAAATATATTCACTTTTCATCCAATATTATGCGACATATTTGTTAACATCAATCTCGTGGATCCAATCCGTTTCGTTGACGAGAGAAGATATTTGTATAATAGTTTCATATTTTTACGACCAACAATTTGCCAGTAGTCATCCCTTATCTCTACCTGTGTGTAAAGCTTTATGAACCAAAACGAAAGGGGATCTGCCGGCGCCCCTCACCCCCTACCCTTAAATAACATTTAAACATTTTAAAAATGAAATTGTACTCTTTCTTCCTTTAGGACAATCTATCTTACACCAAATGTAAAACCTCTTTCAACACGAAGTGTGTTTTTCTATTATTTCACCTTTCGCACTTTTTGGTGTGGAGCACCCTTTCTATTGAACATTTTTGAAAAGTTCGACTTTAATTGTACTACTGACCTGTATGTCAAATTTTAAGTCAACATCTCTTTTAAAAGAAGAAGTTTCTCATTTATTCCTCAAATTAAACATTTTGGTTCGCGGTACTCCTGAAGTAGTAAATATCCGAAAAATGAAATTATATCCTTTCTTCCTTTCGAACAATCTACTCTTGCACGAAATTTAATGATGCTATCTCACCGTGAAATATGCTTTTCTACTATTTCACCTTTAGAACATTTGGTGTGGACCACTCCCTTTACTGAACATTTTTGAAAATGGGAACTTTCCCGTGGGTAAAATCGTATTATTAACTTGTATGTCGAATTTCAAGTCGATATCTCACTTAGAAGAAAGTGTTTCTTATTTATTCCTCAAAACGAACATTTAGATGTGGGCACCCCTAAAGAAGCAAGTATTGGAAAACAGAAATTGTAGACTTTCTTCCTTTCGAACAATCTACCATTACACCACATTTAAAGTCTCTATCTCATCGTAAAGTATGTTTTCCTATCATTTTGTTTTGGCTTGGAGCACCTCCTCAAATGAACATTTTTGAAAAACTCTTTTCTTTTTCGGTTTTTTATTAAATGATTGGCCCATATACCAATTTTCTAGTCTTTATCCTATTTTAAAGGAGGCGTTTCCCATTTATTCGACAAATCGAACATTTTGGTTTGAGGCATACCCTAAAGTAGCAAAATTTGGAAAACTGAAATTACGCATTTTAGTCCTTTCGAACTATCTACCTATACACCAAATTTAAAATCTCTATCTCATCGAGAAATATTTTTTTCTATAATTTCATTTTCGAACTTTTGGTGTGGAGCACATGTTCTGCAGAAAGGGTGTTCCGGGCACCCTCTCTACAGAACATTTTTGAAAAATTCGATTTTTCCCAAGGAGTTTTATCGAACGATTGATTCGTGTACCAAATTGCAAGTTTCAATCTATACGGGAAGTGCCTAAAAAAGACGTGACAGACAGACAGACACTTGTAAATAAGTACATACATAGAAGTTTTTATATGCAGATTTATGTTCATTGAAGTTTAAATGCTTTTCCTTGTACTTACTGTATAGCGTAATTCAATCTGTGTGATGTTCTAGGCAAAAAGTATCACATTTATTGGTCATTATTTTGTTTTAAAATAATTTTTCCCGTTTAAAACTCCATTTTAGTTCATCATCCGATAATCCAGCACTGCTGAAGACCCGAACGTGCCGGGTTATTGGAAATTCATTTTTATTTTATGTGAAACTGTGCTAAAATATACAGAATGAAACTTTATTTGATAATTTTGCTCCAGTTTTCTGTCTCCCCAAATTATTTTATTACGCTTTGTTACTGAAGTGCTTCCAGAAAATAAAAATGTATGAAATCGGAATAGGTTTCCCCCAGCGAAAATGTTCATGAGGATATATAGGACACTAATTCAAGATCCAAATAGAGCATGTTGACTTCTTGGCTATGATAAGACAGTTGACAATAATTTAAATTATTTTAAAATGTGCGTGAACTTCATTTTGTATACCTTTTCAAAGAATACAAACGTTTTAAAGAATATTTTTATTTCTTTCATACATATTGAGAGGTGAAAGGGGGAGAGGGCCTGGAGGAATGTTTGCTGCCCCCAGTTAGGACAAGTCGGGCACTGCGGGCATTGCAAGAGGGAAATGCTTCCCCTCCTCCCCGTTATGAACACCCATGTATTTCGGTGAAATCCCTGACATATGGTAGCTTACCATATGTTATTGACTACCACATGATCATATATTTCACCTACCATTGGTAACAGTGTTTCTTTTACGACTTTCTGGTCGGGAGGGGCGAATGAAACTTTGGGAGGGGGGCAAATTTGTCATTTGCTCTATATAAATCAGTGGCGGCTCGTAAGGCGAAGCAGTTGATGCAAGATAAGCACTGCTTCGTTATTAGCTGTATGGGTTATTATCATTATTATTTGTCGAATTTTTCAGATTCGTTTGGCTATTTTTAGATAATATATGACAACACTTTTGCCAGTAGCGTGATGTGTTTTGATGATGTTCGTTGTTGAGGAGGAGGGGAAACCCCGCCACTGAATTTGCGTTACCTATTCCTGAAGTCACGAGCCGCTACTGATATAAATATATCTAAATGCTGTCACATATATAGAAACTAGGTGCACATGAAACGTTTCCGGGGGCTTCGCCCCCTTCCTGGATGTATGTATGACAGAAATACTGATTGGTAGGTGAAGACCCTTTTTACACCAGATTGGATCTCATGACTGTTTATGCTGCACATAATACGAAACTAGATACTGATTGTTGAAAAATGCTGACTCAATTCTAAAACCATAAAATTAATAAAAACGGCGCAAAATATCCATGCTAGGTCAATCTACTATGTAATATCAAGGCAAAAAACTCATGCCTCTCTTATCTCAGTGGGGAAATAGCCACCAATCCAGCTGTTCCAGAAGCTTATAGATGAAGTTCAAAAGTTATTTCATTGAAATCCTGAACGCTTAGAGTGTGTGGGTCTAAAATAATGCCCCAACTATTGCTAGAAGTAAATATAGTCTCTGGTTATCTAATCGTCTGCCTTTTGTTGACGAGTGATAAAAACAACGAAACCATTGTTCAAGGGAATTGTTGAAGGAATGACTAGTTGGACACTTTTTTGCTTGTGGCACTTTGAAGTTTTGCAATTATTACAAACTGCATCTACTGAAGCAGAAATATGTAAAAATATTAGGAAATGCTGGTGACTAAATATCGAATATGATAAAAAAAAAGTCGCAGAATCTTCATAGAATTATGGGAAACAGATTTGCTTGACCTTCCATTGCGTGTGTTTGTGACGTAGTTGAATTTACGATTTCAATGGAGCATAGGTGGCGCTGCAAAATAACAACAAATGCCAAACCATATTATGTGTCAAAAATAGACTTAAATCATCGCTATATAGCGATTTTTGTAAATAATGCATGCTTTTATCTCATGTTTCTATTTTTTTTTATTCTAAAGGCCACGCCGAATTTTGAAATACTTTGTGTCAAAACAATGCATGAATCGAAACCCAAGAGTTCGTTTAAGGCAAATAATTGCGATTAGATCTTTTAAATATTGAATTTAGTGTAAAATGTTTTATGAATTAACTTTTAAACTTTTTATTCCTTCAATGAAATGAACTTCTAAAACAAAACCTAGAGACCTTAACGACTACATAGGTGAAATGCTTGACATGCATTTCGTTATAGAGTTTTTTTGTTTTAATTTCTATAGCCCTAAAAAATAAAAAACCTATAATTTCTATAGCCCTAAAAAATAAATTCGATATTCATTTTGCATATCGAAAATTTATTCAGGAAACTGCTTTACCTACTTTTCAAATTGCAATTTTACGTGCAATATTCTTGACATATAAATGAAAAAGGAACTCTTTCAGAAAACAAAAGATGGTGTCATATTTTTTTTGTATTTCAAGTGTAAACTTTCATTGTTAAAAAAAAAACGCGCCTACTTCTTGAGCGTTTGAGATTTTTCACTTTCCTTTCCCAGACCTTCGCCCATCAGAGATGCGATAGACCTCTCGTCCAATCATGGGCACACACGAGTGTTACGTATATTATAAACGATGAGTCTCTACTGTTGCTACTACTTTTGCCACGTTTGACTTTTCCTCCTGGTTTGCGGCGTTGGTGTGTTCAGTGTCAAGCGCTACAAAATCGTAAACTAAACCGGCGTCAACTTAATTCTTAAAAAATGTATCTTAAATTTATTCTATTAAGTTTATTATCGTTCAGTATAGCAGACGAAATTAAAAGGGAGAGCAATGTCTTAGTCTTAACCAAGGATAATTTTGAGGAGGCAGTGAAAAATAAAAATGTACTTGTGGAGTTTTGTAAGTACGCCTTTAAATGGGCATATATATGTTTTTGCCATTTTTTTACTTAATTTTTCATATTTTGTATTGCTTTATTTGAGTAATTACGAGGTAGAACATTTTATGTGAATAAAATAAATGCGTATCTTTTGTCTGATATGTATTGTTGAACAGATGCATTGTCGGCGTCTCATACATTTACGATACTATATTACGCTGATGCTTGATCAATTTATGTCCAGAAAATTCTATGATCTCTTAAATAATTTTTAAATTAAACCTGTTTATATGTCTATACATAAAATAATTTTCATATTTGTGTTAAAAAATTCTAACTTTTTAAAATTTGTTTGCTAGTGGTTTGTATAATTTATCAGTTAGTATTAATATGTGTATATTTCTGCAGATGCACCATGGTGTGGTCACTGTAAAGCTCTTGAACCCGAATATGCTAAAGCCGCTACAACTTTAAATGAGGAGAAGTCTGAATTGCTGCTAGCTAAAGTAGATGCTACAGCTGAAACTGAATTGGCTGAACAACATGGTGTTAGAGGGTACCCAACCATCAAATTCTTCAAGGAAGGCAAAGCTTTGGAATATAATGGTATGAATACAAGTTTTATGTGTTACATTTTGCAAGTATTTGGGTAATATTAAATATTAATATTGTAATCAAGCATGACTAATTATATTAAACAGGAAAGTAAAATGCATTTCACAATACACATATTAAATTTGTTAAATCTTATCCAGAAACCTTGTATCTTTTTAATCTGCTGTAAAAGACTGTTTTTAAAGCACAAAACTATTTTTAGTCTATAACTATTTAGGACTAACCGATTAGTTTTAATCTTGACTTTTGAATTGGACCTGACATGCAGATGGTAGGGACTGTAGATAAAGTTTAAGTTGGCTTTTATGTAGAGTTGCAGATTAGCACATGCCAATTGCTGAATAACTTAAAAAAATTCTTGTAAAAAACTGGCTAGTTTTTTTATTACCTGGTCAAGTAGGATATTGGGCAGAATCAAATATATCACTGGTATATATGTAAGCAATAATACATACTTTTTAAATATATTCCTACAGTAAATAGTTTCAGTGGGTGGCATAATATATCTAGACTTCGTACATTTCAAAGAGCAACAGAAAAGGCTTAATTTATGATGGAAATATTTGGTCAGTGTAAATATTTTTTGCTAACTTTTTGGGATCCACTGGCTAGTAATTTAAATTCCTAATCTGCAACCTTGCCTTAAGAATCCCCACCAAACATTTAAAAAATTATGTATTGTGAATGATAAATAACTGTTAAAATAAAAAGAAAGTGCTACCTATAGAATGTGACATTGTAGAAGTGACACATTTTTCTAGATGTATATAATCATAAATTTAATTGAAAGTCACAGTAATAGTTTTTAACAGAATAAATTTACTGATATTTTGTTAATTGTGGATAATCTTGGTTATTTTTAAAGATTTTAAAATTTCAATGGTATCCATTTTTAAGATGCTTGAGAAAATCATGTAAAAATGGGTAGATTTTTCATTTGAATGTGTAGTATTAGCATGAAATTTCAGAAATTAATGTATATAAAGTTAAAGTTTATGGCATAAACTAAAAGTAATTATCAGCAGTTATAACTAGCTGATTGAGTTACATTTGAAACAGTATAAAAATTCTGCCCTTTCTATATATATATTTTCCTACTTGTGGTTAATTATGCCAGCTTAACTAACATGTCAAGTTTGTAAGTTGCCAAATGAAACCAAATGGTGGTATTGATTGACCAAAGGAATAAATATGATATTCATTACATTTCTTCAGTGGTCTAGCTACTGGAGTGCAGTTATTTACTAACCAATTACTAATTCTAGACACTAAGTACAAGTGACTTTTTTCCACATAGACTGATTCTAATGCAAATAATATAAACATGAGCATGATAACTACAGAGAACTGTAGTTGAAATAACATTTTTTAATACTTTAACATTTTAAAGTAGTCTTCTTGCTGAAAAAATACTATGTATCCATACACTTGCAAGCAAAAAAAATTAAAAGTTCTTTAGAAAACAAGTAATTGAAATAGTAGAAAATACAGGCTTGTTGATTGCATAATTTCGATTTTATTACATGAGTGATAGGGGACCTAAAAGTTTAGTTTGGAAATAAGAATCTGAAGTAGTTAAATCATTTATTAGATAAAATTGAGTTTGAAGCTTAATAATTTTGAGGATGTCTACTGCTTTTAGGTGCTATCCAGAGTTGCGTTTTTTGGAACTAATCTTTTACTAATAAAGAGGAAATTGGTTCTTTTAGAGAGTTTAATAGCATTTTTTATACATAAATTGTAAGTATTTAAAAAGGAAAACTGGACTTTGCTAAACGAAAAGAGTTTATTTGCATAAGCATATTTTATGTACCATATGTTTAATTTTCATGATTTTAAAGAAGTTCAACAATCTTCTTGTTACGTATTATGCCAGTTTGGAATTATTGAAATAATGAATTTATGGAAATATGTTAATAAAGTTCCATATTCAGCAAGTATTGCTTTCAGTACTTATGAAAAATGTAGTTTTAACAGAATTTTTTGTAGAAGTAGGTTTGATTATATAAAGGTGCTATGATATAGAGCAATTTTTATCAGCAGAATTTCAGACAATTGTTTTAGGACCTTCTTCCTGAACAGCTAATTGTAGGGTTGCTATTTCTTGGCTACTTATTTGTATTTAACACATTTAGCACCAGAACGTATAAATGCTAGAATCCCACCAATTTTCCTTCATAAAGCATTTCTCCGTTTTTATAGTATAATTGTGATCTTTAATGTACTACTGTATATTCATTTAATTAAATTAGATAAAAGTTCGTAGAATTGTTTTTCCATAATCTAAATTTGCTGTTCATCATAGAGTTGCATTCATTGCTGCCATCTTTGAAGGAGGAGCAGTGTGATGTCAAATTTTCTTCCTCAGATTAGATTACACTTGGGAATTGATAAATGTTTCTTGTTGTGCGTTCTTCAAATTGAAATGTATGGTGTTGCTGAAAGATTTCTGGAAGGAATTGCTTCATGTAATAGTCTTTAATAAAAGCTTTTGAGATGGATTTATTTTAAGTTTTCTT
This sequence comes from Amaurobius ferox, assembly GCA_951213105.1. Taxonomy (NCBI): domain Eukaryota; kingdom Metazoa; phylum Arthropoda; class Arachnida; order Araneae; family Amaurobiidae; genus Amaurobius; species Amaurobius ferox. The sequence goes on along the minus strand of OX578136.1, from coordinate 43,096,776 downwards.
TTAGGTGGAAGAACTGCCGATGATATAATCAGGTGGCTCAAAAAGAAAACAGGACCTGCTGCCAATGACATAACTACAGTTGAAGCAGCTAAAAGTTTAGTAGACAGTGGTGAAGTTGTAGTTATTGGTTTCTTTAAGAATCAAGATGGTCCAGAAGCAAAGGTTTTCAAAAATGTTGCTGCTGAAATGGACGACTTTGTTTTCGGAATCACTTCTACAGATGCAGTATTTTCTGATCTCAAAGCAACTAAGGATGGTGTTATTCTTTTTAAGAAAGTATGAATAATTCTGTTTTATATATTTTTTGTTTTTAGATATATAGACCTTATATTTTACTTAAATTTTTATAAGTTTTGTGTAATCTGTATGTTTGGCAACAGGATTTTATAGTTGAGGAAGAAAATCCTTAATTTGACTGTTGGAGAGATTGTCAGTCTAATTCTAAATTTGTCTGCTGCCTCTCTTTGTTTTTAGGTTTTCTTAAATTAATCATTTTGAAAAGAATTTACCGATAATTTATTGCTTTTTATAGTTAAGATCAGTTATTAATTTTTAATTGTAATATTTTTTCCCAATAGTTCTGGGCATTTTCTTATTTATCTTACTACATATTCAGTTATTTTAGTATTAAGTTATCTCAGTTATTATAGTAATTGTGATATTTCAGTCATTTGTTTTATTGAACATTATAAACTTAATAATTGTCAGTTTGAATTTTCATTTATTTTATTGCTAAATTTTTCAACCTTTTTTAAATTTTTTTTAAATATTTCAATTTTAAATGATATCAATAACAATTATAATTGTATTATTTGACAATAGTTATAAAATTAGACATGATGTTTTATTGCATTATTAGAAGTTTCTGATGAGAGTAGTGGAGTTTTTGCTTTTTAGACTCATTTCCTTGTTAAGGCAATGGCAAATGAACAATTTTGAGAATTCAGTGCTAAACCTTATTTGGTGATTTCTGTGACATAGTAAATAATTTTCTGTTTGGACCACCTGTTTCTTTTTTTCAATTGGAACCATAGTGTTTTTTTTTAATGTTTTTCTAATTTTTTAAATCATATTAGTAATCTATAAGTGCTACCAGGTTAGTAAATACTAGTATTCTATGTTGCAACTCAAATAATTTTGGTTTTCAGGTTTCAGCACCCCCAAACTAATCATCTTTGGCAAAGTTTTTTTTTTTTACTAGTGACAGTCTTGTACTAGTGACCACCTGTCTTTGCAGAGATAGAATAATTTCTACATTGGTGGTTATTTAAATTATCTTGTGTATTTTACATGTCCAAGCAATGCAATATATCCAAAAGTGTCTTTACTGCTGTTTAGTAATAATTTTTTACATTAATTCAGTTTTTATATAATGTATTTTTTAATCTCAATATTTAATTTTTCTTGTATAGTGCAGATCACATTCTTGCAGTTTATAATAACACATCTCTTTTAATATCTATCTATTCTTGTAATGTTTTCAAATAACACAATAAGTTGTTAAATTAAAAAGGATAATTTGTCAAATTTAGAGAATTAGATACACAGTATATTAGTATTCATTTAAACAACTTTTATGTGAAAGTATAGGTTAATGCCATTTTCCAAATAAAGAAATCTCAATTTTCTATGGCTCAATTTTTCTGGTCTTTACTGTGTCAGAATTCTTTAAAATAGCCAGAGACTGTAGGTCACCCTTTTGGCTATTGGTCACATTTTGTCATTAATTTTTAGAAGTAATTATTTAAATTTTCAGCTTGTCCAGAAAAAAAAACTGTCTTCAAATTTTTCTTATTTTAAAATTAGTGCTTTTAATGTAACATGTATTTTTTTTTTTTTTGTCTTTCTCCTAACTTTCTTTATCTAATTTTGTTTTAATCTGTGAAATAGTTTATTATACTCTATAAGATTATTTTTTTTTTTTTCTTGTAATGATTTGTAAAATTTTGAATAAGTGACTTGTCATGGATCATACAGGGCTGAATTAAGGGGCGACAAATTATCCCAAACATTTCATAGTCTAGTTAAATAGTTATTTTTTTCCATATTAGTTTACTTTATTTCAATTTCAGGAGTCAAGTACTTCATTGCCCATGCAGGTCCTCATAATATCCATTTCAATGAATGTATAGTTGGGATATATTTTAGGCATTTATAGTGTATACTCGCCTTTTTTTTAAACTTATGTATTTGAAAATTTAGAAATTTTTTGCATTTTGAATATTTTTTTTTACGTACAATTGACTTACAAATGTCATTAGAATCGAACATATTTATACTTACTTTAATTCAATAAGCATTTAAAACAGTGTTAGTTACAAAATGCATTCAAAAAACAGCATTAAAGTAAGAAAACTTAAAATTTTTTTGCTGTCATTGAAAGTATTTATTTCATGCTGATAAGCATGAAACTGATTCAAGGATTTTGTTATTTACAATGGGAAAGCGATCCTTAGAAAATTAAATATTGATAATTTAAACACATGAATATTTGGTAGAAATTCTTTCAGATGTTTCTCCAACTTCCGCACACCACATGTGATATAGCACAGGAAAATAACAAAGGTATTATCTTTGATACACAGAAGTGTTGGAATGTTTGAAGGACAATCATTTAACACTTCATACTTTCATTTTTGGTTTCATATGAAAACTATTAAAGTAAAAATGAAGAATGTAGATGTGGGGAAATCAATTGCTTTGTTTATAATTTTTTAGACACCTGAAAACTACTTTTAACTTCATGTATTAGCAGATTTAATATCAAAGTTCATTTTTTCAAAATTGATACTTTTTTTAACCAAACGGGAGTTATTGCCCTAACAATGGGGATAACAGATAAAAAAAGAACTTAGCCTTATTTCTGACAATAAATTGTTCGTCAGATAAAAATGTTTTTGAAAATGAGTTTCTTCTGTACTCTTGTTTAAGGATCTTACTTAAATTAAGTTTAAATCATTTTTTTTCTACTGTATTTTAGTTCACATTTTCAAATTTGTTTCAAGTTTTGTTTGATGTGCTATTATAATACATTTTTATAAATTTAAATTTTTTAATAAATAAAACCAATTCTATTTATAGTTTGATGAAGGCAGAAATGAATATGATGGAGAATACAAGGAAGATGAACTAAAGAAATACCTGAAGTCTAACAGTTTGCCCTTAGTTGTTGAATTCAGTCATGAGGTAAATTTGTCTTAAGTTTAATTAAAGCTTAAATTCATTTTATTTTGTATTTAGAAACATTTTAACCACTTTATTTGACATATTTTAAACATAATTTGTCTTTAAATACTGTACTTGTGTTATTTTTTGTTCACTCCTAAATTGAAGTATTGTTTAATACTAAAATACTCCCAATTCTTATATACCTATCAAGATTAGCTTCTTTTTTAATCTACTAGTGGACTCTGTCCCTGTTTGTTGCTACTCATTCATTGCTGGAGCTTGTGGCATTGTTATATAGGCATATGCCCATTTAGGCTCTGTGTCTTGTTCCTCACCAACCTTCAATTTCTGTTGCTTACTGTCATGAGTACATGCAGTGATGTGATTGCTGTGTCAATTGCGCCAATTTGATACAAAAAGCAAATTTTAACTGATTTGCGCCAACACTGCGCCATTTCATGAAAATACCGGAAAACATAATTTTTCTCGGTAATTCTCGGAACGGAAAGAAAGAATTGAATTAGAAATTTCTCGGAAGAGTGCAATCTACCAGCAAAATCAGAGGATTAGACTTCTTTCTTTTCAAACAGCTCAAGTTTTTATCAACTGTGGGGTTGCTTTGTTCGGACTAAGGCACTACTCCCTACAACCAGTTCTTCTGGTGTCTGGAGTCGGCGAGTACTTGACCATGTTATGTGAACGTGATAAGCCTGCCATACACCAGGAGTATCGTTACCAGACAGCGGGATTTATCAAAGGATGCGCTTAGGGACTGTTGTCTTGAATAAAAAAAAAGGAAAACAACTCTCCTTCGATTATCTATTTTGAAAGATCTATGTAGCATAATAACCTTGTTATGTAGGATAAAAAGAGCAAGCGATTCCTTCCTGGAGTGTGGTAGACACAAGGGAGCCAAACATGCACATGGTTTGTTCGTGTGCACTCTGGAAACCGGGAATTTAAAAGTGGACTAAAATGTCAGAAAATCTGTTTTTATTCAACATTCTGAAAAAATCAGGGAATTTTCAACTTAGGTGAACTGAAAAATAAATAAAAAGTACAAAACTAGTTTATAAAGAACCAAACCAAATTTTTATCACTTAAAAGTGTACGTAGAAATTGAGGGGGAACATTTCAGATCACTTGATTTTTTATCCGTACGACTCATAGTGAGCAGGAAGAAAGAAAGCATTTGCAGTGATTGTTTGGTTTATCATTTTCCAATGATGTAATCAAGAAGCACCTCATTAGAGTGGAGCGTCTTCCAGCTTGAAATTTGCCAGCTTGAAATTTGCCGCATACTTTGCTCATTTGTTTATTGCAAAGCATGGAGCAACAAGGTCATTAACACTCAAAGGGCTCAACATCAGCTGCATTCGTAATGAATCATTGAGGAGTGGTATTTTATTTTATAAGAGATGTTATTTATTTCATCTGCTGCTCTATTTTTCATTTATTTAACTATTCCTAATACAGTTTTCCCTTTTCAGCAGAACTAATTATATAATGATGTACCGAATAATCATATAACACAGATGCTAGAAAATAAATTTTCTCATGCGTAGTATTGTGGAAATACTGTTTTTTTTCACGAAAATTCTTGATTTCGAGATTTTTGTCAACATATGTTTTAAGACCTCCTGAACACGTTTGGATTATTTTTGGAGTGATGTTAATCTGTGGTCGATTTCTCGTATACATGATAGCTGCTGCAAATAATGGATTTTCACGAAATTTTATATTTGGCTTTGTTAGCGAAAAGTCTAGAACTAAATAGAATTTTTTTTAATTTGAGTGAAAACTTTAAAATTTTTATTTTCTTAACATTGCAGTATAAGACAAAATTTAACATAACCATGCATAAAAGGGGTTATTTATGGCTCAGTTGATTGCGATTTAATAGTTTCAGTAATTGTAGTGAAAAATAGCCGCAATACAATTTTTGTGTTTGTGACGCTATATGTCCCCTCGAGGGGGGGGGGGGAGTAAGCCCCCCAATGGAACATTATCAAACATCAATAGAGAAGTTGTAACTCATAATACACTAACTTAAAATTTGCCTACAAATTAAAAAGAAGTAATAGAAAATCAACCATCATGAGGAATATTAAATACATGTTACTAGTCATCAAACTAAAGATAATCAACAGATATCAATGGTGTGGAATTGAAAATAGGAATACAAAAAATACCACGCATTAAAGCTTTACACATGGAAAAAGCACTAGGCCTATGAATTGCCATTTCGAAAAATTATTTTTCAAGTCCAAATATTTAATCAAAATGAACACAGAATATGCCTATTTCTGAAACACTAGATAAATTTTATCTATAAACTCGTGTTATTTGGACTACAAGCATAAAGATTGAAAAATTAGATGGGGAACAAAAATACCTGAAAATACTTCAAATGTTCTACCATGTCTAGCATTAAATGACAAGACCAATGTTGCCATTCACTAAATTTAAAAGTAGAGATCTACTGTTGCCAATTGTGAGTAATAAATAACGGTATTGCGTAAAGGCAGTAAAATGTGATATATTCTACAGTACACTACAAAATAAAGGGGCATGTAATATAATAGAAAACATAGAGGCTAAGGTATAAGTGGATGTAAATACATTGCAATGTTTATTCAAGAGAATGTAGATGTTTGGCTAATATAAGATACTAAGGAGATAATTTTAAGCTACTCGAAACTTATTAACTTTACCATTTATTGAATATACTGGATATTCATATAATTTACTGGTAACTTTTAGGTTATTAATGTGCAAAGCATGAAATACCTAATGAAACTATTAGTAATAATAATTATTTAGATTTAAATCTAATTATTGAATCTACTAATGGGATAGTTACTAATATGATAGACTATTTTAAATTCAACATTAATGAAATATTACCATTTAATTCCTGCAATTCGATTCAATTGTTTAGAAATATTATAGTTAATCAACTTTTTTGAATTTATAGATTATCAGATAAAAAATTTCATGCTTTGCACATTAATAACCTAAAAATTATCAGTAAATTATATGAATATCCATCATATTTAGTAAATGGTATAGTTAAACTTCGATTAGCTTAAAATTCTCTACTTTTATCTTTAGTAAATGGCAACATTGGTCTTGTCATTTAATGCTCAACATGGTAGTACATTTGAAGTGTATTTTCAGATATTTTTGTTTAATTTTTCAATCTTTGTTTGTAGTCCAAATAACACGAGTTTATAGATAAAATCTATCTCATATTTCAGAAAGCATATTTTGTGTTCATTTCAATTAAATATTTGGACTTGAAAAAGAATTTTTTCGAAATGAACAATTCTTTGGCCTAGTGTTTTTCCATGTGTAAAGCTTTTAATGCTTGGTATTTTTCGTATTCCTATTTTAGATTCTACACTATTGATATTTGTTGATTATCTTTAGCGTGATGACTAGTAACATGCATTTAATTTTCCTCATGATGGTTGATTTTCTATTTATTACTACTTTTTAATTTGTAGGTAAATTTTAAGTTAGTGTAAGTGTATTGAGTTACAGCTTCTCTATTCTATCATTGGATTTTCATTTTATATATATATATATATATATATATATATATATATATATATATATATAAATAAAATCAATGGCCATCCCACAAAGTCGTCAAGCGGGGGACTAAAAAATATCAGAATTTTTTATATTTTATTTAGTATTTCTGCAAATAATAATGTATATGATCTATATATTGCTGCTTGAAATAAAAAGTTGCACTTCAGGAAACACTGTTTATTTTTTAATTAAAGGGGCTACAGCTCCCTTAGTCCTTTACTAGGAACATCATGCTACTGTCTATATAATGTATATGCATATACTGATGGATATTATTTAAAAGAAATTAAAAAATCTGTGAGCAGCACGACTTTCCCTGCAGACTTATATTCAAGTTATTTTAATTCAATTGGTCACTCATTGTTCTCATTTGGTAACTGGACTTAATTTCAAAGGTGGTGTAGCAAAAAAACTAAAATATCTCAAATGGATAGTTCTAGTGTAATGGGGTTGGTCTTATTCTTTTTATTGTTAAAAATTGCGTATAAAACAGGCATTTAATTGACATATTTGAGAATATGTAGTTCTTTATTTTAGATTTTGACTATTTTTGCAAGCCATTTTGCAAAAAAAATGCAGGCTGTTTTAACGAATCGTACCAAAAACTAATCGGCACCAGGATCACTCCCAAGTGACTTACCTACCAAATTTTATGAAATTCAGTCTATTTTTTGTTAGAGTGGATACATACATTGCACAGAGACACACACACACACGTCACTCTAAAAGTAGTTTTTTTGTATTCTAGAGGTCTTGAAATGTGTAGATTCGTCGAAAACTGGAGTTGTGATTTTCAGCATGATTCCAGTACTTTCCTTGATTCATTTACTTTTGTGTGCAGTAAAATTCAATTGAATGAATGTGAATAAGAACGGAAAACAATAATTTGAGTCTGAAGGGAAAGCCATATGTTGCCCCATATCAATTTATTTTAAATTTATATATATCTATTTATTGTAATAAAATTTAGTGATTTTAAAACTTCTAATAAAAATCGTCTAAATTGTATCAAAATTGCATGTAAATAAATGAAAAAAATTGTGGGCAGTAAATGACTTTCCCTGCAGACTCATATTCACGTTCTCTTTATTTTTTCAATAATTCATTATATTGAGTTTAATTGCACAATAAACACCCATAATTATTTAAAATTACACTGAATTTGCACTTTTAATTCAATTTTCATTCTCATTTGGTAACTGTGCTCATTTTCAAAGATGGTGCAGCCTAAATATGAAAAAAAACCCTAACTTATCTTGAACGGCTTGTCCTAATGTAATGGGGTTGGTCGTATTCTGTTTATTGTAAAAAATTACGTATAAAACAAGCATTTAATTGATATATTTGAACATGCATAGTTTATTTTAGGTTTTGACAATTTTTGCGGACCATTTTGCAAAAAAAGAGGCAGGTTATTTTTTTTCAAATTGTATCAAAATCTAATCAGCACCAGGGTAACCCATAAGTGACTTATCTACCAAATTTTGTAAAATTTAATTAGTTTTCAGCTAGAGTGGATACAGGCAATTTTTGCGGGCCAAAAAGGTGGGTTCTTTTATCTCTCCCACTTTCCAAAATTTATAGTACAGGCTTATCAGAAAGCCATGCACATCAAATTTTAAAATCATATAATGTACTGAGAAATTGAAATACAATGTTTTTCAGTTTGATGACACTAATATACCTCGAAAATATATTTCAAATATCATCTGTTTTTGATGTCGGAGAATTATTTTTTTTTTATCCATTGAAAAACATGTTTTCCCAGAATGAATTTTTACTTCAGAACATTATTCCTCTTGTCATTGAAGACTTTCAGAAGAAATACATGTGCTCTAATTCTAAAACTGCTAACAATGCAACAATTACTAATTTAGTAAACATGTTTTTGAGAAACTGGATTGTTGCAGACAAAGTAAGAACAGGCAGGTCTTCTATTAACAGATCCGGTTTCTCAAATGTTTTACTTAACTCATAATGTTTGAAATGTTGGGGGTTTAGCAGAGACAAAGTAAGAACGAACAGGCAGGTCTTCTATTAACAGATCCAGTTTCTCAAATGTTTTACTTAACCCCCAACATTTCAAACATTATGAGTTTTAGCATGAGTATTTCTTCTGAAAATCTTCGACACTCTTAAGAGCGGCGTGAGAAAAGTTGCTAACAAATTATAATCACTGTATTGTTAGTCTACGCAACCAAAAAATTAAATCTTAATTTTATATTTTTCTAGACTGCCCAGAAAATATTTGGTGGTGACATCAAAGCTCACAATTTGCTCTTTATCAGCAAATCCAGCTCAGAATATGAGAGCAGGGTTGAAGTCTTCCGATCTGTTGCAAAGGAATTCAAGAGCAAAGTTCTCTTTGTTACAATTAATACAGATGATGAAGATCATGAAAGAATCATGGAATTCTTTGGACTTAAAAAGGAGGAAGCTCCTACTATGAGGCTAATCAAGTTAGAGGAAGAAATGACAAAGTTTAAGCCTCCTACTGCTGGAATTACTGCTGATGATATCAAGGGATTCGTTAATGGAGTTCTAGAAGGCAAAGTTAAGGTATGAATTTACTATTAAATGCTGCTTATTTATCTGAAAATGTTTAAGTATTTTTGCAGTGATTATATAGAAACTTTAGTTTATTCTCAATCAGGTGGCAAAAATGTTTTAATAAGTATCTGTATTCTCTTCAGTGTTCTTCCAGAAAAATTTTAAAGCCAAGGTGGTCAGAATGAACTTGCACCTTCTTCCCCAATGGAATTTAAGTCTTTAAGTTTTTATTTTACATCTTGCCTTTTCTTCCCCAACAGAAAAATCATAAGTTTTGTTTTTAATTTTATAAATACGCAAGAGAATTTTGTCTGTAAACACACATTGCTAATTTTAGTATGGTACATAATATAAGAGAATATATATTAAGTATTACAAATGGTTCCTTTTTAAAAGTGAAGCTGTCTTTTATTTTCCTTTGGTGATCGCACTGTGGCTGGATAAAAAGTGCAGAGGACCCAATAATGTTGTGGATACATTTTTTTCTTTAATGGATCGCAAAAATTTTCATAATATTTCACGATTTGAAAACTATATTCTTGCGTTGTTTATTCTCATAGCTCATAATTTTCATTTAAATTGGAGTTATTGGGATAAAACGGATATGAAATTTTATTTAAAATTATAAAGCTGTAATTATAAGTGAAAATACACTAAATGTTAATTTGATTGCAAAATAGCCGTAAAGTACTGGAATCATTATTTTTATGTTTAGAAAATAGCTCTTTATCGCATTAACTCATGCTAAAAAATTTTCTATATAAAATGTGAGAAAATTATAAAAAATCTTATCCTGTACAAACAGATCAGCTTTATAAAACTGAAAAATATTTTCACCTTAAAACTATGCCCTAAATACAAATGCAAATTTAAGCTATATTGCAAAGTTATTTTTTCTTGCATTATTATCCAATAAATGACAACTGCTCCAAAGAGGAGCTTCATTAAGAACAGCTCTTTCTGGTAGTTCAGATGGTCTGGGTCTTGATAAGACGATATAACAGTAGGGGCGTGGTAGCTGAGTGGTTAGTTCACGGGAGTTGCACTCTGTAGGCCCGGGTTCGATTCCCTCCGCTGCCAATACTGCCGCAGTGTTCACATGGGGTATGATCACGTTAAACATGTGGGTCCGCAAGTCTTTCAGAGAGGTTTGTAGAAGGGGAAGGAGGGTATGGTCCCTGTGGATGCCTCCCTCACTGGGTTCCAGTCTAAATTGGGTGGCTCTTGCCTGCAATCGAGTTACCTTGCCTTTCTGGTAGGTCGGACAGTCTGGGTCTCAACAACAGGATATAACAGCTTTTTGTACTGGATTTTTTTGGACACTCCTGGTTTACAGATTCTTAATATAATTTCCCAGTTTTATAAATGTTACTAGAAACTGTACCTAGCATTGCCTGCATTTAAAGGAGGGATTAATTAAATTTATTAAATGTTTCGAGAAGCTTATTCGTCTGCCGCTCGAGCACTCTTAAATTACAAAACATTTTTGTGAGCACTCTCTAAATAAGTACCTAATTGCACCTTAGACTACTGTTTGAATATGTAATATGCCTTTCTCATACCATTTCAAGAAAAAATGATCTAGGGGCTACAACTCTTCTAATTGTATTTAAAATATATATCATTTTATTTATAATAGATACATATTTTGCTCAATATATTTATATTCATGCATTATTTCCCTCATGCAGGACTGTGGTCCTTAATTATTTGCATCATGCTATGTACAAGTCTCAACTTTTGCATTCATGTTATTGGAGCATGTTGGATGCAATTTGACTATTATTGGTTTTGTTGTAGAAGCCATCTGTAGCAGATGATCCCAAAGTTATATTAAAAAAAAAATAAAAAATTGAAGCTAGATATTGCATATTGAATTTGTAGTTCTCATATTTGCAGCATGTTGCAAGTTTCATTGCTGTTTTTGCCGATATCAATTATTCTAAATGCTCATAAGTGCTAAACTGGCCTATGGGCTCTCTTATCTGTAATGTGAGCAGTCTTTTATATTAATTTGCTTTGCTATCTATCCAAAGGGTTTTGAGGATCTGCAGTTTATTTGTTACAGTTCTGAAGTTTATTTCCTAAGTTTTCAGTATTGCACATGTTACCAGTTGTATGAGTTCGTGTATACAGTATATTATGAAGAAATTCAGTAATTTGAATAGATTATTTTTAACACTTGATTATTGATGAAATGTAATCAGGTTGGACTTAAAAACTCAAATAGAAGAAAGCTATTCAACTATTTTTAATGTACATTGTTATTTATACCCCATGAAAAAATAACAATTGTTCCACAAATGAGGTAGGGGAGTGTTATGACCCTTTCATCTGTTCAGAGTGTGATATTGTAGATATATGGAGATCTAAAAATACGTTGTAATAATCAACCCTGTTTGTCATAAATGAGATATACTGTATTCAAATTTTGTTTGTATCTAGCATTTAAAACTTTGAATTTGTCTTTTTCAGCAACACTTGTTATCTGAAGATGTACCTGAAGGCTGGGACAAGGAACCGGTCAAAGTACTTGTTGGAAAGAATTTTGATGAAGTTGTTTATGACAAGTCCAAAAATGTACTTGTGGAATTCTGTAAGTATTTTCTTAAATTTCTAGTATGCTTAGATTTCTTTTACAAATATATAATATGTATTAGTGATTTTGTATGTAGCAACTGTTAATTTTTCATTTAAATTCTAAATTTAGGACTTAGAAATGAAAAGAATTTGAAATCCACCACTTAGGAAAAATTTTCTAAGTGGTGGATTTCAAATTTAACAGATACAGAATTAATAGCTTAATTTTTCTTTAGTTTATACTTTAAATTTTCTTTGCTTTTAGATGCTCCATGGTGTGGCCATTGTAAACAGTTGGCTCCCATTTATGATGAACTAGGTGAAAAGTACAAGGACAATACCAATGTGGTCATAGCCAAAATGGATGCCACAGCCAATGAATTAGAGCACACAAAAATAAATAGCTTCCCTACTATTAAACTTTACAAGAAAGATACTAATGAGGTAAGTTTGTTCAAATATTTGCATGTAAAATTTGCATGTGTTTAATTTGATATGAGTAATCACAATTTTTTATAAATTAATTTAAAGTTTATATAAGTTTGATTTATGCATCCACATTTTTTTATTAGTCAGAGAATGGAAAATAGAATTTGTTATAAGATTCAAAATATATCTTGAATTAGTTGAATTTAACAATAGATGAATAATGGATTTTTTAAAAGTATTTTGCATGATTTTGAATATGAAAAATAATTTAGTATGAAGCTTATTTTTCAACATGTGTTAGAATTGAAGGAGGGATTTAAAAGTTGATATGTCTTCGGTCATTCAGTAAACATGACATCATAATGTGTTGGTTGTTATAAAAATGTTGAGTCTGTGCATGTGTTGGAATAAATCTGAAAATTTTGGCTCATAATAAATGTATAGCCCTAGTGAATGATCATTGTATCAAGTGCTACTACTAGAAATAAATGTGTAGCATTTTGTGGTGTTGCCATTTCATGGAAGCTTAGTCTATCTCTGAATGTATTGAATCAACTCAAGCTTTGAAATTGAGTTTTTCATAATTCTCACCTCTAACTTGGGTTTTAACTGTTAAGTTTTTTTACCATTTTACTAACAGAAATATTTTGCTAAAATATTTTCTGCCATTTTAGCTAAAATGCTGAAGTTTATAAACCTAGGATTCTGGATAGCAAGCACTTGAATTTAAATTGTGCATGAAAGTAAACATGCAAGAAATTGTATATCTGCAAATTTTAATTTATTAAAATTGGTCAGGAGAAGGGGACTAGATAGGAGTGACAGGCACTTAGAGAGAAGTCCATAAATTATGAGTCAACATACCCTGTAGGTTTTCTAAAGGGAGTTTTGTCACTATTTTCTATTGATTTTTCGGTTTACTGGAGTATTCAGTTAGTTTTATTCATTATCTGACAACTGGCACCTGTTATTTCTGGTTGAAATTATTTTGCCACAATTGTACGATTTGTATCTCAATTAACATAATTGAAAATGCTTTAATTTGAAGCGTAAACTTATTTTTCAGATGAACATCTTATATTTATTTCACATTGATATTATAATATTCAAGGATGGTATGTTGGCTTAAAGAAAATTTGAAAATGCTAAAACTATTGGCTAAAATTCTAAAGGTTTTTATTGCCAACTTTAAACCCTGTCCTTAACTACAGGAATTTGCCATCTAGCTCCCCCTATCTGTTTCTATAACTTAAGCCATCACCCTCTCTAAACTGATTTAATCTATCTCAGCCTTGATGTGCAATTTTTAGAACATATTCTGCTTCTTTAACATTCATGGGGTGTATTATGCCTGCACAGTGGGCAAAGACTTGTTAAGCACTTAGGGTATATACGATATGCCATTGTAGCAGATGGCTATATGTACTGTCAAAAGCTTTTGTAAAAGCAAGAGGTCTGGGAGCTGCGTACTTCTGGCAGCTAGTTATTTAAATAAAGTTTGTAAGAAGGTTCATGTGTTGGTAAATTTAGTGTTTCTCTGTAAATCTAAATGACAAATTATGCTTGTTAGCTCTTAATTCATTCATATGTTCATCAAAAAAGTATAAAATGCAATAGTATTTGCAGAGTAAAGAAATTAGTGTTTTAAGCTTGAGATATTCTTAAACTTTTAACCACAACTGAATATTATGCTAAAATTTTTTAAAGTAGAAATTGAAGTCTGATTCATAATTTTTTGGGCTTTTTGCTCCTTAATGTATAATCATTCAATGTAATTTACGAGTTTTATAGTTTTATAAAAACATGCATGTTATAAATGTTTGTATTTTTAACTGCATAATTTACTGCTAGTTTTAATAGTTTTACAAAAACACCCATGTTATATGTTAAATGTTGATTTTTAACTCCATTATTTTCAGGAAGGATATAGGCTATTAATGAAAAAAAAATTGAAAATTAATTCAACATTAAATTGTATTGATAAAGAACACTAAATTCTAGAATCTTTTACAGTTTCAAATAAGCCATAAAGCTTTTTAAAAGTGAAATTTCAAAAATGGGAGAAATTAAAATGGCTAAGAGTCATGTTTATAGTTCTGTGTAACAATAAATCTACAAATACAGCAAACTTTTTATTTTGTATGGTTTTGCAAATGCTGTTTCATCATGTAAATATTTTAAAATCAGATTTTTCAGCTGGCATCTAATATTTGAATATGGTTTGAAGGAAGACAGATTTGTCTTTCAAATTTAAGATATTAGTTATTGATTATTTGTATCTGTTAGAATTTTTAAAATTCTAACTTTTATTGCCCTAAATTGCCCTACTACCAATGTAAAATTTATAGTCATTATCAGGAATTAACAGGGGTACAACGTACACCTCGGAATGGCTTTTAAAGCTATCAATATCTCTTAACTTATTGGTGCGAATACGATTGAATAAGGTAGTAATATTAGAGTGAGCTGGTTTTGAAACCAAATTCATGGCAAAATTGAATAAGGGGACGGAAAATCTTAGGATGATAAGGAAAACTGGATTTATACTGCAGACTTTTAATATCAGCAGCACGTCTTGTATCAGGTTGAGTGAATTTATGGTGGACATGTACAAAAATCTTATAAACTCAAAGGAATAAGCTGCCTCATGGGCAAGATTAAAGATAAAGTTAATTTCATTATTTAAAGCCGAAATAGAAGAGCAAACATTAAGTGCTTAATTTAAAAGAAATATTTTGCATAATTATTCAAATATTATGAGAGTTAATTATGATGGAACTAAAATGATTCTTATAGTTAACTAACATTCTCATGCAGTTTGAATTTAAAGAATTTTTTTTAATATTTGGGATTCTCAAAAGGTTAATGTTTTTCCTAAGTTTATTCTAAGATAATATCTTTTTTATTAAACAATAAATAAAAAGGTAAAAATAAGTTAACTAAATATGTTCTCACAAAATTTTATTAATTTCGTACAAAAAAATTGTCTTAATAATCAGTAAAAAAATACTAATCTTGGTTTTTTAAGATACTAATTAAATTTATATGATTAATATATAGCACATGGTTGTATATCTGTATTATTTGAAGGAATTTGCGATTTTAAGAAGCTGCATAATTGATATATTGGTATTTCAAATAAAATATTTTACTTCAGTTATGCTTGACTCATATAAATTTATTTGATAATTTTATGTATATAGTTGAACTTTTTATCTTGAAGTCTTAGATAAATGTAAAATAATTTGAGTTATAGAAACATGTGGTGCATGCAAACTTTCGTTGGGAAAATTAATTTTAATTCGAATTATCGAAACGTTGAATTATGGAAGTTCGAGTTAAAAAAGTTAGTGTATATGAATATAATTTTTTACACTTTGAGATGAAAAAAAAAATATTCAGCTGATTTCTTGCTTGGCCAATCACATGTCTGATTAATGTCCATAAACAGAAAAATTTAATTTTGAATCTAGTGAAAATTGTGCTGATGACATCTAATTTTTTTAATGTAAATAATTTATTTCTACAAGATAAGGGTAATTTTTTTTCAGTGTTGCTAAATTTTATAATTATATTTTTAAGTATGGCTGAATATCTAATAAATGTCAATTTTCAGGTTCCAAAGAAGAAAAAAAATTTTTTTTCACTTTATAATTTCTAGAAACTTTTGCTTGGGTTACTGAGCTGTTTAAAATGATAAATGGAATTTTAATCCACATTCATTACATATCCATGTCAGGAATGGCATGGGGTTTCTCTTGTTCTGTAGGAAAATTGAAACTAGCATTAGGAAACAAACTATGCAACTATCTTTAACCTGCCTTTATGCATTAATAGGAGATTCATTATTCTTGTATTTAATTATTAATATGAATGAAAATATATGTCAGGAATGACAGATAAGTATACTCATTTAAAGTGTAATAAAATTGTTTTTGAGTTAATTATTAATAGTAAAGCCCTCAAACTTCTGACAGATAGCAAAACTCTAAATAGTGTTCAACTGATTTAATATTACTTCTGTCACCATCTAGTGGACAACTATTTCATAATGCTTCTAATTCTTAAGGGCTAGCATGCATCAGCATTTTCAGGAAATATTAATTTTTTTTATAAATAAGGCGTTTTTACAAGTTGAAATCACAATTTCTTAAGCCTCACCTATATATATTTCTATTTGTTTTTACTGATGTAGTTAGATGAAAACTCAACTTATCACTATGGGACGGTGGCAGTAATAACAAATTTGTATTTTCATAAAGCCAAAACTACATTCAATATTATAGAAAAATACTTTTTGTTAAAATACAATCTGTTTTAAAAATTTTTTATCTTTTTAGTATCTTTTTAAAGCTCAAGGGAGCAAAAAATTGTGAATTAAAATATACTCAGCTGCATAAGAATAGACAAACATCAATCCTGTGTTAGACCTTCTATTTCTAGATGATACATATATTGAAATTTGACATATAAGTGCAGAAATGTTCCTTAAATATGGTTTATTTGTTTAGATTGTTGAGTACAATGGTGAGCGTACTCTTGATGGTATTAGTCAGTTTATTGACACCGATGGAGAATATGGCAAAGCTGCACCTGATCAGGTAAATCCAAATTTTTTTGCATTATCTAATTTGTATCTTTTCTTTGTGTAGGTTGTAGATTTCAACGGTGAACGAACTCTTGAAGGCATCAGCAGGTTTATTGAATCTGATGGTGTTGATGGGGCTGCTGTTAAGGAAGAGGTCAGCTACTAACCGCTTTTACTTCATTTCTTCTTGGTTTTGCAATTTGTGGTCCATTTTATTTGTCATAAATTCATTGTATAGTTTATAAAACTTAGATGAAAGTTAACACATTTTTATAACTAGTTTGTAAATAATTTTGAATGAAGTTGTGTGATGCTTAAAATCATACGTGAATACTGTAATGTAGATAGTGAAGTTCTAATTCTGCTTATGTTGTTGAAACCCAGACCGTCCGACCTACCAGAAAGATGTAAGGTATAATTCTGCTTATGTAGAGTAACTTTTGACATCGGAAAAACATCAAAGTTCTAGAAAAATTAGAGTAGTCAAAACAAGCCTAAAGCAACAAATCCCATCTACTTGTGCCATGAAAAAAAATGCCGGGTAACAAACTAACCCATATTAATTTGATTAAACTATTTGTAAATGTAAAAGACTAATATTTATTTGTTGGAGAAAAAATGCAGTTTTTTTGACAAAACTTGAGATTAGAATAAACACATTAATAAACATTATATGCAAAATATAACTGCATAAACTCCTTTTCTAAAAAAAATCCTTTTCATCAGAATAACAAAAACAAATCATCAAAAGCAAAGTGTCAAAATCGGTTTGCTCAGATGAGTATGTAACTGCTGGTTATTGTCCTAATGAAGGATATTTGTTTTGTTCCGAAACCAGTTGATAAATTTATATTTTTTGATTTATGTTGTTTATTGGTACTTGAGCTATTTTTTAATTTAAATTTAAAGTTGGGCCACATTTGTAAAATTTACCTGGTAATGTTTATTCTTTGCATGTCTTTAAAATCTATATTTGGTTGTTGGTTTCTATATGTGAATTGTTTTCTTAATGCTTTGGAATTCTGCAAATTCTTAAGATTTCCAACTGTTATAGCCTTCTAATCTCGCTAACATAGTGCTGAAATCTTTCTTTTCATCTGAAATCTAATGACTGGCAGCCCCTGTAAAATCGCAAAGTTCTAATGGTTTACTACTGTACACAAAACATAGATTTAGTAAATTTTATAGATTTGCAAGTGTAAAGGTTTAAATTTTTTATGCATTTTCAGATATATTGTTTTTATTATGGTAATATGTACTTGTGATGTTTTATTTACTGAATTTTAAACTATGCAGCCATTTTTGTTACAAGTTAAAAGTTTTGGAAATGCAGTCCATAGGACTTATGATTGTATCAGTATAATCATTGTCTGGCTATTTGTTTATATTTTATTATGAAATTTGAACAGAATATTCTTGAGACATCATACTTTTAGAATAGGTAAAAAATTTTCATGACCTACTTAGGTGTCGGTGCTGTGTAGTTAACTTTATCTAAATCTGTGTATTTCAGATTAATCAATCATATTAATACAATGTTATGAATTATAACAAAATTGATATTTTAAAAGAATTCATAAAATTATAATTTTTAATAAGTTTCAATATTGCCTAGGATTATATTTTTCAAGAATTTATATATATATATATATATATATATATATATATATATATATATATATAAATATATAGAAATTGAAAAATCGGAAATAAAAATGTTTTAGTAACTTTTGCGCAAGGCAGCATGAGGGTACCAAACACTATATATATATATAGAAAAATTGAAATATAAAAAGTGAAAAAAACATGTAAAAAAGGAAGGATGGCTCTGCAAAAAGCTTACATTATGGCGGTAAGGGGTTGTGACCTTACTCCCCAGTTCAACGAGCTCGTCAAAATTGCCGCGGCATTTTCACTCCTGGTCGCCAGCCCTGGCCCAAGCCAACCTCCGGAGTGACTTTGAAATCATCACGAGACCTGGATAGAGATGTGTACGAGAGCCATATCACCACAAATAAAGCCAACTGAATTGCCGACTCAAATGAAATGTAGTTCCAGCCGCGGTCCTGTGATCACAGTGCGGTCCTGTCATATGGAGGGTTCGATGATTTTGTCTCTAATTGAACTTAAAAAATACTTAAGTCTTACACCATATGCAAAATTGTTTCTGTATAAATTATCAATATTTTTAATCATAAAGGAAATTGGATATTTATTAAAAAATGCTTGTTTTAAAAATTCTTGATCAAAATTGATACGTAAATGTTCCTCTTTGATAGTTCTTTTTATTCTGATTAAACCTCCCAAGAAAACATTGCGAAACACATTCAAATGTATGTTGGAGTTCCAATGTATAATTCCAATAATAGGTAGTTTAATTATTCACCATCTATGATAAAAGAAAACAATTTAAACTACCTATTATTGGAATTATACATTGGAACTCCAACATACATTTGAATGTGTTTCGCAATGTTTTCTTGGGAGGTTTAATCAGAATAAAAAGAACTATCAAAGAGGAACATTTACGTATCAATTTTGATCAAGAATTTTTAAAACAAGCATTTTTTAATAAATATCCAATTTCCTTTATGATTAAAAATATTGATAATTTATACAGAAACAATTTTGCATATGGTGTAAGACTTAAGTATTTTTTAAGTTCAATTAGAGACAAAATCATCGAACCCTCCATATGACAGGACCGCACCAATTAGAGACAAAATCATCGAACCCTCCATATGACAGGACCGCACTGTGATCACAGGACCGCGGCTGGAACTACATTTCATTTGAGTCGGCAATTCAGTTGGCTTTATTTGTGGTGATATGGCTCTCGTACACATCTCTATCCATGTCTCGTGATGATTTCAAAGTCACTCCGGAGGTTGGCTTGGGCCAGGGCTGGTGACCAGGAGTGAAAATGCCGCGGCGATTTTGACGAGCTCGTTGAACTGGGGAGTAAGGTCACAACCCCTTACCGCCATAATGTAAGCTTTTTGCCGAGCCATCCTTCCTTTTTTACATGTTTTTTTCACTTTTTATATTTCAATTTTTCTATATATATATATATATATATATATATATATATATATATATATATATATATATATATATATATATATATATATATATATATATATATATATATATATATATATATATATATATGTTAGTTTGAAAGTCTAATGAAAGAAAAGTGAGAAGCTGCAACTCGAAAAACCTAACTTTCTAACAAACCTACAAAATAAAAGTATAAAACAGCAAATCAATATATATATGTGTGTGTGTGTATTAAAACTCATGAAAATGAGTATTAATAGTTTGGATTTCTTTTAAAGCTTGTGTGGTGAATTTTTTGATCTTTCTGATAGTGTCAGGATGGAAACTCGTGATATTTTCAATTACTAGGGAACAGATTTGTATGGAAATTGTGCAAAATGACACTTCAACATTTAATAACCAAAAAGCAAATTTTAATTAAAAACAAATCTCTAAGGTGTTTTCTCTCCGGAGTCAAAGTACCCCTGTACTAAATTTCATGTTAGTACAATGCTTAGATTACTCATTACAGATTACAGATGACAGACACATACACACAGATGTCTTCCTTTATTATTATAGACTAGAAAATGTACCTAGTGTATCTAGTGGCCACTGGCTCCTAAACCAATTTCATCTAAGAGGAAGCATGATAATCTTTGACACATTGGTTATAAATATGTCTTTGGACGAGTCGGATGGTCTGGGCTTTCGACATTGGTTATAAATGACAACTATCACATAATGCAGAAGCTTTACAGCATACATGTAGTTAATTCCGCAAAGAATAATTTGTAATTAGATAATATAAAACTCATTTTCACGAACAGCATTAAAATTAAGAAAGAAAAATTAAACACAGAACTAAATCATGTTGATCCCCCCCAAAATATCATTAAAATTATCGCCTTGCCAGCTTGCCAAGGAAACACTGGGAGACATCCCCTTTTCCAGTTAAAACAAGTACCTAAACATAAACAAACATGCTATGGGAGAGGGAAATGATCTTACAGTACCAATATTGTCCTTAACATTTGAAAACACCTGCTTTTGGTTTTTGTGTATATGAGACATCAGATGCATTATAGCCTTGGAATTTTCTGCTCGAATACTCGCACAATTCTGTTATATAAGTAATTAGCAGCGATTACCCGGCGTTGCTTGGGATTTACCATGCAAAACTATGATAAAAATTACACCGGAACATATGGGGCCCGATTGTGATATATTACTGCTGAATGTATCGCATTTTAGAGATGTTTAAATAAAATTAAAGTTGGAAAGTGTTTCATAATTAATGCTTTATGCATGATTGATCTTTCTTGTGATTTCTTAATACTTTTCGTTGTTGAGTAAGCCTGTGAGAAATAAACCATGGTGATAGTTTCCATTTAAATTCATATCTCAAACCTGTGATTTTCAAAAGTGTCTTAATACGTTCAATAAACTCCCACAAAACTCTGATTTAATTGACTTTCACGTTTTAAACTAACAATGTCCAACCTTTTTCATTGTGAATCATGGAGTTGTTAGAGAGAGAGGACTCTTAGGAAAAAGTGTCGTTTTTCACTAATATCTCGAACCACCACTGGTCGTAGAAACTCGAAACATGGCCTATGTTTTAAGTGGGGGCGATTTCAAGACTACCAAGACAAATTTCATGAAATTCAGTTCAGCCGTTCTCCAGTTATGGCAGATCATACATAATTTTCTTCTTTATATATATATATATATATATATAGATGGCAATTAACATGTATCAGTTGTCAGAGTTCCTGAAATCGTTACTTGTACTGAATCATCTGTTTTGTGTTAAGTTGAATTCAAAATATGATGCAATATTGCATTTTTGGATGACTTAGCTATCCCTTTCAGAGCTATTTCTTGCTCAAGTGTTTAGAGCTGAGTATCTTCAAATAAATCAGTGAATTCTGCTTCTATGATTATTTCTTTTATTTATGTTCCATGATTAGTTCTTGTCTTATGCTATAAAAATTGAATGTTTTGTATGCAAGAAAATCAATGTGTCATTAAGTATTGAGTTTATTCCTGTACTTGCATATCATCTTCAAATGATTTAGCACTATTAAAAAGGAGATTACACAGTGCAATTACATATGAAACAGTTTATATGAGTTGTAGTATCTGGAAGGTTCATGAGGATGAATATCTGAAATGGTACAGTTTAAGACAGAAAACTTGTGATCCATTTAATAAATACCTTACCAAAATCAGCAGAGTCCCTAAAACCAATTTCTCTCGAGACTGTCAGTGTTACATTATTCATTCCAGAAAAAAAAAAACTCTGCACTTTGTGTTATCATTGCATTCATCAATTAGTGAGTCAGAAGTTCCTACTGCTTACATGGAAATGGTCAATGGTGCAGATTATAGTGAAGTCACAATAGTAATGGAAGAATTTAATAAAAGCTGTGAACTTTTGGATTTATTATCAATAAAGGTCAAAATAGATTTAGCGCTAAGAGGAAACTTATATACAAGTTAAGAAATTAAGTAGCCATGTTGCTACTGAAACAGCTACAGTATTAGGTATTGAAAGTATTAATAAGCTACAAAATTCAAAAGACATTATTTGTCCAAATTACATGTTTGTGATGAAAAATTATTGAATGTTTTCTTTAGATGCATCATTTAAAGAAAAGATGTAAATTTTAAAATTAGTCCCAAATTCATGGATAGTCCATCAGACTTATTATATTACTGCAGAGAATTTAGCAAAAAAATTAAAAACAGAAGGGATATTATCAATGCCTAGTGAGATAAGTGTTAAATTAAATTCTGATATACTATAAAAATGTTACTAGTTTTTATTCTAATAGTCATATGTGTCCAGGAAAAAAATTGCATATCTGTACCAAGTGAAAATGGGAAAGTATTAAAACAAGATATTAATTTTGCATAATTTAAAGGAATTATATGCTGCATTTAAAGAAAGTCATACTATCTAAATTTTGCACACTGTCCCACAGAATATGTAACCATTGAAGCAAAGTTAGTCATTTTGTATGTGTTTGTATGTACCATCAGAATATTGAACTCATGCCATCCATATCAGTGACTATACATCAGTGTTAAAAGAAACAAGTTTATTGCACTGAATCCGAAAAGTATGGCATGCAGGTGTGATAA
Organism: Amaurobius ferox; assembly: GCA_951213105.1. NCBI lineage: Eukaryota > Metazoa > Arthropoda > Arachnida > Araneae > Amaurobiidae > Amaurobius > Amaurobius ferox. The sequence goes on along the minus strand of OX578136.1, from coordinate 43,073,669 downwards.
CTGTCCATCTCCAGAAATTCTTAAAGAAGAACCAATACATCTCAATGAATTAGAAATTATGTGTTTTGTTTGTATATGTTACATTTATGCATTCTCATGGCCTAAGTGCATCATATATATGGTCAAAACCTCTAGATGTGTCTGAGATTACAGTACTGGCTATTAGATAAAATTGGTTTAGGAGCCAGTATCCACTATGGAAAAATGGGTATCTTCAGCTCTACTGAATATAGGAAATACCTTTTTATAATTTGAATTAAGAAAATAAAATATAAGGGTGATAATTATGGTTTTTATGAAGATTTTTTATTAGAATGTTTCAGCACCCCCATAGATTTTTACTTATTTCCTATACATATAACAGCATTTTTTTAGTTAATAGATTAAATATTACCACCCTAATTTTTTTAGTTCTTAAAGCACACATACTAGTGTGTAAAAAAAAAAAAAAAAAAAAAAAAAAATCCTATGTTTTGTTTCTGCTTATTATTTGTTTTAAAAATTTATTTTTTAAATGATTAAAGCATTGCATGTCAAATGTTAACCAAGTATTACCTTTCTAATTTTTTTTTGTACTTAAAGCACACATTAGTTAGTATTTGTACAAAGTTTCAGAAAAAAAAATATTAGGGGCCCATTTTTTTTTATAGCCTATTAGTTGCCTATCAATCAAAAGGTGATTTCTGCAATTTTCATGTAATAACAATATTAAAACATATCTTTTTACTGTTTTGATATGGCACTTTTATTCCTGATATAGCTTTAAATTTGTATCAAAATTATTTAATTTGAGCCATTAGTTCTCAAGCTATTACATTTATAAACATTGGTGCAAAATCCAAGATGCTGCCATTTTGTAAAAATAACCAATTTTCAAATGCCTGTGTTTTGGTTATTAGGATATATACTAGCCGAATACCCATTGAAAATCAACGGTCTCACAATAAGCACCCCTTGAATATTGTCATTTTTTTTTTAATAATTCGCGTTTCACATTTATTCGGCAAATGAAATATTTTAGTGTGCAGAACTCCCTAAAGAAGAAAATAGTGAAACATTTAAATTGTGCACGTCTTCCTTTTGAACTATCTACCATTACACCATATTAAAGTCTATCTCACACCGAAGCATACTATTTTATCATCTCCCCTTTCGAACGTTTTTCTTTGGAACACACCCATAAATGAACATTTTTGAAAAATTCTGTTCGTATTGAGTTATCAGATGATTGGCCCATATATCAAATATTAAGCCTCTATCACATTTAAAAGGAAGCGTGTTTCACTTATTAAGAAAATGGAACATATTGGCTTTCATCACCAACTAAAGTAGCAAATATTGAAAATTTGAAATTTGCACACTTTCTTTCAAACTATATACCAGTACACCAAATAAAATTTGATGTCTCTATCCTATTGTGGAGCATGTTTTTCTATCACTTCATATTTCGAACGTTTTTCTGTGTTGCACCCCCTTAAATGATCATTTTTGAAAAACCGTAATAATCTTGGTTTTTTTTTATCAAATGATTAGCCCATATACTAAATTTCAAGCTTCTATCACACTAAAGGAGGTGTTTTTCAGTTGTTCATGAAATTGAATATTTTAGTGTGCGGCACCCCCTACATTAGCAAATATTGGAAAACTGAAATTGCACACTTTCTTCCTTTTCAACTATCTATCCATATACCAAATTTGAAGTCTCTAACTTATCGCGAAGCATGCTTTTTCTATTTTATCCTTCAAATGTTTTTCTGTGGAGTACCCAACCCACTTAAATAAATATACCTTTTTGAAAAACCTGATTCTTAAGTTTTCTATTAATTGATTCGCTCATATACCAATTATCAAGCCTCTATCACGTTCTAAAAGGTATTTCTACTTCATTCCGAAAATCGAATATTTTTGTGTGCGACACCCCCTAAAGTAGAAAATATTGGAAAACTAAAATTGAACACTTTCTTCCTTCCAAACTTGTATGTTTTCTTAGCAATTCACCTTTCGAACGCTTTCCTCTAGAGTGCCCCCTTAAACCAACGTTTTTGAAAAAAAAATTTCGTCTTGTGTGTTTTCATCAAATGATTAGTCCATATACCTAATTTCAAGCCTCTATCAAATTTTAAAGGAGCCGTTTCTCATCTATTCGGTAAATCGAAGATTTTGGTGTGCAGCACCCCTTAAGTAGAAAATATTGGAAATCTGAAATTGCACACTTTCTTCCTTTCGAACGATTTATTCATACACCAAATTTGAAGTCTCTATCTTATGGCAAAGTATGCTTTCCTATCATTTCACTTTTCGAACATTTTGGGGTGGAGCACCCCCTTTAGAGAGCATTTTCAAAAAATTCGAGGGGGTTTTATTGAACGATCGACTCGTGTACCAAATTGCAAGTCTATCTATTCGGGAAGTGCCTAAAAAAGGCATGACAGACAGATACTTGGCAATTAGTATATATATATATATAGATATTACAAATTCAGATTTGGGATTTTATTACCATATGTATCCATGGTAAATGTTTAAAAAAAAAAAAAAAAATTTAAAGGAGTTAGGGTTAAATTCTAAAAATTTCTTGTCTGTCAATTTTATATCTCAATATAAAGATTGGGAATATTTTAAATGTACAAAAAGTATATATTTTTAAAAACTCGCCAAGATTCGATCTATTAATCATGGATTCCATTCAAAGTTTGTTTGAAAGAGAATTTTTTTCTTTCTATTAAGAATGCTGCAATTATGGTAACTTGTGTTTAATTCATTATCTAGTAATTAGTCAAAAGTGGCTAGTAAAAATAAGTACTATCCAAGTGGCTACTAAACTGCAAAACCATAATTTAAGCTACTAATTATATAGCTATGCCCTTGATTATGAAGCATTTCTTAAATAGTCCTTTAAAGCTTATCTTTCCTAAATTTGCTTTGTACTCATGTGTTCAGACATTAGTTTTAGAGCAAATTTAAACACCAATTTGCAATATGGTATTGCTTAAAACAAATTCTTGCTAATTTACTTATGTACTACACCTTTATTGAAAAATTGTTTACTCTTGCTAGACTAGTTCGTGAATGGATGGCCGAATATAACAAAATTCTTGTCAAGCAATTCGCAGAATTGAACCTGAATTGCAAATGCTGGGTATACTATGTTTTTGCTGACATGGAATCTAGAATCCAAGTCACGTACCCATTGGAAAATGTTCTAAGAGGTATCCTCTTTGATAAGTTAGTTCTCAATATAATTTTTCACATTTTTGGCTGTTTAAAAAGTAATTATCTTCAGATAAATTTCATGGAAATAGTTCTATAAAATAAGAGTGGTGATATAAAATGTATAAAAATATTCTTTAGCTAATTGTTTTTTTATTTAAATTTTTTCTGCATGTTCATGGAATACAGTTGTTTCATTTTAATTTCTTATTTTCCGTTATAAAAAGTTAATGTGAAAGGAAAGTATTGTGATAGGTTTAAAAAGACAATTTTGATGGATTTTGGGCATCCCCAAACTCAATATTAACCTTTTTAGGTGATTTCTGTGTGCATAAGTTTTGGCACAATTTCTGGAACAATTGAAATGATTAACTCTTTGCGGATGGTAAGTGCATCTGTGCTGGGACTGCGAAACAGTGTTCAAAGACTATATTCGCACATTTGCATTGATGAGATATTTACCCTAAAGGACAATGGCCACCAATGCACTTTTTTGGAGTGTTTTTATTTGAATACTGTATGGTGCTAAATGTCGGTTCTAACATTTACAATGCATTTTGTTAATACTTGAACTTGGTATGGGGGGGGGGGGGATGAATTGGCACTTCATCTAGAGCGGTAAAACATGATTTTGTAATATCATTTCTTAGACTTTGCTATGTTATAATTGAGTATGGATTCTCGTTTTGATTTTAGTTTAATGATTGCATTGGTGAATTATTAAAATGTAAGAGTATTTTCTTTCAAGTTTGGGTTTAAAGGAATGTGAGATAGTGAATTTAGTAAATTATTTCTGATAAAATAATGGCTGGGTCAAGTTGTTTTCTGTGTATGTAAGAATATACTCACATGGTAATCAAATTGAACAGTTATGAAAGTAATGCAGATAATGAAGATTTGTGGAACTTTGGCATTTCTGATGAGTGCTTTGACAATTTTATGAATGCAAAGATTGCAATGTTGGTCTGTGTGTGAATCCATATTTTGATATCATATGTAAAAGGTGTATCAATTAGTGAAAATAACACTATTTTCTTAAAAATTGTACATAATCTTTTATTATATAAAGTTTTGAATACAATAATTTAGGTATTTTTCTACGTAACAAATAACCATTTCAATCAAGTTAATGAATAATTTTTAATCATTTAAATTTTTAATATTTAAATAAAAGATAATTTGTGTGGAGCATAATCATTAAATGGACAATAAGTATTTCCTTTATTCATGAAAAAAGTAGAATGCTATGTTCAATGGGTGAATTTTTCTTAGGAGTTAGGCTTAGTTAAAAAATGCATGGTCTTTTGGGAACAATTCAGAGACAAAATGCTCAGTCCTTTGGGCCACAGCAGTTCTGGAATGCCACCATCCGCAAAGGGTTAAGGAAGAACTCAAACGTAAGCATATATTAATGAAATAAAGTAGCATACAGCTGTTTCGAGGATATGTTTCATTCTCTTCCTCAGTGAAAGAGAGGTTAACAAACCTGCAGTCAAAAGGAGTTGGGCTCAAATGAAAATAGATGGACACACACACACACACATAAATCATGAATTGACAGTCCATCTGATAGAGCTAATCAGAAAGCAGAATGAAAAGCAGCCCAGTCAATCTGAAATAAAGAACTAGTACACAAGATTGGACTGGATACACAGGATTTTCCTCTTCTTTCCTCTGCCTACATGAAAGCGACAGTAAAATGTATACTACATATAGTGTACTATCATTTCTATCAAATACTGAGATTTATTTCCTCGCCTATAAATTATTAAAGCTGTGATCTTTAATGTTTGCAACTATTTTTCTTTTAAATAAACCTGTGTGCTAGGTAAGGTTTGGTTATGAGTTATTTCTGCTGCAGAATGTTGAAAAGGATTATTAAACATCGCCCTGAAAGTATCTATAAATAATTGCTGAAATTAATGGAATAATTGGTGCATTAATTTTTGCCAAACAATTAAAATTTTTAACTAATTTTGGTGTTCAGTGAGTGCTATACAAGAATTGCAATTTACTGTTCTATTTAGCTTCACAGATTTAAGGTTAACTTTAGTTTGTTTAGTTTTTAGTTTACTAAGCTGCAGGGAAGTTAAAATATCAGATATATGGTATATATACATAAAAGTATCCTATATATGTATTAGGGTTGCACCGAATACCATCTTTTGCCGAATACCGAATATTCGGTTAAAATTCTAACCGAATATTCGGCCGAATACCGAATATTCGGTTGAATTTTTTTAAACTTAATATTTCTATTTTATGCCAATTTAAAATAGAAAATGTTTCTATTTTGTGCCTTTTTAAAATGCATTTACATTTAACATCCTAAATTTATTTGCATTTAAGTATAATCATTAATTTAAAATAAATAAAAAATAAAATAAATCATTCCAAAAGCAAATTAATATAGTACTTAATTTGGTTTATGTTTATCTGCATAAATGGATAATTGATAGATAATTTCTGATATGTGATAATCATGACTTCATTTTATGTTGTAGAGGATCTTGCATTTGCCTTGCATACAAATACAAACTAAAGTTGCTTAAAATATCATTACAAATTAGAATTACAATTTATTCAACTGAATTTTTGCGATCTTAGTCTCTTCTATAATGTAACTGATAAATAATTTTATCAAAATTGAAACTGAGCAGTCAAATTTAAACATTGCCAAATCCTTTTTCTTTTTAAAGTGCAAAGGATACTGTGCTAGAATGTCTAGCCATTCTTTTTTAAGTTGTTGTCACACCTGGTCTTGAAAACTACAACAGAGTAGATACTGATAGATAACTAAACAGTACGCAGACAGGTGTACCCACCCTGCGACAAAAGACTCAACAAAGTAATCTTCTCTTCAGAAATCATAAAAGAAATTAGAAGAGTTGACTACAATGGGGCTACACACAGAGAAATTCTTTGGTTATCTTATTTGACACATTTTAATGGATACAAAGGAACACCTATGGCACCCTCAGTATCTTCTCTATCTCTATCGAAATTAAAATACTGAAAAATTGAATATTTATCCAAGTGTTATTTTTTATATATTAATCACCTTCACCTTTTTTAAATATTGGTGAAATGATAATTGATTTTTTTTTTTTAGCTGCATATTTTATAAAAAAATTAACCGTTATATTTTTGAACACTCAATATTGAGTTTTATTTTCTGGTTATTGTTTCATATTTAAACGAGTTAGTAAGGTTAAGGTGTGATAAGATTTAAGAAAAATTGAAAAAACAACAAAATTTAATACCAGTGTTTTCTTTTACATTAAAATTATTTTAAATGCGAAAATATTGGTAAGTAACAATTTGAATTAATTTTGTACTATGATACTATAAATTTTATTCATTGTATAAAAAAAATGTGCTTTACCAATTGTGGAATATTTAAAATTTTTATTACTATTCGGTTCGGCCGAATATTAAAGTATTCGGCCGAACCGAATATTCGGTTTGACTGCCGAATAGGCAGTATACCGAATACCAACCGAATATTCGGTGCAACTCTAATATGTATGAATTATATTATAAAAAAAATCACGGCTTTTATGAGAGTATTTTTTATAAATCAGATTTGTTTTACATAAATTTTGATTTTATCTCCTGGAAATTTTTTTCATTGGGAGTTATCTTTTATTTCTTGAATATGTATTGTAAGTTCATTATTTTATTAGATCTCATGCACATTGATGGAGGAGATAAAATGTGTGAATTTTCTGTTTATAATGTTTTGAGTATTTGAGCATTTCTGATATTGGATAATTTCTTTTCATGCATCAAAATGTTTGTTGTCGATGCATAAGTCTAAATTGTAGGTGTTAATATTGAAAAGCAAATTGATTATTGAACATGATATTCTTCCACATTTTTGCAGTTTGAAATTATTTGTATAGTTTCAGGTAAAATGATACAACTATAAAAGTATTATCTGGTAATTTATTATCCATTAGTGGGTGTTTAAAAATTGTGTAAACATTTTAAGTTAATAGAAGAAAATTTAAAACTAGCTTAAATATATAAACTGTTTTATCAGAATGAGTTTAATTTTAATAGCATATAGTGGGCTCATACTTGGTTCCTAAAAGTTGCTAAACTGAAACTAAGTACCTAAAAATCCTTTTTTTTTCTTAATCCTAGATACCTAAAGTCTAAAAAGAGAGTATTATATACCCTTTATTAGTCTGTGTTGATATGTTTATGGTTGGGTTTTGTTTTCATTGGCTAATACCACCTACTAGGAAATTTTCACTAAGTGTTTTTGCTCTGTTAGAATTTCTTTGCCTTGTCGCAGCTCATTCTTGGCAGTTCTCGAAACAGCTGTATTCATCTAATTGACCTATGCCTACTTTCTTTAAAGAAGTATTAAATTTATATGGAGTATGAGTTCTGTACGCAGCTTGGTTCTTCCTTAATGTTCCAGAAAGACAGAATTGTTAATTTTAGACTTCGGTACTTGGGTAGATTTTAATATTTAATAGCATTAAGAAATGTATTAAATGTATTAAGTTCAGTACCTCCCATAAAGATATAGCTTATATTACACAATATCTTTTTATATAATTAAGTTATGCTAGGATTAAGTAATTAAAATTTAATTTTTTTTCTTTATAGTCATTTGTAATGTAAAATGATTGATATTATCACCTACTTAATTTACAGTTATTAAATGCGATTTATTTTTATGTATCTGATTGAAAACTTATCTTTAGGAGGAAGATGAAGAAGAAGAGAAAGATGATGAACAGGCCAAGCGTGATGAGCTCTAAGTGGTCATCACTACTTATACCATCTCATAATCTTCATCTTCATTATGTATCAAAGCCAAGTGCGATCGTTCATTTGTTTCTTCATTCATGCCTATGGCTGGATTCCAGGGGTTGTAACAAATCAAGAACTTTGCTTGTGCCGAATCAGTTCCAATAAAATAATTTTGTTTTTTAATGGTGGAATGTTATGTTTATTTTCCTATTCAATTTCCATTCTAGGTACTGTTTCCCTGATGTGAACAAACTTATGAGTGAAAAGCGTGGTGAGCCTTTTGCTCTATTTTAACACTTATACCTCTTTAACATTAAATCGTAGGGGGGTGATCTCACACTTCCCACTTAAACTTTTTCAGAAGATCGCTTGTTAATTTTGCCACATGCTGTTTCACATTGTCATGCAGGAGCATAATGCCTCTCGAAAGTTTACCTGGCCGATAAATTTCAGTGCAGTTACACCTGTTTGTCCACAAAAAACAAATCACTGCACGCACTTCCAACTTGGACGCCACCTGCAGCTTCCGAGACATGTTCACGACTGATTAGCAAGCAAACTAAAACTGTTGTTGTTGAGACCCAGACCGTCCGACCTACCAGAAAGGTGTAAGGTAACTGTATGGATGGCCGGGAAGTGCCACCCAATTTGGACCGGAACCCAGTGGGGGAGGCATCCACAGGGACCGTACCCTCCTTCCCCTACCACCAACCTCTCGGAAGGACTTACGGACCCACATGTTTAACGTGATCGTACTCCGCATGAACACGGCGGCATTTGTGGTAGCGTGCAAATCTAGCGCGCAAACCACGGGGATACCGCACCCGAGATGGCCAACAGCACGCGGTGTTCCGAGGTGGTCACCCACCAACTACTAACCGCGCCCGATGCTGCTTGACTTCGGTGATCTAACGAGAACCGGTGTTTTCAGCACGGTACGGCCGTTGACCCCAAAAAACTAAAACTGTGTCAAAGCCGCTATGTCACGCTCTGCAGATAAATGTCTGCAGTGTTGCCACAAAGCTTCAACAAAATATCCTTTTACCAAGAATTTTTACGAAGGAGTACATCTAACTTTTTGACTGACCCTCTTGCACTTGCTAGCTCTAAATAGATAATTGCTCTGAGAGTTAGAAACTTAGTGTGCTATAATTTTACTAATTTTTGATGATACTAAGTCAAACCCAGTTGCAGATTTCAAATTTAAAGAAAGATTTAGCTTAAAGCACTAGGTTGCAATAGTTGGGTTCATTAATAAAATCGTTAATGTTCCAAAACTTGAGTGTTTTTAGACCAATTAGATTTTAACTTGCTAGCATTTTACTGAATAGCTTGTTGTATAACTTCCTGACAGTAAGAAAATTTGCTATATGCCAGTTTTGTGGCCCTCTGACAGTGGTTCTCAATTGGGGTTTTTGTGACAATTTGCAAAGTACAATCTTTTTATAGTTGAGTAAAAAAAAGTTTAAATTATTAAGTGTAACATGAGTTATATTAAACACTAAAACATTACATAATATAAACAGAATCTGTGTAACCAGTAAGCTACATAATATAGAAACGACAAGCATTTTTACTTTATAACAGAAATTGGTAAATGGAAATGGGCAATAAATACTCTTGTAATATTTTATTCAAATGTACGAGTTAATTGTTTAACTAGCCGTACTGCATTATACATCTGTTTTGTAATTTACTACTGAATCTAGTGTCTGCCATGTAGGGGTTTTGTAAGATTTTGCGAAATATTTCAAGTTCCTCTAAACAAAGAAAGCTGGGAATCGTTGCTCTATGGTGGTGACGGCCAAACAATGCATCTTTCTTTAAATTAAAAAAAAAAAAAAAATATATATATATATTGAGCTCATATTGCAAGAGATTACAATGAATAGAATCAAATTCATAAACCCTGCTAATAAGATATGCTCTTTAGACGAATTGTGTTACTAGTAGTGCAGGGACCAGTTTCTGTTTGGATTTCATGCTTATTTGTTGGTACTTCTTTAGTACAGAATAACTGGCAGCAAGAAAACTTGTTATGTCTCATTTTTTTTGGTGATTAAATACATTAAAAAACAAAAAACTGGTTAGTTCATTGGGAATGTGATTTCAAGTTTTGGGTATACTCGTATCATTAGTTTGCAATTTTAAACATCCTGCAAAAGGTTTCAATTGACTATCTCATGCATCAATGTTCAATATTGTTTAGGTTTTCGTTAGATGCTATTGAACCATATTTCAAAGTTAAAAATGAACAGGGTCCCTTTTGTAAAACCTAAGCAATTGTTTATTAAAATCAAAAACTATATAAAAAAACACATTAAATAAATTGGAATAAACTTAACTATATAATAGATCCCACAACGCTCTCAGAATTGATGAATTTACTGTACATTTTATATTCTAGGCCACAGCAACACGTGAGCCACTTCAAAAAATTCAGTCGAGCTGCAGCCCTTTTAATGTGCGAAAGCCTAAGCATTGTTGCTAGATCCAATAATAAATATTATTTACAATTTTATAATACTGCTAAGTAGTATGTAAAGTTTAATATGTAAAGTTTGACTTTTTCCTTTGGTGAAGTCTGAATAAATAGTAGACAATAGATATTGCTAATCCTTAGTTTTCTATAACTGCAAAATGGTCACTTAATGCTGCTGCTATGGTATGTAACGTGTGAAAAATCCAGACCACACGACTGACCCTAAGGCTTGCAGTAGCTATTTATGTGGCTGGGGTATGTAACGTGTGGAATTTTGTTTTTCTGTATGCAACTTTGATGTTAAGTTTGCAAATTTTTGAAATCTCATTTTAAAAATCTCCAAATTTTCCATTTTTTTGTTGGTATGAATTAGATTTAAAGTGGTTTTAATAAATATTTTCATGCTTATTTAAGTCTAAGCTATTTAAAAATCTCCAAATTTTCCATTTTTTTGTTGGTATGAATTAGATTTAAAGTGGTTTTAATAAATATTTTCATGCTTATTTAAGTAAGCTATTCTTAATATTTTACTCTGAAAAAACTATTATCCGAATTTCAAATAGGATGTAATTTTTTTTTTGAGTTATTAATCAATATTAATCATAATATTAATCAATTTTAGTTCTAGTTTACACAATCAATTTCAATATATAGTTTAGTATGTCTGCATTTGTTCTGGAGTTAGTATCTCGTGATACACATGCTTTTACAGGTATGAATGAATATTTGATACGATCTTTGTATTTTTTTGTAATCCAAATCTCTTTGAAATGTTTTCAGGAAATCTATTTTCTTCTAAACTAGCATTGGTGCTAATTTTTTTAATTTTATAGCACTAGAATTTTCAAAATTTAAAGGATTTCAAGAATGAAAATTCTATATTGCTTGGAAATTCATTTGTACTTCGTTAAGTTTATGCTTGACATCAAGAAAAAAATGAACCAAAATGGAAGATATCTTATTTCATAACTTTTATTAAACTGCATATTATGAGGTTTTTATCTTTCTTTTAAACTAGGACCCCATAAAAGATATTTAAAATAATTTCTTGGACAGTGAAGTTGAATTCGCCTCCACAGTGAAGGAAGTTGTTTTCATAATTTTAACCATAAATTACTAGCTTGAGAAAATCTTTTTTTTTATTTAATATTTACTGCAGTGCTGTGTGACAAGTAAAAATTAATAAATAAAATGTGAAATTCAGTATTCTGCACTTTTAAACTTAACGAATGTTTTCTTGATGTATAAATTTTGGATTTGTGTATACTCTTATTTTACTTGGTATTGGTTAAATTTTAATTTCTTAAAGTAAAATTTATAATATGACCGAAATAATCGTATCTTCAAAACTATTAAAAACTAAATTTTCTAGCATAAGTGCTAGTTATAAAAGGTGATTTAAAAAAAAAAAAAGAATCAAACCACTGGTTCATTTATAAGGTTTTTGAAATCTCTGAATTGTAACTTCCCCCCCAAGAGATTTCAGTACTTTTCACTTGTGTTGCCAAATGACCACATTTTTACATATATTAATTTTTATAGGTAATATTAAGTGATAAATGTGTTAACATCATTTTCGTGGATCTAGTTTGTTCCATTGATGAGAGAAGATACTTAGTAATAGTTTTGCACTTTGATGCCTATCAATTTGCCAACAGTCATTTATATATAGAAAAGCTCTTTTCTTACTTTATCAGTAACGCTTGGCGATAAATTTAATTATACATGGGTAAAAATATTTTTTGTCCTTTTAAGTACTACTGTGAATACCTTTTCATGTTATTTAAACCATATATGAAATTTCAATTTGTGGTTTTGAAATAATTTTTAGCATTATTAACTGAATATTAGATACTTATCGAGATTTTGATTTCATATTTTGTGGTATGAATAAAGGCACAATTTTTTAGCATTATTAGTTGTAGGAATTGTGAGTGTATGAAAACTAATTATTTTAGAGGTAACCAATTAAATAGCAAAGAATATTTTTCCAATTGGGTATTGTTTGATAGAGGGACTGTATATATATATATATAAAAAAAAATAAGGTTTTGGATTTTTCTATAGAAATACTCCCCCCCCACACACACCCACCCACTTGAACTATATTGTTATACAGGGCTCTTGCAGTGCTTGTAAAGTCTGTGAAAGTTATGTTGGTTTTCAAGGACCCATTGAATGTGCTTGAATTTTAGTCGGTCCTTGAAAGTCTTCAGTTTTTATTCTTATTTAAACTTTTGTCTTGTCAAATGGCTTTAATTCAGGTTTGTATTATCAGAGTAGGATTGCACAACAATTGGCAATCATTCATTTTTTCTGCATCGCTTGGAATGTGAGCCGAATATATAATTAAGAATTTTACCCCCGATATTTATATTTCAGGCTTTGAAAGTCCATGGTTATATGGTCCTTAAAATATAGAATTGGAAGTCCTTTAGTTCTTGAAAAGTACTGGATTTTTATTTGTTGAAAGCTTTGGGAACCTTGTTATAATTCTCTGAATGGTAAAGAAATAAGTTTTGTAACAATCTTTTTGAAACATTCGCTATATTACAGCAATAACTGTTCTGACAAGCAAGTTTTTATCAGATTTATTTGCAATTGTACCATATGATTTTGTCGGTAACTGATTGATTTACCATCCGTTGTCTTTGATGAACTAATTAATCTAAGTAGATGAAATAGAAATGTCTCCATTCCAGTTATATCAGAGATTGATGTGTTAAATATCTTCATTAAAGTACAGCATAAAACCAAAGGGTGGAAACCTATTTCAGAGACAAAAAAAAAAAGTATCGGAACAAAATGATAGCAGCCTTGAAAACCTTTATTGCTTTTGTTGGTGTTACTGTTCCGATGACTGCCTTTGAAACTGACTTTTTTGGCCTTAGAAACCCTTATTTTGGTTTTTCTAGTTATTTATCAATATTTTTAATATCTATTGATTTTTTAGATGTTTGAGCAAATTTTTAGCTTATTAGTTGAAATAATGTATCATAATTTGCAGTCGTAGGGTAATAATGAACTAATTTGCATTATATATATCAGAATGATTATGTACCTCTATTTTGGTATGTATAAATAAAAATTTGGGGTGTGTCAGAGTATAGTAAGCAGGGGTGGAGCCTTAAACTAAATTTTTGCAATGAACAGGATTACATAATATTAATCAATTTTGAAACAAGCAACAGATATGTTGTTCCCGGTTTCTGTAGAAATCTAAATGTTTTTAAATTTTAAATGTCTTGAGCATTCTAAAATATGAATGTTATATTTTAATAGGATAATTGTATCTGTTTATTCTAGCATAACTATTTGATTAAATCTTGCGGAATTTAGCAGCCCTGTGATTTTTATCCTGGTGCCAATTATATTTTGATTTAAAACAGAAAAATAAGCAGCTTTTCTATAAATGATCCGCTAAAATCAGATCTCGGATTTAGCCAAATTAATTAAATTATAGTTTTATATATAATTTGGTTAGCAAAATACATTTTTGTGTATTAGAATAAATCATTTTCAAGATATTTACTTAAATTTTTTTATTTAATTGCAGCTCTTTAATATAATGTTATAATCTTGTTCTAGAATCATGCTATAATTCTTTTATATAATTTTCCTTTTGTTAAATTAATATGTTTAAATTATTTTATTTAATCTTATACCTACATTGAAATTATGAAATGCAAGATTCATAAAATTTAATTATTTAGATTGGAATATTAATGGCATTGATACTATACACTATTGATGCAATGAGGAGAGATATCGATCCAGTATTGCGACATCGCTAAACAGTATTTATCAATACTCTTAATAAATTGCTCATTACTAGTTAACATGCCATTCATAGTATTAAATATAATTCTTACAATGTTGAAAGTTGATTCAACTCATTGGTTTAATTTACTTTGTGTTGCCTTAGAAAAAAAGAAAATTACTATCTAACCTAAGGTGTAAAATACAAATTTAAGTTCTTATACACAAAACCCGCCTATAAGAGGCATTCCCCAAATTCGGAAAATGTGGCTTATAGTAAGTTTCATGTTGCTTTGCATATATCGGCTATTCCATCTCCATGCTGATAAGCGTGCAACAGTTTCATGGATACTGACACCTGCAATGGGAGTGTCTTTGCTTAAGTTCAGTCCAGTCTGTCTGGGAATACTGGCTGATACTTGGTTTGCATAATTTTCCTACCATGAAGTTTTACCAGTGGCAAAGCGTGAGGGGAGACAAGGCAAGAAATATCTACCCAAATAATTTATGACCAGGTAACTTTTATTTTAATTATTTATTATTCAAAAGGAAGATGCAGACATATTTTTGCTCCAATTGATGCCAGACTCTCAAATGATAAGTTTTTAGGAGAAACATCTCTCTAAATGTCTTCCCTATCAGGTGATATTGCATTAGGAAATAAACTAAGAGAATGTATGTGCAATTTTATCATTTAACTTCTGTATTGATTCATGTAGATATGTCTAAGCTGTGGGATTTTTTTGGAGGAGGGATATTCTTTCTCTCTTCATGATAGGATGTTTTATTTTGCCTGAATAGTTTTGTTTCTGCAAATATAGTATTTGTCTGATTACTCTTAAAATCCATTTTAAAAGTTATAGCAAATTTGATTTAGAGAATTTCTAAGTTATTATGTGGAACTTTTCTGTGTGAATCGTAAATGAAACTTTTAAGAAGTGAAAAAGTAAAGCTTATTTTCTTACTTTTGTTCTTATTTTTGATAAACTAGTTATAAATAGTTTCCCATGTATTGTGTTTTTCCATATATATATTTTTGAATCAGTTCTTCAGGGAAACTTCAGGGCTCCACTATAATAATATTGCTTAATGTAATTTATTTTTATTGTAATTCAGTTATATTTTTTTAATTTGTAACCTTGTTAAAATATACAGCATGAAACTTATGTGCTAATTTTGGTCCCCAGTTTTATGTCTCTACAAATTATTTTATCACTCCTCATCACTTCAGGTTACATGAAAATATGAATTGTTTGAAGCAGGAAGGTTATGTATTGTATTTTCTGTACAAGTATGTTAATGTCCCACCTATATTGGCTGTAATATGTTTAAGAAAGGATAACTCTTGTAACTATAACACAGTATTTATAAAATAGAAATCTTTTTAATAAGAAAGACCTTTTTAAAACTGAGTTGGTTTGTGTTCTGTGAAATAGTTTATTTAGTGATTTAGAATGTTTCATAGCATAACTTTGTCTAATTATTTATCAGCACAAAATGACCTTGTGTGTCACAGAATTTTTAATCTGCAGTGGTGATAATTTCTATTTTGACTCAGTTCAGAGTTTAAGTATAGGTATATAAGTAAAAGAAAATTTTGTTTGCTGTGCTTAGGTGAGCAAGGGTGAAATTACAAAGTGTTAAAATCTAAAGTTGTTTGCCAGACAACTCCAATTCATGTATTTTAAAACATATTTGCAGAACCAAAATTAAAGGTACTTTTTTGTGCCATTGTATTTCATGAATACTTGATCCTATTTATTCAATTTTATTGCTTAAAAAGTATCTAGAAATGCTTGAAAAAATTCATAATTTTATATAATGTTAAATATGGTGATGTGTTATATATATATAAGGTTATAGAGAAGAAAGTTTATTTTTGAAGCTTTGTTAGCAAAGATGTTAAATTAAAAATCTTATGTCTTTTGGACACATCTATCATCCAAAGGCAGCTATATACATTGTCATTAGTTAGATGCTAAATAGCTCAAATTTCATTTTTTGAAGCAGCAGTCACCATAAGAAATATATTTAATAATGCATATGTTGCATAAACAAAAGAGGATAAAAAATCAATTCAAAATTGTTGATGTAGAAATTGCAATATGAAATACAAAATATGAATTAAAATTTTTTAAATAGAAATACGGTGAACAAAAGATTCGATTTTTAATTTTTCAACTTATTTTAGCAGTTTATACATTACTGTTTCAATAATGTTGTGTTGAATTACTTATAATTTAAAAGGAACAAATGTTGCCTTAAATAGTTTTTATCGGTTCCGGACATAATCCCGACAGCCGAAATCCCGACAAGCCAGAATCCCGACAGCCGAAATCCCGACAAGCCATAATCCCGACAGGGTCGAAATCCCGACAAGTCAAAATCCCGACAAGGTCGAAATCCCGACAAGCCAAAATCCCGACAAGCCAAAATCCCGACAAGCCGAAACCCACTCTTGCACAGATTAATACAACACTAAGGCGGTCATCGCAGTGACGTCACTAGGGTTAGAATTTACTAATCAGCACTCCCCCCCCACGCACATGCGCTGGACTCACGCTGGGCCCACGCACATGGCTCTCTACGCCTATATGTATAGCTTGATCAAAATTATCGGCGTTTTTACATCTCTACATTTTACAAATTAATAGTTTTAATCACTAAATCATAACAATTATGCCATTACTGAAATAAATTTTGGCAAATTGAAATGACAAAGATTAAAATGATATAGCAGGTCGGTATAAGATTTAGGAAATTCATTTTATTAAAAAAAGAGAAAAAATACTTACACATTCTGCATACGGGGGCGCGGTAGCCCATTGGTTAGCGCGCTGGAGTTGCACTCGGTAGGCCCGGGTTCGATTCCAGCCACTGCCAAAACTGCCGCCGTGTTCAGTACGGAGTACGATCACGTTAAACATGTGGGTCCGAAAGTCCTTCCGAGAGGTTGGTGGTAGGGGAAGGAGGGTACGGTCCCTGTGGATGCCTCCCCCACTGGGTTCCGGTCTGAATTGGGTGGCACTTCCCGACCGTCCAAACAGTTACCTTACACCTTTCTGGTAGGTCGGACGGTCTGGGTTTCAACAACATCATTCTGCATACGTTCAAATAGCATATTCAAATAGCATATGGCAATTGTCGTAGCAAGCGGATGGAGACAAGAGGGAGCGTGAGTCCAGCGTGGGGGGGGGGGGTGCTGATTAGTAAATTCTAACCCTTGTGACGTCACTGCGATGACCGCCTTAGTGTTGTATTAGTCTGTGCAAGAGTGGGTTTCGACTGTCGGGATTTTGGCTTGTCGGGATTTCGGCTTGTCGGGATTTTGACTTGTCGGGATTTCGACCCTGTCGGGATTTCGGCTGTCGGGATTCTGGCTTGTCGGGATTTCGGCTGTCGGGATTACGACCCAGACCCAGTTTTTATTAATAAGCATTCTTACAACTATTTTTCATGAAATATCTTTAAATAGTTTATAGCTGTACATTTTTGATTTATAGCAAAATACAAAAGATGGATAGCTTTAAGCAATTTCTGTCAATTTTTAATTGAGATTCTAACCTGTTCATTACTGTTATGCATACATTATAATAGGATGTCTCTCACAATCTAAATTAAAGTACCTTCTGATGATGCCCTTGCACATAAAATATTTTCGCTCTTGCCACTTGTTTTAGTTTTCTCATGTTAATGTCTGGAAAATATTTACTAATTTCTACCTCATATAGTTCTATGATTTTTATCTGCTTTTTTTTTTTTTGTGTAAGCATAGGTATTAAATATAGGGAGGATTGTGCTTTTTAAAAAATCGATAATTGATATATATTAGAAATACTTCAAATTCAATTTTTATCAAAAAGCAATGCATATATTTTACAAAAGTATTTGAAATATTTCTGATTATTTTATCAATATTTTGAAAAGCATGATTCTTCTTCTGTTTAGTATCTATTCTTAGCAAAGAAAACAATGGAAAAAAAAAATCCTAAAAGCAAAATGAGCCAGAGATTAGAGATTGTTTTTCCCATAGGTTAACGGAACCATAAAACTGAAATAAGGATATTTTCTTAAGTTTTTAATTTAACATTGAATAATTTGTAATAAATGTAATTTATTTTTAATCTTTTTAACTATTTAGATGTGTGCCTTGTTGTATTATTTGAACCTTGTCAGTGTTTGAATTATAAAATTCTATGAGGAATACAATTCCTATTTCATAACCCACAGTTAAAGATAAATATTCCTCCAATTATCCTATTAGTAATGTCCATGTTTTCCACCTTTACTCATTTCATTTTACATTTATAGCAGTTTATACATTACTGTTTCAATAGTGTTGTGTTGAATTAGTTATACTTTAAAAGGAACAAATGTTGCCTTAAATAGTTTTTATTAATAAGCATTCTTACAACCATTTTTCATGAAATATCTTTAAATAGTTTATAGCTGTACATTTTTGATTTATAGCAAAATACAATAGATGGATGGCTTTAACAATTTAAGGATTTTCATTTTTAAAAGCTATAAAATTTTTATTTGCTACACATCTATACTTGCTTTAAGGACTTCACCAATACCGTAGTAGGTGTACAAATTTTTTAAAATCCTTTGCAGTAAGAAATGATGATTACTTATTTTTGGGATAGTTGAAAGACTCATCTGTGAATACCTGAGTGAAAATACTATTAAGACAAATTAGTCCAATTAACTAATTGCAACTGAAGAATAGCTCAAGAATCAAAGATACTTAAAAGGGATGTTACCCATTCTGGAGTTTTGATTCAATTAAAATTTAAAACACATTTCTATTTGGTATAATACTTTTAGGTAACAAGAACAGCTATAACTAGCTAGTATCAAGTCTTCAAAATGATAATAAACATTTGCATAACATATTTAGGTTAGACCTTTGACAGCTCAACAAAACAATTTGGCATCAATATCACGTGTTGCATGCTATCTTAGTGCTTGAGATTGCACTAATCTCCATTGAGTAAATTTTTTCTGTGAACAAATAATTTTCCTTTCAACCAAGGTCCTTGTAATTTCATAGGCTGAAACTCATCACTGAGGCATCTTTCTCTTGCTCCAGCTGTTGCAACAAGGCAAAAACTGTGTAGCTGGCTGTTTCCATAGATTGGACCACCTCTGCCTTTTAATATCACTGCCATGTTAAGTTGCTTTACTACCAAGTCTACAACTTCCCTAGCTGTTGTCTGTGGTGTTACATGGAGTTTGACACTTGTGCCACTTGGGAGTCCTGTCTCATAAGCTGCATAAACTCTGATTATTCCAGAGTTCTGAGATGGCACAGGAGAGGATTGCAAAGTTTCCTCTGTCAATTTCTCATCTTTGTGACACTCTTCATCTATGCTGCAAGCACTGTCTTTGGAATAAATGCTCAATTTATCATCATCAACTGTTATATCAGCAGAAGATAATGATTTAAGGCTTCCAGCAAAGGAACTACGCATGCTGCTTCTATAATTAGACTCTTTGTCAAAGTTCGAGTCTCCTAACCTTTCTACACTGTGAGCCTTGGATGCACAATTGATGCTGTCTGTATCACATGTCATATCCATATAACTTATTTGTAGTCTTGAAGTTGAGGAACATCGACGAATCTGCCGTTTATTTGTGCTCTGGAGCCTTACAGTTGGCGATGGGCTAGTTTTAGCGCTTTCTGTAACAACCTTTATTTGTTGAGGTGATGGTGGACTTGGTGACTCAGGGCTAGAATTATTAGTCCAAATATCCTTCAGAGAAACACCATTAGATCCTTGTTTATCTCTAGCAAAAGTCAAAACATCCATAATCCACCGAACTGCCCTCCATATATTATCCACTTGAGTTTGGAATTCTTGCAGTTGATTGAGTCTTAATTTAGCTTCAGACAACTCTGTCGATGAGAAAGCCTAAGGGACAAAAAATAATTATTATATAAGTATCTTTGAACTGTGTGTTTTTATAATTTAGACACAAATAAGAATGGGCATGAAAGGAAGAAGCAGGGAGATTATGTACCTAACACCTGGATTAAGAGAGCCAATCAGAAAACACCATGAAGAACAATAAAGCCTATCCAAAAAGACAAGTAACGCAGAAGATTGACAAAACACAACAGGTATATCCCAACAAGCCAAGTCAGAACAAAAATAAATGAGATCCAACAAAATGAAAAAAAAGGTTAAAATGACACACAAGTACCTCAAAGGAATAGAAAGAAGAAAAGGGGTGAGGGAGGTTACAGGACATTCTGCCAAACTTTGGACAAAAATGGAGTACTGGATAAGTCTAACTAAATTACTGGAATTTTTAGAGATATGGAAGGCTTTTGATAGAAATGTTGAGCAATTGAAGATATATTGAAATCCTGTGTTTTGACATAGTTATGTTCCTTAATTCGAAATTTTAAAGCGCTCTTAGTTTCATCAAAATAAGAAAGACTTTACTGGCAAGAAATGCTGTAAATGACATAACTATTAGGAATTTCTAAAGGATCTTTAAGATTAAACCTTCTAATAAACTCCGATTTTCTAAACTTAATACTGGATTAGAATTTAAGGATCATAGCAATTTGCGGACTTATTTATTAAAAAAGAAAAAAAAAATGTTAGTAATATTGAAATCTTTTCCAAAAGTTAGTTTGGAGAAAGGTTTAGAAAATTTTTTAATCGCACGATCAACAATATAGGGAGAGAAACCACGATCGACAACGACAGCTTAATTGATCTCGCAATTGAGAAAACTCATAGAATAAACATTCAAAGCACGATGGACAAACGTATTGAAAGAGGCAATTTTTTCGTTAGGTGAATGGCGCGATATTTTTTGTGGAGGTAAAATGACTGAAAAAGGTTTACGAAAGACCGTAGTGAGAAATTCATCGTTGCGGCCAATACATCGAAAAACGCAAGACGATTGTTCTTTTCTATTTCGTAGGTAAACTGAATGCAAGGATCAATGGTAGTGATATATATCGATATCGCGATGTATCGACACATCGGTATATCTGTATATCGATATAATACCGGCTAAAGCGTATCGATTTAGCAATATATCGATGTTATAGCGATATAATATCAATACACAGACCCAACAAGACGAAAAAAAAGGTTAAACGACACAAAAAGCCCAAAATAATAAATAGAACGAAGAAAAGGGGATGATTTGCAGGGCGTTCTGCCAGACAACTGATAAAACTGGCTTAATAGCAGGATAAGTCATTAACTAAATTACTAGAATTTTTCTGGATATGGAAAGCTTCAAAGAAATCAAGATCATAGATCGACGTACATTTTTGGTCAAATTGATAGCAATGTTGAACAATTTAAAATTCATTATTTAGCAAGATCATAGAGGTAAGAAATACTGTAAATACCCTAACTATTAGAAAATTCTAAAGGATTTTTAAGATTAGGAAATCTGAGTTTATTAGGTTTAAACGTAATATTGAATTTCAATATTTTAAGGATTTTAGCAAGCTGCTGACTGATTTTTGGTAAATGTGTTTGCAGAAAAGTTTAAAAATTTTTTGAATTGCACGATCAACAAATGCTCGGAGTGAAAAAGAGGCAATTGTCTGGTTAGGTGGATGGCAGGAAATTATGTGTGGAGGTAAAGAAACAAAAGGTTTACGAAAGACCGTAGTAAAAAAATTCACCATCGTTGCGGCCAAGACATCGAAAAACGCAAGACTATTGTTCTTTTCCATTTCAAAGGGAAACTGAATGAAAGGATCAATGGCATTCAAAATCTCCAAAATACCATCGATATCATTAGTTTTGCTCTTCTGGATCACACTTCTAATGATACCGATGTTTATGAGATTTTGAATTAGTTTCTCTTTGAAATGGAAAACAACAATAGTCTTGCGTTTTTCGATGTCTTGGCCGCAACGATGGTGAATTTTTTACTACGGTCTTTCGTAAACCTTTTCTGTTTCTTTACCTCCACACATAATTTCCTGCCATCCACCTAACCAGACTATTGCCTCTTTTTCACTCCGGGATTGTTGATCGTGGAATTCAAAAAAATTTTAAACCTTTCTGCAAACACATATACCAAAAATCAGTCTGATCCTTAAAATATCCAAATTTAATATTAGGTTTAACCTAATAAACTCAGATTTCTTATTTTTAAAAATCCTTTAGAATTTTCTAATAGTTAGGGTATTTACAGTATTTCTTACCTCTATGATCTTTCTAAATAATGAATTTTAAATTGTTCAACATTGCTATCAATTTGACCAAAAATGTACGTCGATCTACGATCTTGATTTCTTTGAAGCCTTCCATATCCAGAAAAATTCTAGTAATTTAGTTAATGACTTATCGTGCTATTAAGTCAGTTTTATCAGTTGTCTGGCAGAACGCCCTGTAAATCAACCCCTTTTCTTCGTTCTATTTATTCTTTTGGGCTTTTTTGTGTCGTTTAACCTTTTTTTTCGTCTTGTTGGGTCTGTGTATTGATATTATATCGCTATAATATCGATGTATCGCTAAATCGATAAGCTTTAGCCGGTATTATATCGATATAGAAATGCAGCAAATGCCAGAGTGCATCATATATAACAGCAGTCCACGCATGCGTAATTCGTTATTTTCACTTTCATCGTTCTATACCTCTGCCATATCCTTTAAGTAAACATTTTCTCCCTCTTTTGTATTAATTAGGGAATAATAATGACATGTCAGGAAGCCAATTGGATAATTCCGTTTTATTGCCTCCTTCATAATATTCCTATTATGCATGATGCAATCAGACTTGAAAGTATTAATGCGTTGATTTCTTTTGAGGTGACCAATGACGACATTTCTGAAAATGTTTTTGGTCAAATTGGACCTCCAATCAATAATGCGGTTGATTTTTATATTGAAATTGTTTCTCTTGTCATATAAGACGGTATAAGTACCATATCTACTGTCATATTTTAGAGTGATGTCTAGAAAATCAACACTATCTTCCTCTATACTTATATTCTCGATCAATTCCAGTTCTTTTGGATAAAAAGCAAAATCAAATTGGGGTGTATTCTTATATTGCCCAATAAGGACATCGTCAACATAACGAAAATATGGCATTTCATGTAATATATGTAATATATGAGTGCCATTTTCAAATTTATACAAGTATAGATCGGCGAGCAGGGATGAACATCCCCCTCCCACGGGAATATCTTTAACCTGTTGAAAATAGTTGGTGCCATCAAATAAGTTATTTTCAAACAAGACAATGCGAATCAAGTCCTTGTATTTTCTGAATGTAATATGCTCTTTTAAGTCATATATTTCATGTAGTTCCTTCAAAATTAATTGCATATAGATTTTCCAGATTGATGTTGTTGAATAAATCACGGAAATCGTAACTTTTGAAACGTATATCCTTGTTATAAAATTTAAGTAGGTTGATGACACATCGTAACTATTATTTATCATTACTGTTCCTTGTTTCTTGAGTATAATCATAACATTTTTAAGTATAGTTAAAAGTTTTTCATTTGCAATTGTTAAATAGGGTCGACATCCCACTGTCACCGGCCGGAACTTGACTGGATTTTTATGAAGTTTTGGTATTAGTACCAGATATGGAAAGTTAACTGCTTTAAATTCGATACCAATGCGTTTATACAGAGCTTTAATTTTATTTACCAAACAATTTCCATTTTGTAGTAAAGGGTAGTACATTTGTTTGTCAAGATAACTATTTTTTAAAGTATCAACGTAGTATTTTCTGCATGTGAAAGCGTAATTTGATACAACTTTATCCGTATAAGTTATAACATATTTATCTTCATATTTATTGACTGCATTTTGAAGAGAAGGATAATACGTTTTTTTACACAATGTTTTGTAGTGGAGATTGAACATTTTGGCAAGGTTGTATTGCCATTCTTTGAAAGCTTGTATTGGCATGCTGTATTTTACGATTTCTTCAAATCTTGTTCAAAGTCCTTTTTAATATTTGTGAAATCTTGTATTCGAAATTTCGTACCAAGTTGAAGCATAGATTTTAACTTGTGATTATCCAATAGATCCAGGTTTCAGTGATAATATGAAGATAAATATGTTATAACTTATACTGATAAATTAATATCAAATTACGTTTTCACATGCAGAAAGTACTACGTTGATACTTTAAAAAATAGTTATCTTGACAAACAAATGTACTCCCCTTTACAACAAAATGGAAATTGTTTGGTAAATAAAATTAAAGCTCTGTATAAACGCATTGGTATCGAACTTAAAGCAGTTAACTTTCCATATCTATGGTACTAATACCAAAACTTCATAAAAATTCAGTCAAGTTCCGGCCGGTGACAGTGGGATGTCGACCCTATTTAACAATTGCAAATGAAAAACTTTTAACTATACTTAAAAATGTTATGATTATACTCAAGAAACAAGGAACAGTAATGATAAATAATAGTTACGATGTGTCATCAACCTACTTAAATTTTATAACAAGGATATACGTTTCAAAAGTTACGATTTCCGTGATTTATTCAACATCAATCTGGAAAATCTATATGCAATTAATTTTGAAGGAACTACATGAAATATATGACTTAAAAGAGCATATTACATTCAGAAAATACAAGGACTTGATTCGCATTGTCTTGTTTGAAAATAACTTATTTGATGGCACCAACTATTTTCAACAGGTTAAAGATATTCCCGTGGGAGGGGGATGTTCATCCCTGCTCGCCGATCTATACTTGTATAAATTTGACAAGAAAGATCAATCATGCTTAAAGCATTGATTATGAAACACTTTCCAACTTCAATGCAATTTTATTTAAAAAAGTCAAAAATGCAATACATTCCTCGGTAATATTTTAAAACTTATCACGATACGACATTGATTTATTATATTTGAAAACTTAAACCTTCATTGAAAAAAATGAACTTCATTCAAAAGGCGGCATTGAAATATAAATTGCGTGGTTTAAATATCTCTAAAATGCAATACATTCCACGGTAATATTTTTAAATCTATCATAATACTACGATAATTTATTATATTTGAAAACTTCATCGAAAACAACTGAAATTCATTCAAATGACGTCATAGAAAAAATAACACGTCTGGATCTCTCTATAAAAGCAGGATTTCATTCATAACTTTCTCCATTTCATTCATCACAATACTATAATAATTTATTTTAATTAAAAATTAAGACCATGGAGCTACAATTCATAAACTTTATGCTTAAAACTTCATCGAAAAATATCGTCCTTCTGTTTATAAAATCAATTAATATTTCATTCATATCAGCCATGCAGACTCCATGGACTGAATTATTTTGTGTTAAAGAAATACAGTAATTCTAATACAACTCATTCTACATATTTTGCTGTTTACATTTTACATAGGTGAAAAATAGGCTTAATTGTAGAAATAATCAAATTTGAATGAGAATTTAAACTCAAATATATTGTCATTGTGTTGTTTTAGTATGTAGATGCACAGAATTTAAGCAGAAATAAAGTAGTTTTAGGATGGATACAACACTCAATATGAATTAAAAAGAACTTTAAAAAATCACGAATTTGAAACAAGATGGATGCCATATCTCATTTTGAAGTGGGTCATGTGATGGTTTCATATCATGCTCACGTGATCGTTTCATATAAGATGTGTAATTATTATTTTAATTTTTATTTAAAAAACTACTGAATATATTTAGCTGAATTTTTTTTTATATATTTTATGGAACAATTTGACTATTACCTAAAATTTTCGAAGCAATTTGTGAATTTTAAATCCGCTTAAAAAATGTTAGAAAAATTAGGTCCCATAGGGCTCAATGTATTTCATTTTTTCAACCCGGGTTCAATCCAAAACTAATTGTGTGATATTATTCATTTATATTCCCATAGGTCCTACAGACTGTCTGAACAACATACTAAAATTTCATTTTGATTAAGTCATTTTTACGGCAGTTATCGTGCTAACGGACAGACAGACAGACAGACAGAATGAACAAAGTCATAAACACTTTTCAACTTTGTTGTAAAGTGTTAAAAATGGCACTCATATATTACATATATTACATGAAATGCCATATTTTCGTTATGTTGACGATGTCCTTATTGGGCAATATAAGAATACACCCCAATTTGATTTTACTTTTTATCCAAAAGAACTGGAATTGATCGAGAATATAAGTATAGAGGAAGATAGTGTTGATTTTCTAGACATCACTCTAAAATATGACAGTAGATATGGTACTTATACCGTCTTATATGACAAGAGAAACAATTTCAATATAAAAATCAACCGCATTATTGATTGGAGGTCCAATTTGACCAAAAACATTTTCAGAAATGTCGTCATTGGTCACCTCAAAAGAAATCAACGCATTAATACTTTCAAGTCTGATTGGATCATGCATAATAGGAATATTATGAAGGAGGCAATAAAACGGAATTATCCAATTGGCTTCCTGACATGTCATTATTATTCCCTAATTAATACAAAAGAGGGAGAAAATGTTTACTTAAAGGATATGGCAGAGGTATAGAACGATGAAAGTGAAAATAACGAATTACGCATGCGTAAACTGCTTGTATATATAATGCACTCTGGCATTTGCTGCATTTCCATTCTTTTCCTCTCCCTTGCGATCCTGGTTGATTCCTATTTGTGCACTTTTTAGAGTGTTTTTGACTTGACACATTTACGGAAGTATGGCTACTGCATGGCATTGGTACCGTGAGAGTTGCCCGGGCATAAAAGCAGTCTTTTAAACGGGAAAGAGGGGTCGCCATCCCCTTCTACCATTTTGCCTTGCATTTGGTCATTCTCTCCCCCCCCCCCCTTTTTTCATATGAATCTTGTATGTTACTTAGGAGAGTGTGCTGCTTTGCGCCAACTTCTGGAGAATAAATTGGATAACTGTGGAATTAATTTTAATCTTATATGTTTACTATGCTATATATATAATATAAATATGATATAATATATATATATATATATATATACACAATTAATTCAGAAAGATTTACATGAAGAATACGATTTAAAAAAACATATAACCTATAGAAGATACTTGGATTTGGTGGAATTTGTATTAAAAGAAAACATACTTCATGACGGAAGAAATTTTTACAAGCAAATCAAGGGCATACCTATGGGAGGAAAGTTGTTCGTTAATATTGGCGGATATCTATCTCTCAAAATACGAAAGAGGTACTCATATCTTATCGGAAATGCCCTACTTCCGTTACGTCGATGATGTGTTAATTGGGGGATATGAAAACACCCCATACTTTGATTTCACATTCTACCCAAGCGAATTAGACTTAATCGAAAATCCAGTGAGTGAAGACGGATCGGTGAATTTCTTAGATTTAACAATAAAAAAACACCGGAAATATGGAATTTATATAGAGCTACACGATAAAAGAAAATCATACAGTATCAAGATAAATCATATAATCGACTGGAATTCAAACGTAACCAAGAATGTCTTCAGAAATATAATAATTGGTTACTTTAGAAGAAACCAAAATTACAAATCTTTTAAGAAAGATTGCATCTACAAATGTAACAAATTTGTAAAAGAAGCAATAAGTGAAATTATCCTATCAATTTTATACAGCATTATTACAATTCATTTTTCAAAGAAAAGTCGTAATATTCTTAACGTTAAGTGAGGTATTATATTCATAACTGCGAAACTGTTATCAAGTTATATCTCTGCGCATGTGTGACTTTACCCTAATAAGGAGATGTTCCACTGGGTTAGGTTGAAGGATATTTCTTTCTTTTTTCTACATCGTTTTCATCTTAAACTCTGAGTCCGTTCGCGTGCTTTTGTTTTCGCACATTTGGGAGACTGACCATGGAATTATGTTGGTGCCGTGAGCGTTACCCGGGTTGTAAAAGCTGCTTTAAACGGGAAAGGGATGTCGCAATCCACCCCTACCATTTTATGTAATTCATATGGTCACTCCCGTTTTTTATCTGCTTTCATTTTTTAATCCACACACACATATATATAAATGGTTATTGCAGCACGTGGTGCAAACATTCTATTCTGATGATTCCTTCATGGTGTTGCAATTTTTGCAAACAGAAGTTTATATGATATATATATATATATATATATATATATAATTCTGACAATTCCCCAATGTTAGAATTTTATTTCAATTGGGTGGGGAAGTGTCACTTATTCTTGGTCATCTACTATGAATAAAGGGCCTCGGGAAAGCCTAGTTGGGCTCTGGTAATAAAGCTGTAAATATTAAAAATAAAATCAGTTGGCCCTAGTTGCAAGAGTTTTCCCCTCTACTGTATAATTTTAATTCTATTTGTTTCTCTGCTAAAAATTAATGTTTACACTACTGAAGAATTTGCAGGGGGAAGAAAAATCTTGATAACAATGTTAGGAATTCTGAAACAGTTCACTATTCAATTTCGAATATTTGATGGCATGCCCTCTGTAGTTCAGCATATCTTAGTACATCTAGGTGGCAGTTTTGTTCATTTTATAGAAAGAGGCAATATTTATACTGTAATGGTTTAGAATCTTCTAAATTTAAAAATAAAATATTTAAGACAGTGAATGAAATAGCGAGTTTTTAAAATTTATTTACCTCTCGATGAGCATGATGCGCCAACATGTTATCCATCTCTAAGATTGATGACAATCGAGAATATCTTGTAATGAAGCTTGATTGGTAAGTTGTCATATGAACTGAAAGCAAGATAGATTTTTAATACATAACTTGAAATGTGTCAATATAGTTTTGATACTTTATAAATGGATTATCTTTTGTGACTTACTCATTTCAAATATTTGGATGGGTAGTGGAATGCAGTCTGCCCTCGTTGTAATTTCATCGCATTGTCCTGGTACGGAACAGACGCTATCAACAGGAGGTAAGACCAGTATAAATGACACGTCTTCGCTCAGTTCAGTAACTTCCACGTCGTAATACCTGTGAAAATGAAAATATTGCAAGTGTTGGATCAGTTATTTGTGTATAGCACTTAATTTGATTCTAACTTTAAAAATCTGATGTGAGCAGCACATGACTTTCCCTGCAGACTCAAATTCATGTTTTTCTTTATTTCTTTAATAATTCATTAAATTGAGTTTAATTGCATAAAATAACACCAAATTTGCATTTTTAATTCAATTTCTGTTTTTATTTGGCAATTATGCCACTTTTAGAAAAATGTCAAACTAAATGCGAAAAATCTCAAATATTTCGAAAACGGTTAGTCTTAGAGTAATAGCGTTGTTCTTATTCCTTTCCTCATTAAAAATTACGTATAAAACAAGCATTTAATTGATATATTTGAACATACGTAGCTTTTATTTTTAGATTTTGGCGATTTTTGAGGCCCATTTCGTAAAAAAACGCAAGTTGTTCTTTTCCGAATAATACCAAAATCTAATCAGCACCAGAGTATCGTACAAGTAACTTATCTACTGTAGGTGCGGTAGCTCAGTGGTCAGCGCACGGGAATTGCATTCGGTAGACCTGGGTTCGATTCCCTCCGCTGGAAAAAGAAAAAAACTGCCGCCGTGTTCACGCGGAGTACGATCACGTTAAACACGTGGGTCCGTAAGTCCTCAGGGGTGCGGAACTAAACATGTAAACCGAGAGGTAGGCCAGGTCCGCACTGCTGTATCCAAGTAACTTATCTACCAAATTTTGTGAAATTTGGTCAATTAGTATTTTAGCTAGAGTGGATACATGAAATTTTTAGTGGCCATTTCGCAAAAAAAAGGCGGGCTCTGTTTTTACGAAGCGTACCAAAAACTAATCAGCACCAGGGTCATACCCAAGTGACTTACCTACCAAATTTTGTGAAATTCGGTCCATAAGTTTTTGAGTTAGAGTGGATACATACATTGCGCAGACAGACACACACACACACAGACGTCACGCTAAAAATAGTTTTTTCGCATTCTAGAGATCTCGAAGCGTGTAGATCCGTCGAAAACTCGAGTTGCGATTTTCGACATGATTCTAATATTTTCCCTATACATTAACCATGTATTGCAGGGAAAGTAAAAAAGCGCCATTGATTTTATTAAACAAACTAATTTTCTGTCGCAAAATGCTGATACAAATATTTGATCAATTGCCGTGCGATAGACCAAATTCGGTAGTAGTTGGCGTTAGAAGCGGACTTACACTTGCTTTTTCCCTAATGTTCTATTTCAAATTCGAAAACCACCTTTTATCAGTGTTATATTTAGAAATTTAAATATCTTAATTACGCGATTTTCCCATACAAAACTTTTTTTGTTTTAATATGACCATATCTGATTCTTGCCGATAGGTGATGGTGGGTCTAAAATGGTCCATCTCATTGCGGCCCGGACCACATAGACTGTTTATTAAAAAAAATATCAAAAACGTGTAAAATAAAAGACACATTCAGTGTACATTAACCCGAAAATATGGCACTACTTGATGAAACAAAATTTTGCTCCCAGGCCTTTGTGCATTTTTCCATAGATTCAAGATTCTGGCATCCCAAGCCATCTCTTAGGGAGACCACACACTGAGGATTCAGGACGTATTGTTGGTCGTGCACTGCGTCTCGTATGTTGCTCAAATATGCACTAGAACCCGGATTTTCTAATGTTGATTGGCGTCTCTGCTGCAGCTTGTAACAATGTGCCTTGAATGTATGGACAGTAGGTAGCAACTATTGTTCAAAACGAACCGCATTTTGCACGATGCAGCATGCACCCTCAATGTGCGCTATCCCTAAATATCCCCCTGGTTATAGTTTCAAACATGCAAATAATTTTAAACCATATGTGCGAATCTATTGTAATTCACTGCTAATGTTTTAATTTAATAATATGTTTAACTTCTACCTGTATAAAATAAACAAAAATATAAATTTTCCAGATGATGAGCTAAAATTCTTGTGATTATGTGAAAATATTTGACTTTACCTGAATGTTCATATGCAGACCAATCTGTTACTGAACCTGAATTTTTGAAGAGGTAGAGGTATGCCTACTTAAAGATAGGATGGACACTCTTTGAGTGGATAGTGTGAGCTTTATATAATGCCTGGCCGCTCGATGTTTTCCTATTGAGGGGTAGACGTGAAATATTAACAAGGAGAGGGAATCAAATGCTTGTAGGAGTCCCACAATTTGTGGGCCTCCTATAAACGCGACCTGGTTAGACGTAGAAAAGATTGGATAAATTAGTGATTAGGATGAAATTAATTCCGCGATAACAAAGTTGAGTTGGAATAATGGGGAACCCTAAAAGTATTTGTTATTGGCCCTCTTCATATTTGATTTCCCCCTCCTTGTGAATGTTTTATGTCTTCCCTTACTCAAGTGGAGTCTCCCTTATGGGTGGTCGTGGTAACATGAAAGCAGTTTTATACGTTTCTTATGTTTGAAAAGTGGAATTGTTAGAACTTTCATAAGAATTGGTTTCATGTCATTATCTTTAGGAGGCAACTTTATTAAGAATAACTCAAGTTAGTCACCTTTGTAAGTCAACTTGATTAGGAATTACGCTTCCGGGGCAGCGACTAACACTCGTAGACTGGTTTTGTACTTAGCACCCTCCAGCACGGAAGACTAACTGCACTGACAGCAAGAAAACTTTATATGCCGCAATTTTGCGAACTTCCGTTAACCGACGAGGTTGACCAAACCATGCACAGAACCCATCTGTGACAATGAACTTGGCCGTTGCAACCTGGATTCAATTTTTAAATTGAATCAGGCTGCATAGTATGGATGACTGTCTATTACCACAAGGGTAAGGGTTCGCATAATTGTGTCCTACTGAAGGTTTTCGTCCCGTCGGTGTAGTTACCGACTATTCCATGCTGAAGAAGACAAAGCAAAATTGGTTTGCGATACGAATGATGGTCGATGTACGGGCGAGTGTAATTCCTGGCTTTATAGTGTCTCCTCCTTGTGGATTCTGTGACTATGAACTTGACCACTGTAGTCTTATAGTCTGAGTTCAATGTTAAATTTGAAGCCAGCTACATAGCATGATTGACTTTATCAGTCACTATAGAAGTCCGTAAAACTACGACATTGCAAGTTTTCTTGTCAGTGCAGCTGTATCGGCTTTTGTGTTGAAAAGTGCCAAAAATTTCGCAACCCCTTTCGCAAATGATGGTCACTGTATTGGGAGCGCGATTCCTACGTTTGGAGCCTCTTATCAATGGGTTATGTGATTGGGCAATTTGCTGCCCTAGCTAGTCTAGAACGTTTTAAGTTTTTCACTGCATCATAATCAGAGCACTCGCACCGGTTGTGTGGTCTAATGCACCAGTGCCGGTAGCAACATACATTTTGTGTGATTCGATTTTACAATTGTCTCTAGCAAAATTTAATTGCCAGAATGTTTGTTAAACTTACTAGGGAATGTACCATAGTGTAATTTTTAAAGATAAATCTACATCTAACTGTGGCTTAAGTACTTTTTCCTTTGGGTGGGTTCTCTAAATATTGAACATGCGATCTTTTGGTGATGCATCTTTGCGGATTCCTGTCGGAATCTCGAAGTTTAGAATAAACTGTAAAGGTTTCAGTTCCTATAGGTTACGTTACGTACATAAATGTAATTAGAAAGATATCGAAAATTATTTATTGTATAGACATTTAGTAGCTTGGACATAGTTAGACTGAATTTTTTTTTCACACGTATTTCAATTACCTGTGTAAATCAGCAACATTTTCTGGAATGTCAAGTTCTGTCAGCAGTTGCTTTGTTGCTAAAGAGAGAGCTTTCTGAAATTTCATCTGCATTTCTGTTGGACCATTCGGTAGGCTTCCAGTAGCTAAACTTTTAAACCACTGCCATTCTTCGCTAAAAGTATAAATAAGAACTTGTAAGTGTTCCATACGAAATGAAATATGTACATATTTAATAGAATTATTGCAAGTTGAGAGTTTCAAATTATTTTTCCTTTGCCTTTATATACTTTGGTCTGAATATCACTATATATCACCAAGCTGACGATGATATCACCTTGTTAGGCCACACGATTGCTGACATGGTGACATACATAGGTAGAGGGTGGTCAAAATTTATTTCTATTCAGAGTGAGAACCAGTTATTACTGGCGTCACCCGGAGGGAAGGGGCGGGAGGCAGTTGGAGGTCATGACCTCTCCCAGTAACTCATCGGAAGTTATTGAGTCCCATCTCGGAATATACAAGGTAGTCGGTTGCTATCAAGTTTATTCAGAGCATAGTATCCACTAATGGCACAAATTTCTCCAGTTTGTGTAAAAAAATATCAGAACAGCCTGATGTTTCTACAAACTATATTCGTTTGTGCAAGATAAAAACAAAGATTTACAAGCGTATTAACGTAAGATAAACCAATAAAATATAATCGAAATCCAATGCTTTGATCATCGAAAGTTTATATTTTCAAAGCACTTACCAAGACACATGAGGATTGTCTCTAATCTTGGTGTGAGGCAACACATTAGGAGTCAGTCTGGGTACAACCACCCGTATAGCATCAACAGAACTTTTTAGCTTCATGTATCCAACGTACAGCCCTTTTGCCAAAGGCCGGTTGCTGACTTGGCTATATAATATCATTTCCTAGAAAATACATTGCTGATAAATAAGGACACCAATATTTTGTATCTAAGAATATGCAAATAAACACCTGGTTCATTCAAAATCAGTTGTACTGTACTGAGAGTATATATTGTTAAAAAGTGTATACAGTGTTGAGGATTTTGAAACCAAACCTTTTCTCAGATTCTGTAAGTTCTTCCGAATTTTTTTTTATCGGTTGTCTATAGGAGCTGACTAGCTTGTTGACATGAGGAAACGCAGTTGCGTAGTTAATAGCGTGTGAAGCAGATACGCAGTTATTGTTTCAAAAAACTAATTTGATTAAATACTATTACATTTGGATTTGTCTGGAAATAAATGTCCGCTACGAAACAATGATTTTATAAAATATTCATAATTATATCACCATAGCAAGAAACTATCTAAAAGGCATACAAATAAGACTTACTGTTGTGAAACTTATCCGCCCCCCCCCCCCCCCCCCGAAAAAAAAAAAGCATCGGCAAAATTGCTATATCACAGGCTAACAATAGCATTAGCTATAATTTTTTGGAGAAAACACTATTTCAAACAATATAGTTATCGTAAATAGTGGCTTATTTAAGTGGACGAAGTGTTCATCTTCCATGATACAACAGGCATTCATCGTTAAATATAAATATGCTATTGTAGTTGATCGTACACGAATACAGACTTTAAACGTCTGCTTAGAATACGCACCTACCCGGCCTATCTCCACAAATTTCTTGCTGTGGGCATATCAGTCCGCATATGACTTATGAACTAAAATCTCATGCCATCACCAGTTTAAATAAAAGGTCGGTTTTTCGAGCGGAAAGAACAGTATAACCAGTGAATGCTTTCATTCAATAGTGCCAAGTGGAGTAACGGGCTGCTGGGTAACTGAAAATTTTTTTAGAAGGCTGATTTAATTTTATATGTTGAACATAACATTTTTTTTTTTGCCTTGAAAATACTTTGAGGCTTTATATCGTTTATTATAAGCAAGAGAGACGAATAGATCATTTACAAAATTTCACAGTAAAAGTAAAACGAGTAAATATTTGGAATCATCAGTCGGATATTAGCCATCGTTATGTTGTTGCAAGAAATTAAAATCGCCACTGTGGAAGAATAGTCTGGAATGAATTTAAGATAGATTTATAGAAAATGTGGTTTGCTAGCCCCCCCCCCCTTTTTTTTTGTAACGAACGATATTAGATTAGATTATTAAATGTCTAACGCCGTTTTGCTTTGCCAGTCTGCTACTGTTACTGATACATGCTTTATAAGGACCATACGAATTCAAGATTTAGTTCATACAAAAATGTGTACCATACAAAAACGAAATTTTGATTGCATTTTAATTCAACACCTCACGGAGTTAGGCATACTAACCTGTAAGGAGTCCAATAATAAATCGTTAACTCCGGGATTATCTCCATTTGAGTCTGAGTTATTGGCCCTTTTCCTCTGGATCTTATACAACGGCAACCATCTGACTGAGAGGGTGACCATGGTTTTGGGATCTTTGACGTGTTTAACGGTACAGAGCACTGTTGTACCCTCACTGTCTTTTAGAGGCAAGTAGTACAGTTGACCCAAGTCTTGAAGACCCAAGGCACCCTGAAAAGATGAGGAAATTGTTGTATAGTAAAGAAATATATATATATATATATATATATATATATATATATATATATGTATATTTCATTTCAGGAAAGATGGATGTATATTACTTTCCCTGCAATACATGGTAATACATAGGAAAAGTAATGCATAGGGAAACATGTCGAAAATTTTCAACATGATTCCAATTTTCTCGAGTTTCCGACGAACCTACACGTTTTAGGACCTCTAGAACACGAATAAACTATTTTTAGCGTGTTTCTCTCTGTGTGCGTGCAATGCATGTATTCACTCTAACTCAAAAACTAGTTGACCAAATTTCATAAAATTTTATAGTAAGTCACGTGCGGGTTACTTTAGTCCTGATAAGATATTAGTACGATTCGGTATAAAAGACCCCCCCCCCCTTTTTTTTTTACGAAATGATCCGCAAAAATTGCATATATCCACTCTAGCTAAACAACTAATGGCCCAAATTTTACAAAATTTGGTAGATATGCCACTTGTGGGTTATCTTGGTGCTGATTGAATTTTAGTTCGATTTGAAAAAAAAAAAAAGAACCTTCCTCTTTTGCCAAATGGCCCGCAAAAATCGTCAAAATCTGAAATAAAAGACTACGTATGCTCAAATCTTTCAATTAAATGCTTGTTTTATGCGTTATTTTTAAGGATGAAAAGTAAAAGACCAACTTCATTCCTGTAGGTCTAGCCGTTCTCCAGACACAGTTTTTTTTTTCAATTTTTATTACGCCGGTTTTGAAAATACGTCCAGTTACAAAATGAAAACGAAAATTGAATTAGAAGTGTAAATTTGGTGTCATTTTAAATAATGATGCGTGTTATTTTGTGCAATTAAAACTCAATTTAATGAATTATTAAAGTAATAAAAAGAAAATGAATTTGAGTCTGTAGGAAAAATCATGTGCTGTCTACATCAGAATTTTTTATTCAGATGCAGAAATCGCACCAGGAAAAGTAAGATAATTAGGTTCTTGCCTTTGCTGGTAAGGCTGCCGTAAAATCCTGTTATGCTGATACTTTTCATCAACTTTTAATGCTGCTACTAGAGAAGTATTTTCATTGGAGAATCCCATAATACTTTCCTTTACACATACTGTTCAGGAATAGTCAAACTATCCGAATTTATCTAGTAATAAATGCTGTGAGGTCAAAAAATATCTTTACATCCGTTAATTCGCACTCAACGGAGGAGAAAGTATTCGGATTAAGGCAGACTTGGAAGGAAATATACTTTATCTTCATCCTAAGCATGCGGATCCTCTAGCAGGAAGGAAACGGATGACATTCCAAGATTTTGCAATGAACAAAATCGCTTTATGTAAGAATTATAAGAATATCTTTTTAAGAAGAAATACTTAGAAGAATAACGCATACTCGAAGAATGCTTGAGACTAAAGCTGAATTTAATTCTCTTGCTGAAAGAGAGCTATTGTTTCTGTGTCAAAACCGTTTTTCGATTTTATTGAATAGGTAGAAGTTTTAAGGACTCTTGATTACAAAAGGAGGGAAAAAATGTTCTTTTGGCATTTTGTACGACTTTTGACTGATTGATTCGCCTATTTTATCAAATCACTTTTTAAAACTTTCTCAATCAACCTCGTAATCCAGATGTCCGTAACCTTTAACCATCCGCGAGCACTCGCAGGCTTCAAAATTTTACAAATATACATACTTACATCCATCCATACATACTGTATGCATATAGTTAGAATTTGGATTGTTACAATGCGCTATTGAAATAATCTGGAATAGAAGTTCACGAAATTGAGGCTTATAGCAAGTATTTTTACTGCCGTTGCGAATAATGGTTATTCCATGCTAACAAGCTCATAATAAATGCGAAACTAGTCCATAGATGCTCTTATTTGCAATGGGAGTATCTTCAAAATTTTTGGGTACGCCTCTTATAGGCGGATTTTGCGATTTTGATTAATTCTGAAGTCATTTAATACAGGCCCGTCTTCAAGTCCGTTCGTTATCACGCTAGCACTAGGTGACCAATTCGCTTCTAGTCCTGAGAAGAGAAATCTGTAGCACAGTGTTTTTCGGGCAATTCTGCACTGGGCAAATATCCTCTGCTAGTTTTGTTTGTGGGAGATGCGAATATGGTGCTTGCTCTCTGTGTTGAACTTAAAATTCTTAAAAATCAGCAAAAGGTAAAATTTAAAAAAATCAGATTTCTGAATTCGGCAACTAATTTATTCCTTTTGTAATGGCCTAGGGTCCTTTCCAGTTGTGCTGTAGTTAAGGCGAAAATCCTGGTCGTCGCCTAGGGTTGACCAATCACGCTTGTTGTCTTTCTGCAATCATCTTTTATTAGATTTCGCATTGTACCGGATTTTCATTTTATCAGTAGCAATGTTGATCTTTTCATGAGCGAAGCGATGAACTCCACCAACCGTGCCTGTAGGTCTTGAACATATTTATCAAGCTATGAAAGAGCATCATATGGTCGTCCAAACATCAGATCACACGGTAGTCGTAAATCCCGGCCAAACAGCATTTTCGACAGAGAATATTCAGTCGATTTGCGGACAGTACTTCTGTAAGCCAGCAGGAACAAAGGTAGGTGACTGTCACAATCTTGCTGGTTTCTGGATGCGAATATAGAGAGATGATTAAGTATTGTTCTGTTGAATCTGTTTACCATGTCGTCTGATTGGGGATGAAGAGGATTAGTTCGAGTTTTATCCATTCCGAGTAGTTTGGACACTCCAGTGATTATGCTCCATGAATATGCTAGAGTTAAAGTTCGTTCCTTGATTAGAATGAATGAGCGAGGGAATCTCGTAACGGTATATCCAGTTCCAGGTTAGAACTATACTGGTGCTCGTAGATTCTTGGTCAGAGATTGCGCAGGCTTCTGGCTACTTTGTGAAATAGTCCATTACTATTACAATGTATTTATTATTGTCTAAAGTCCGCGGACTTGTCCTTAAAATTTCGAGTGAAATTCTCTTGAAAGGAGCTTCGACATTGTGACACTGAAGTAGTCCACGTGTCTTCGTCTTAATTCTTTTCCAAGCGCTGCATTCCGTGCATTCTTTGCACCAGCGATCAACATCGGATCTCGCATTGCAGCAAAAGAAACGTTTATGAACTGTGTTCAGCGTCTTTCTAATGACAAAACGTCATTCAGTATGTCTGTCATATATTTCTTTTAGTATGTTAAACACTCTGGAAAGAGGGAGCAACTGCTAACGGTTGCTTTTTCCATCATTACTCTTACATTTAAGGTATACTACACCGTTCTTCAAGTGTTGTTGTTGAAACCCAGACCGTCCGACCTACCAGAAAGGTGTAAGGTAACTGTTTGGACGGTCGGGAAGCGTATTAATCTGTGTGTAAAACTCTACACAACAAACAATCCTTACACAATACATTGGTCATCACACACAACTAACATCCGACAGACTGACATACTTAAAATCAAGTAATGCACAAGAAATTCAAGGAGTCTTACACCAAAGGGGGAGAACCCAGGAGCAAAAACAGGATTAAGAAATTCATAGATCACCAAAAATTAAGAGCAGAGAATACTCACAGAAGTGTCACTTAACAGAATTTGAAATCTCTCTCGCAGTTTGAATACAGTCCTTCAGTTTGTTTATTAATACTTTATTTCTGCGGACACCGGAAAACCAAGCTGCAGAGTGGGCAGGGGAAGGTTTGACGAGGTGGAATTTTTTAGAAAAGGGACAGGAAAAAACATAGTGATCAGCGTCACCAAAAGCATTACAGGGACAGTTAGAAGAGGTTTTGTGCTTAAAGAATTTGAGGTAATCAAGGAACGGGCCGTGTCCGGTAATAAAATAAACAAGAAATCTGTTACAAATAAGAAGAGAAGGGTCAACCAAAGGGAGGAAAGAAAGAATACGGGCCGGGTCGTGATTACGGGGAGAGATAAAGTCGTTTAAGTAAGTTTGCCACAGATTATTTAGGAATATTTTACAATGACGAGTGAGAAGAGAATAAGGGAAAGGGACCGTAAAATGGGAACCAGAAAGGGAGGCAGCTTTGGCATGAGAGTCAGCAACTTCGTTTCCCAGTATTCCAGCATGGGCTTTAACCCATTGAATGTTAATTAATTTAGATGCCGAAAGGGCCAAGAGTTTAATATCACATAAGTATTTGGATCTATTTTTAACAGATTTTAGAGCCAGAATGGAGGACAAACTGTCCGAAAAAATATTGACCTTTGTATTGTTGTCCAACGCCCATTGAATAGCGACTTTAATGGCAGAGATTTCCGCTTGAAAGACCGTGTTTCCATGAGAGAGCTTAAAAGAGAACGATTCGACCAGGTCATCTTTTTTAAAAATGCAAACTGCAAATCCAATATTTTCGTCAGTTTTAGAGCCATCTGTGTAGATATTAAAAGGGGAGAATGAAGCAGGGTCAAAGGAGGGAAGATTAACAATACGATGCGAGGGAGACTGGAAAAGGGAACGTTTGTATCAAAGCTGGAAGGGTCAGGAAGGGACGGGGATGAAAAAAGGTCAGTTTTAAGGCGCCAGAAATAAAATTTTTTGTAAAGGGTCTGTATAACAAATTGAACAGGGGGGATACCAGTAATTGAGTATAGAGAAATGCTCGAAGTTGTTCTAAAACCGGAAGAAATCTTCAAAAGGAAAATCCTTTGGAGAGAAATGAGACGTGAAGTTTGATCCCCCGTAAGACATTTACCCCATATTCCTGAGCTGAAAGTGATAATTTTTTCAATAACTGTAAGGTACCAGATTTTAAGGAAAGACCTGTTAACCCCCCAATTTTTACCCGCGATTTTCCCGAAAGTAGAAGAGAGCTTGAAGCATTTCTCTTTAAGATAAAATACATGAGGACTCCAAGTTAAGTTGTCATCTATTATAATTCCGAGATATTTAAGATGGCGGGTAATTTTAAGGGGTTTGTTTAACATTTTAAATCTTGGGTTTTGTTTTCTCTTGGAACGAGTTTTATTGAAGATAATACATTGTGATTTTTCGGGTGAAGGAGAAAGTTGAAGGGAGGACAAGGAGGATTGAAGGGAGTCCAGGAGGGAATTGGTTCGGAGTGTAAGTTGTGAGAGGGAATCACCAAATGTCACCACTGCAAGATCATCTGCAAAGGCCTGAAGATAGAAAAGGTCATTATTAAGGAGGAGAACTCGGTTGAAGTAAATGTTCCACAGGATAGGTGACAAGACCGATCCCTGTGGAGCACCGAAGGAAATGATTTTAGAGGTGGAATGGATATCGTTTGAAAAGGTAATTGACCGTGAACTGAGGTAAGAAAATATAAAAACTTGAAATTCGATGGGAAGATGAATGCTTTCCAGTGATGAAGGAAGGATATGCCAATTAAGGGAGTCGAAGGCTCCACAGATGTCCACAGTGGTGAGTGAAACAAAATGACCTGGTCTAAAGTCTCTAATAGAGGAGACAAGTTTGTGAGTAGCATCTTCGCAACTGACCATTTCCCGAAAACCGAATTGGAGCTGATGAAGGGCGTCATTGGTTTTAATCCAAAAATTAAGTTTATTAGCAAATAATTTTTCGAGTATTTTTCCGAAAGTAGGTAAAAGACAAATGGGACGGTAGGAGGAGTAAAGGGCAGGATCTTTACCAGGTTTATTAAGAAATAGAATTTTAGCGTTTCGAAGACAAGCGGGGAAGTAGCAATATTTAAAACATAGGTTAGCAATTTTTGAAAAGATGAAGGGGAATGAAGTAAAAAGTGATTTCCAGATTTTAAAATCAATAGAGTCGAGACCAGGGGCTTTGCCGTTTGGGAGATTGTTAATAACCAATGAAAGCTCTTCATCAGAGACCGAGCCCAACCCATCAGAAGGAGGTGAAAAACAAGGAAAGCTGGTAAATGTGGGATCATCTTTGAAACAATGGTCCAAAAGACGTTGAATTTTCGTTTTATAGTCTAAGTTAATATCATCAGAGAATTGCAAATTAATATGATTAAATTTGTTTTGTTTCTGAAAAGCAAATTTGAATAGTGTGCCGAATTTAGAAGAACAGTTAGTACAAAATTTACGCCAGGATTCCGTTTTAGATTTATTAATTAATTTTTTGTATTTGGCACGATTTAATTTATATTTAATCTTTGCCTCTGTAATAGTTTCTGAAGAGGCGGAGTTTCTCTCGAGTGATTTTATTCGTTTGCCGAGGGCTGTTACGAAGTTTCGGAATTTTGCTAAATTAGGATTCCACCATTTAAAGCCAGAGCGAGTAGAAGTTTTCTTTTTCCTGATAAATTTGAAAGCACATGATTGGGTGGTATCAATGAAGGATTTTACGAAGTTGTTAAGGGAGGTGGAATCATAAATTTGATCAAGGGAGCGGGAAAGGGAAGGAATATGAGATCTGAAATTAAATAGAAATTTACCTAAACTATAGTTCGTTTTAAAGAAAAAGGAGTTGTCTGAAGGAGGATCAAGTCCAAGGGTTAATTTTATGTATTTGTGGTCACTGAATGTATCACAGGAGAGAATCTCCCATTTTTGAATAAGATCATAAAGTCCAAAAGAGACAAGAGTTAAGTCGGGGAATCCTTTACCTGAGTGGGAGACGAATGTTGGACCAAGTGAAGGATCATTTACCACAATAAAGTTATTATTCATACAGAAGTCAATCACACTGTATCCTCGGTGATCTATGAAGGAGTAACCCCACATCAGGGCCCTGGCATTGAAATCTCCAAGTATCAATGATTCTGATGCAAAAAAATTCAGATTTGAGAGTTCGTTTAAAATATCTACGATAGGATCATGGGGGGGACAGTAAATAGAAATCAAGTTAAGGGATTTATTATTTGGAAGAAAAATTTCAACCACCACAAATGAGTTGGATTGAAATTTAAGGGAGACGGGAAAAGACGAGTTCAGGATTAAAAGGGAAGCTTTATTGGACAATGAATTAAATTGTTTAATTCCGAGAGGAGGGCGAAGTACCGACCCCTCGGAAAGGAAAGGTTCTTGTAAGCTTATAATGTCCAAGGATTTCTCAACTGCAAACTGAAGAAGATTATTGTGTGCAGAAAGCGAATGATTAGTATTTGTTTGTAGAATTTTCAGAACCATCGCGGGAGGATCAATGCCCGGGAGCAGAAGTGGGGAAAGCAAGGATAAAAATAAACAGATATATAATATACAATAACAACTTAATATTTACAATATTTACCATAATGGTGAGTTCAGATTGATTTTTGAAGTTCCCTTATTCTATTTAGTTCTCTTTGCATCGAAGGGCAATTAGCCCGGTCTCTGGCATTGTGATTAGTTTTCCAGTTTAGATTAGCGTTCTTGACGTTTGCCGTTGAGCAGTTAATGCATGATGGAGTTTTTACCTTACAAGTCTTGAAGGTATGATCATCATCGCCACATTGCGAACAGTTACCAGTAACAGGCTGCAGCCGAGTGACCAAAACCTTGGCATTTGTAGCATATTTGGATTGAGATGTATTTTTTAATGAAATAGTACTGGAAATGATGATATAGTTTTTTGGTGTTGATGAGGATTTTAGCAGAAGAGATGTCCACAAGTATAACCCAGTTGATTGATCCCGCTCTGTTTCTGAAGTTTTTGATGATTTTGAACTCCTGAGGTTCGGATGGAAGGTTTTTAGTCAGAAGGTCTTTTATATCCTGTTCCCGGAGAGTT
Organism: Amaurobius ferox; assembly: GCA_951213105.1. NCBI lineage: Eukaryota > Metazoa > Arthropoda > Arachnida > Araneae > Amaurobiidae > Amaurobius > Amaurobius ferox. The sequence goes on along the minus strand of OX578136.1, from coordinate 43,030,582 downwards.
TCTGGAATATTGAACAGGATCAGTGCTTGCTTACGTATTGGTGGCTTAAAGATAGTGAATTTCTGACCAATTTCGGAGTTTGTAAATTTGGGGATAAGATTGTCTGCATCTTTATCTCTGTATGTTATCTTGAGTGTTCCATTTCTTTGAGATGAGACATTTTGGATGCGGATGCCCGGAGGACACTGGAAAGAGAGAAGGTCTTTATGCAGTTGTTCCATATTTCTAGTACGGTCCTTTCCCTGTAGCAGGACACTGGCAAAAGATGGTTTGGGGGGAGCAGGAGGTGGTAGATTGGTTGATTGAGTCAGATGTTCCAGGTTTTTCTTTACTGCCTCATCGACCAGGGAAGGCAGATCCTGCGTCAAGTTCTTGGAGAAGTTTTCTAGATTTGTGGCGATTGCATTTTTCAGTTGGTTGAGGTCTTCGTTAAATGATGTTCTGATATTTTGCAGGGTATTTGAAGCTTCCTGGTTTTGTGAGGATATGACTGAAGGGATCTGGTTTTCAAAGTTCAGGCAAGCTGTTTTCAATGCTTCGAATTTATCGTCCAAGTATTTCGTTTGCGTTGCATTAGGTTTTACATATCTAGTTAGGTAATTCTGGACCTGGTTACAATGACGCTGTACTTTAAGGAGGAAGGTGTTGCAGAATTCTGATTTCTCCTCAGTCATGTCTGTGGTTGCAACTGAAGTGGTATCATCTGGTTCGTCCGTATTTGATGTTGGTTCTGGTAGAGTTGGTTTACTGGATCGAGACATAGCCAAAGGAGGGTTGGAGAATACAGTAAACTGCGTTTTCGGTGTTGAGAGGACTGATGAGCGAGGAGGAAGAGGGAAATTCGATGGAGAAGAGCGGGAAAGCACTGTTGAGAATGATGGAGTTGTTGAAGAAGCAGAAGCTTTTAAATCAATCAGTTTAGCAGTGGGTTGCAGTAGTGGATTGAATGAAGATGATATGATGGTAGAAGGCAGAGTTGATGAAGTAGAGGGGTCACCAGGCTGAGCCTGAGCACAGGAGTAATTCGGTGTTTGAGACCTTCTATTATAGTTTGATGCCATAGTACGGGATTGATGAGATAGGTCACTGAGAGAATCAGTTGTGGGATTTGAAGGATGATTAGGAGAGTTTCTGTTATAGTTGGAGGCAGAAGAAGTTGATGCATTGTCAGGAGATGTTCGAGGAGAAAGATGTTGGGAAACAAGAGGAGGGAAATCTGGGATCGGAGATGAGTATATGTCATTAGTATCCATGATAGAGGTAGTGAAAAACTGGTATCTCTTAAAAAGTTTCTTGTTGATAATATAAAATGCAATATTTCTGATAATTCGTGAGTATATAGTATCGAATTTCACTAATAATCCTAAGACACTGAGTAATACACTGTTTCAAACATAACATTAATTTTAATACAATATGTATATACAGTATCACAAAAACCACCAAAATAACATATAATAATATATAGATTGTCCATTTTCTGTCATATAATTTACAAAAGTGAAGGGTACGATAAGTTGTATTTAATATCAATTACAGGAACGAAGGCAAAATGATGCGACGGGTGAAAACAATAAAAAAAAGCTAAAACAAACTAAAGACGAAACCGGTCAGCGGGAAAATCCCAAATCCAAAAAACTGTAAAAAAATCCATGATAAACCAAAAAACCAAATTTTGAGACGATAGCAAAAGAATAACCGGAGAAAATGAGAATAAATGAAAAAAGGGGATGGGGAGCAGAAACGAGCAAAATAAAATTTATAAATCAAAAGAAAATAAAAAACAAAAGGGTGCAACCGCAAAAATTGGAGCTCTAGCACCAATAGGACACAAGATATAAAGAAAAAAAAGAATACTGTTAAAAATTACAAGTCCCACTGGGACAATATGCTAATTAGAATTAAAATTAGATTTGAAAAGATATCAATGTTATCCATAGCATGAGATTCAATAGGAAAGTACAATATGAATTTTGCAAAGGGGCAGAAAAACGAAGAAGAGGAAGAGCGCAGCAAGCTACGAAGGCAGGGAGAAACCAAAGCCGGGCGAAGGGGTGATTCGCCGAAATACCAATACAAGGAACGAGCAAAATACAGGGAAGGGGGGGGGAAATGAAATCAAAAGTGTGAAGCATGAAAACAACCAATTTTAAAATACATAATACATATCGAAAAAATGCTCCCAGGTTCTAAAATTTTTACAATAAACAGAGTTAAAACTTCAAATCATATGAATATATATACTTTAAATTAACAAATTACATAGATTACAATAGGATTTACAGTTGTATAAACGGTCCAATTTGGACCGTTCAAGGCAGGATCTCCATTACAATTGCATACTGGAACCAATGGAATATTTATAATTTATAAATTGTATTATCTCACCAATGAGTAGACGTACAGACAAGCCACCGGTATGAAAATGAAGCTACGGTGAGGGGTAACAAATAATACGCAGACTCAAAACACACAACACAAGAAATCACGCCACCACGGCTCAAAACACCAGAGCTCGAATAAAGCGTCTAAACAAAACCAATGGTGTGAAGCATTTCCCGTTCTTCAAGTGTAGATAATCTCATAGTGCCCAGCACCGTATCATTTCAGGAAACCAATAGGAAATTTCTTACGAAGTTGGCCCCTCATTAGCTTGTAATTTGTTGATCTTGATCAGCTGCATATCTCTGTCTTCTGTTTGTGCTGGAGAAGGTTCTTCACCACTTTAAAGGTCAGGTGGAAAGTTTAAACTCGGATCGGTGATAACTTGCCTGATAGCCATTGGAATCTAGCTTCCAACCTTTTCAGCACGAGAGCAAAGTGCACAATTCACGGGACAAGATCTTCTGGAGAACAAACACATCAACGTTTCTATCAACCGACCTTTTTGATTGCCGAATTTTCATTCCAACCAAAGAACCATTTTCTGAAGCGGTCCGTAGAACATCGTTTTGATCCATGTTCCTTTAAAAAGTTCAATTCCACAATGTATGGGTCAACAATATCCGCTATGTAAGCGACATGGTTGTAAATGCTCAACCGATAGAAATTTTAACGTTCATTTTCCACACAAGATTTATTTTTCTTCAGTGGCAGTACGCAGGGAAAAGGTGGGTGCCGTATACAAAAATTAGTCATTTATCCGGCGAGTCAAATGTGACATTTGAACACGTATCCAGATGATTTTGCACTGGGTGTTTTAATACTACTCATGGCGCTATGTTCATTTCAGGCTTCTTACAAAGATTAAACTCTGTAGGTTATAAAAGGGGCATTTTCTAACCACTACAACAACCATAATTTCTGATGGCCACCGACTGGTTTTTCATGTAGCTTTTCGGGAGCCAATGCCCTCTTCTCTTCACGCTCAGAAAATGGATATTTTCTCTTTGTATGGCCTCTTTCTCCGGAGGTTAAGCAAACTAGTCATTTCACAAATGATCCAGATGGCCGCTTGAATTTGTTGTTATTATGCATCTTAAGCATGCCTTTTATTTCTTTCATAGTGCTCGGTATCTCGGATTCAAAAGTGATATCAGACACAACCGCGCCACTTTCGATGGACTCTCAGATTTTTACATTCGGACATGATAGCAGGTCTGGGTCATGAATAGCACTATAAAATACTCGGTTGCAAAGCTTTCTCGAACATCCATAGAGCTGTCTGTAAAGGATAATTGCGAAAATATTTCAATATGAGATGTCCGCTCATGTAGACTCTCTCCAGACCTTTGGCGGCGATATTTCAATTGAGCTTTGTTCGTCTCTTTTAAGTTATGCTTCCCATAACAGAGTTTTAGGTCATTAGCCAGCGTTTCGAAGTCAAGACGTTTTTCTGTCGGGAGCGTCTGTAAAACATCAGCCGCAGGACATCGAAGGAAAGCAGCGAGTTGACAGGCTTTTGCCTTTTCATTCTAATTGTTCGCTTCTGCGATAACATCGAATTGCGCTAGAAAATTTGTCCAAATGCTTTATCTATCATAGGTTCATAGGTAGGAGATTTTATTTTGCTTACTAACAGCATGTAAAAATCCGACTGACGGTATTCGCTCCACAGCCATTAATTTTTTTTATCAAGCTTCTTCACAGTTTAATTCACGTTGCTGAATTCCTGAGGAAATTCCTCTTGTACTGTTTGTTCTCATATCCACTTATACCCCTTTAATCTCTTGTTTGGTTTTCTTGTCTGGCTTTCCTTTTGATTTGTATAGTTTTGATTTCATCTTTCATTTCGGCTTGTCTCGTTTTCATGTCTTCTTTAATATCGTCTTCACGGCTTTAATCTTTCATTTTATCTCTTCTTGTCCGGCTTTAATCTCTTGTTTCATCTCTATTTGTCCGGCTTTCATCACTTCTTTCGTCTCATCTTGTCTGGCTTTAATTTTTTCTGTCATTGCTTCTTGTCAGACTTTAATATTTTCTTCCATCTTTTCTACCCTCTCTTCTCCCGGCCGTCCAAATTGCTGCTCTATGTCCTCGGATGAGTCGGACGGTTTGGGTCTTCAACCCTCTCTTCTTGTCCGGCTTTCATTGCTTTCATCCCTTTTTTTACAGCTTCTTGTCCGGCTTTCATTGCTTTCATCCCTTTTTTACAGCTTCTTGTCCGGCTTTCATTGCTTTCATCCCTTTTTTACATCTTCTTGTCCGGCTTTCATTAGGAAGCTACGGGGGGTTACTTTTATCATTCTTTGCATTTCTTTATATCTTTGAATTTTTATCTTTCTTTGCACTTCTTTGTATCTTTGCACTTCTTAAAATTGCAATTTTCATTTATGTGTGTTAAAATTTTAAATAAATATACTCTTGGGAGATAGAGATCAACTAACCCTTCAAACCATTATTTGGTAAGGGTTTCTAGAACTATTCTCCCAAGAAAAGTAAAAAAAAAAAAACATCGACCACTAGACCGAACCTAATGATTCGATTTTTTGGGGCGGATTGAACAAAATGAGGGGGGAGGGGAGAGAGAGGGAGGGGTATATTATCTCAGAAGCCTCTACCGGCGACAAAAAAGAGATGAAATTCGACTACGGGACAGAACCTTAATGTGCCGAGACAACTATTGCTACAATAACAATATTTGCGACCAAGGCGACTATTTCCGACGCTAAGCTCCATACACTGTTAAACAAAATAAAACTTAAAAAAAAAAGTTGCAGCTTAATTTTTTAATTGTGTTAGTTTCCCCTCTTTTGACAGGCTTAAACACTAGTTCTTGATCTAAACTTGTATTTTCGTCTTTGATTCATGTTTTAAGCTCCATTGCTGTTATTTGACCTTAATTTCGATTTTCCCGCTCAAATGTACTTCCTCTACTGGTCGAAATGTGGAAGTATCCTCAATGAAGCAGGTTATTTGTCGCATCCTTATTTTCGACAGTGAAAATTTAAATGAGCCACACGCGCTCGGAGCTTTGCTTATTACTAGCTTTGCCATCTACCGTGTCTTTATAGACGATGAATGGGTAACGCCATGACAGACTTAAAAAAACTGATGTAGACAGCACATGACCTTCCTTACATGATGCGATGATTTTATTTCTTTCGCAGCACAATGTTTTTGACATTGCATGAACACCACGAAAATTGAAATGGAGCGTGTTTGGCAACTTATAAGTTTAAATAGAGCGACTTATTTTTTATACTCGCGTGCAAAATCCGGATCAAAATGCAATTGTTACTAACATCTTGTAAAATAAACGACAATTGCCGAATTCTTAGGCGCCAAAATATAAATATATTACAAAAAGCATTTTCTGTCTTGAATGGAACAAACTAGATCCACGAGAATGATGTTAACAGATTTGTTGTATGTTATGAGACATGGAAAGGATGATACTAACTACTATTGTATGATACTAACTGCTTTTGACTCTCAAGTAATTTTTTCGATAAATGTATTTAAAAAGTGCAATATCTCGAGAAAACGGTTCATCTTAGCGTTCTAAAGTAGGTGTAATTCGTTTTTCAATGAAAAATTAGGTTGGAAATGATTATTTATTTATCATTATTAAAGATTCTGATTTTGATGATTTTTTCAAAAAAATATGTGAAAATTTGTAGGCGGGGGATCTTTTAAATAATCGATCGGGTTTCAAATTAATGGGGCCTTAGTATTTAGTAGTCCTTGATTGTAATATTCGTGGCAATTTTTTTTGAACGCTTCATTCGTTCGTGAGATCTCGCGTTTTAGTCTCACGGACACACACATTAACATACATACATGCACACATATTCGTCCGGTTCGACGTCAAGGGTATTTAGAAAGTGCTCTTCCTTCAAAAACTCGACTCCGTCATAGTACTTTCCCTATGTATTATAATATGTATATATAGGGTAAGTAAAATCCCCTTTCATTGTTATGTGATTCATAAGCAAGGACGAGTTAAGCTGGTTTAAAGAGAAAGAAAAAACTTTTTGTATTAAAATTGAAGGAATCTTTAATCTCCGAAACAAATCTTTTGATTCGGGCTTTTTTTGTTCCCGATTTAGTATTATGGTTCTTAACATTAAAAAAACCATCTTTTTAAATTTAATTATAAAAAAAATATATTAAATTTTTAGGTTTCATTTAAAGCGAATCGCATCAAAATCGGACGCAGATTAAGCATACACAGCGACAGAAAGTGTTATTGTGTAGATTGCAATTTCCCTTAGTTTGACGCTTCTTTAAATCCCTTTTTTTTTCAGTTCCGAATGTTTGTGTTGTCTGCACGATTATGAAAAAAGTTATTATCCTATTTGCTTAATTAATACACGTATTGAAGTAATAATAAGCATACGTGTACTAAACAACAAATTTTCAATTTAATAAAATGCTTTCAAACATACATTTAATGTAAGTTCACTGCTTATCTAGCATGATAGTTAACATTAATAAAAAATGACATTGAATTCAACATTAATGTAAGAAACAATTTGATGGAACATCCAGTTAAGGGACATATCACCTTTTAGAATGTTTTCTAAATGTATTCTATATTGATAAACTCAATTTAGAAGTTTTGTATCTTTTATCGATCCATACTTTATAATAAATTATCTTGCATCTTCATAAAATATCTTCTCTCGAGTACCGGCGAAACTTTCTGAAAAGTATCTTGCAACTTTAGTTTCTTCTAAACGTATCTAGCATATTTGGATGCAGTTTTACAAAGTATCTTGTATTGAGTATCGGCGATGCTTCTAAAAGGTTTCTTCCTCAGCCTTGCTTGGTGTTGAAGAGGGAAATCTGTCCACTGCTGCTTGTTGCTGGGATTCCATGTACTGTAATATGTTTGATATACTTTCTGGAAACGGTAAGAAAAAAAAAAGCGCAATTTGAACGGCAAACGTACACAATTAAATTATTTCTATTTTGATGCTAGTCAGGTGAGTTTGAACATCGCGCACGGATTGTTAAAAACCTTTTACAGTTTGAGTTTTTTTTGTTACAACCTTTCACAGTCGGATTACTGTTTGTTAAAACCTTTCACAGTCTGAGCACTGGTTGTTAAAAATCTTGCACAGCTGAGTGTTGTTGCTAAAAACCTTTCACAGTCTGAGTATCGGTTGTTAAAAGAAATGTGTGATTTTAATTATGAAAACCCGCGTTTAAGAATAGAATAAGAATATAGAATGTCGCCATTCTAGCAAAGTGACTTCAGCCTTATAAGATCGTATTCCATGCAAGCAAGAAGTGCTCAAGTACTGTTGTAATGGGAGTGTCTTCCGAATTTTGGGGAACGCTTCTTATAGACGGGTTTAGTTTTTATGCCTTTGTAGCTTCGTAGACTGAGCTAAATTGTAACCGCGACTTTTCAATAACTCTGCATTTTAGCAGCTCAGCATTACCTAAAGTTGATTAAAAGTTTTCAACTATATGTGTGAAAAAAAAATTTCTTACCTGCATTTGTTCCACAGCCTGTAGGACTTTACTTCGGAAATGGACGTTTGAGGAGGATTGGCTTTTCTCCATGTCCTGCCTTAGTGTCTTTACGTCTTCCCAAGTGCATGCCACCTGTATACCAACGAAAAGCACACACTTTACAAAAGTCTGCTTTATAGGAAGAAAATACTTTACAAAAACATGTCTTCTTCATTATCTCCATCATTTTATATATGTAATTTAAAAAAATATTTTTTACAGTGTTAGTTTCCATGTCTTTGACAGGCTAGTAAAATAATAAAAACTAAACATATTTTAACTTGCGATGAATATAATTGACGATTGTTCATAGATTATTCAAAATAGTTTCTCACGGATATATTGCTATAAAAAATTTTGTGTAGCGGTGAAAGGGCCGTTTGATAGTCAATCATTAACAATTCCTTAACAAGCGCAAAAATTATTAATTGATTTTGACCTCTTTGGAATTGAAAGTGGTATTTGTGTGCATGAACTCTCCTTACTACACTGTAATAATTTTCCTAATTTCTTTATTACTAAGGCAAAATGCATGTTTCCTTTCATGAAATAAAGTTTTCCGAGCCTTTAATAGACTTTCTAGTAGCAAAATTCTACATATGATGGACATTTTGCCAGCTGCTTCCAGTGTTACAACACACTAGCCTTCAGATCCATAGGTGTCAGATTTAAATATTCCCCGTACCAGACTCGAATCTTCCCGGCGCCGGACTCGAATCTTTCTGTGCCGGATTTGAATCTTCCTGTGCCAAGCCAAACGTATGTTGGGCTAACATTATAGCATGCAGTTACATATATCCCCATTTTAAGGCATATATCTCCATATTTCTTTATGAGTGCTGGTCATATTTCAAGGTGTGAATTTGCATCTGAAAGATTCACCGACTTATCTAGGTTGTGCACTGGATAATAAACTAAATTGGCAAAATCGTGTGGAACATTTGAAATGTAGAGAAGACGACTCTCTATTCTTAAACGCTTAGCAGGTGTGAAATTGGATGCAATAGAAGAACTCTTAATACCATCTATAAAATTTATATACTTCCGGTTCAGGATTATTGCAATGAAATTTTGGTTTTAGTATCAGAAAGTATTGTAAAACCAAACCTTGCAAAATCATGCTTTGTGGGTCATAACTGGAGCTGTTAAAACTATTCTTATTTCGGCTATGCAGTTACTAACCGAGACCCAGACTATAACAAAAATAATTCAGAAAAATGCTCTAATCCTCTATCAAAAGTTAGTTAGATTGCGAAACAATGAATATTGAAGAAGTTATGATTGCTCTACTCCCAGAAATCTAAAAACTCAAGTTGGTTTCATGCAGTCAGTTAATAGAATCTGAAAACACCATGATATTGGCTTCGAGGTCGATATTTTCCTGCAACCAGTGTATCCTTCAGAATTCCTGAACATTGACGTTCGACTAGATCTTGAGGCGAAGGCGAACAAAAGGGAAATGATTACTGAAGAAATTCGGGTTATTGCATTGGAAACAATAGACTTACGATATCCACAAGACAAATAGTTGCATGTTTATACCGATGGCTCTTTACTTGGCAGAACTTGTGGGGCCCGGGCTGGAGTCTCTTGCGCACTGTTTGATTTTTACTTACCTGTTGGAGCTTCTGCAACACACTTTGATGTGGAGATCGAGGCAATTTTTGTGGCATTTCAACAACTCGCACTTCTTCAACAGAGCTGTTATCCTCTCGAACTCTAGTTCAGCTCTCTAGACACTGTCCGGCAACCAAAGAAAAAATCTGATGTGGGCAACACATGACTTTCCTTATATAGTGTAATGAATTTACTACATTTACAGTAAAAAAATAGGTTTTTCTTATAGTAGATACTAATATTCTTTCCAAGATATTGAATTTTCGACAATTGGTCGTCAATTTCATTGATTTAGCGTCATTTTTATCCATTTGGCGAGATTTTCGTTAATTTGGCAACATTTCAAAAAGTCGCCAAGTTGGCGACATTCCGCCAATTTCGTCGCCAAATCTCGCCAAACGTTATGGACGAAGACATAGGTTATTTTTACAGCAGATAAATGACTATTGGCGTTCAAATACAAAAGTATTACTCAAAGTATTTTTTTTTCATGAATGGAACGAGCTAAATCCACGAGAATGATGTCACCCAATTTATCGCATGGTATTACATATGAAAAGTGAACATGTTTCTTAATAGGAAATATTGTTTTTTTATTTTGCATGACTTTTTGATAATTTTTTTAAAAAATGTGCAATATTTCGAGAACGGTTCATGTTAGCGTTCTAAAATTTATGTCAATCGTTTTCTAATGAAAAATTACATAAGAAATGTCTATTTGCGTAACTTTATAAGTGGTTTTGATTTTTTGACGATTTTTTCAAAATTTCATTCGAAAATTTAGGGGGGTTCTGAACATTCGATTGCGTATAAAAACAATAGGCTTCCAGTGTTTATGGATTGTGATTTTTGTACCAAATTTGGTTTGAATCGGTCCATTCGTTCGTCAGTTATCGTCTCCACAGACTCACTGACACACACACACACACACACACACACACACACTCACACACACAGACATCACTTCAAAAATGTTTGATTCGTGATCAGGGATGCTTGAAACATGCTCTCCCGTCGAAAACTCGAATTCGAATTTTCGACCCCGTCACAATACTTTCCTTATACATTATGTATATAAGGAAAGTAACAATGTTCCCCGGATTCAAGAGGTTAGGTCGCTTTTAAAAGGCCTAACGCACAGAATCACTTTACAGTGGGTGCCTGCACATTGCGGAGTACCAGAAAATGAAAAAGCTGACTTTTTGGCCAAAAAGGGTGCTATGGTGGAGCAGAGATTCTCAAAGCCAATGACTTTTCATTCAGTACAACTATACATTAAAAAGCTACACAAGAAAGAAAATACCTTCCCGGCCGTCCAAATAGATACTCTAAGTCCTCTGGACGAGTCGGACGGCCTGGGGCTTTCACAAGAAAGAAAATGAGGCCGAATCTCTAAAGGCATCTAAAGGAAAGTCATGGAACGTCCGTCTTCAGCAGGAACGTTTCAGTCATTACAGAGGCTCCTCCACGAGAAGCAGTTGCCAGGTTCAAACTTCTAACTGGCTCATCTCCACCGAATTGGACTTGCTGCTTCCCCGGATTGTACTTTATGTGACCTGAGATCCTATGTCTGGAAAACATTTAGACGAGTGCCACGTACTAAAGACTTTTAATTCAATCATTGAGAAATACTGGAGAGCTCGCTGTCTAATGGCCTAGCGGTCAAACGACCGGCATTTTTCAACAACATATTGCTTTATGACGATATAAAATTCTTTTGTGAACCCATTTTCCGTTATCTACTTAACTGAATTCAAGATTGCTTAAAACGATATATTCAGACACTATCTTCGAGTTTTACGTAAAAATTATACACTGAATAGAATACTGATAACTATGCAGACGAATACAAAAAAAGAAGTTGTCTATCTTACCTTCATGAGCCAGTGGAAATCTGTGTGCAGGGGTGAAGGATAGGTCTCATCTACTTCTAGTATGGGGAGTGTATCCTCTGCCGTCACGATGATCCGGTCTTCGTGGTACAGCAAACAAGCTAGGAAAACTCCCCTGCAACGGGAGATTACTTGAGATCAAGGAACTTAGATACTCTGTTCATATTTATACTTCCTCAGCAACATCAGCATGTATAGGAAAGTATTCTACTGGGGGTTGAAAGTTTGCATTTCCGATAAGCTTACACGTTTGGGAATGAATCAACTGTTCCTGTGTGCCGTTTTGAGTGTTTGTGTAACATACGTAAGTTAAAAAAAAACTTTTTGTTTTGATGAATTTGGCAGTCGGGGAGGGGGGGGGGGGGAGGGAAGTTATGCGTAGGGTTGGTAAAATTATTTTGAAAATGTAACGAGTAAACTATTAATTACCTTAAACTATTAAAATAAATGGAGTTACTATATTACAGTTACACGTTATTTTCTCATACTATGTAATATAGTATAAAGTATTGTTTTCCCGAAAATTTTCGAATTAAGAGACATTGATGCAAAAATATATGTTTTAAGATCTCCTGAACACGTTTTGACAATTTTTGGATTGAAGTCTGTCCGTCTGTCTGTTTGTAGTCGATTTCGTATGTACACAACAGCAGCCACAAATATTATTGAATTTTTGCGAAATTTTATATCCGGATTTGATATAAAAAATCTAGAACTAGATAAAATTATTTTAAACTCGAGCGAAAATTTAAAAATTTATTTCAAATTTTTAAATTTTTTAACATGGCAGCATAGGACAAAATTTGATATAATCATGCATAAAAGGGTTTATTTATAGTTCAATGGTCACGAGTTCAATCATTGCTGTGAAAGATAGCCGCGAAACATTTTTTTTGTTCCTAACGTCATTAGCCCCCCCCCCACCCTTGGGGACAAGCAGGGGCGGCAAATAGGGGGCGCGGTCGCGCTCCCAAATTTTTCCCTGTCGTTTATCGGCTTCTCCCTTTTTTATCGACTGTCCACTGGTCAGTTTTCTCACGCTATGGCGCTTTAAAAGAGCCAACCTTCAGAGTGAAATTCTCATTTCTGGCTGGAACGAATCCTTTTTTAAAGATTGGGGTGATGCTATCCTTTTCACTTGAAAATTTCAAGTGTCCGATTAAATGCATGTGTAGTTAGTGCTTGCTCATCCATTCCATCTGCTAGAAATGCATTTCAGCAACTGAATGCATTATATTTTTTTATAGAAACATCCTATAAAAGACATGCTATTTTCCGAAAGATTCGCTCATCAAGAAATACTTTTTTGGAGGCTCTTCAACTCTACAATCACTAAGTGATACGAGGTGGTCTTCCAGAGTTAACTCCATAAAAGCACTACTTGATAATTTTGAAGCGGTGATTTTAACACTGGAAGAATTATCTGAAAGCGATTCTCTCAATGGTGGAAGAGTCGAAGCCTTTTTAACATGCATGACATCTTTCGAATTTTTGATCACTTTGTTTGTATTGAACAGTGTTTTTGATCAATACAATACTCTCTCAAAGCATCTTCAGTCATCTGATCTTAATTTTCAGACTGTGCAAACTTTGGCTAAAGCTACTATTGAAACTGTTAGTTCTTTTCGCACTGATGCATATTTCAATCAAGTGTGGAGTTTTGTGACAGAACTTTGCGAAAAAAATTCTTATTCTGGACCAAAACTGAAAAGGCGTAAAAAAATTCCAAGCGAATTCGGAGGCGGTGAAAAAAATCGTCATGATGATATTGAATCATATCACAGAATCAATATGAAATTATAGATACAGTATCTAATGAAATTGGGACAAGATTTAATGAGAACATTATATCTGTTTTGTTTGCCCTTAGTTCAGTATTATCCGGATCAGATGTTGAAAAATAAAAATAAAATGTTTCAACCATATGCAAAGTATATCACTTCCAGAAAGAGGAATTGCTGTGTGAATTGCGACTGTTTTATTCAATGGTGAAAAATGAAAACATAGACCATCCCAATTTTAAAAGTCGTCTGGATTATTTTAAACAGCGGAATTTAAAAAATGTGTTTACTGTCATAATACTATTAGTTAAATTGTTTTTTGACTGTGGCAATCAGCTAGCCAGTTGAGAAAGGTATTTTTAGTGTCTTACGAGGCTGAAAAATTATTTTCGCAGTACAATGGGACAAGAAAGACTTTCATTTTTAGCTATAGAACTATATATACCACTGGATTATGATGATATTGTAACAAAATTTTCACTTCTTCCAGACTCTAAGAACCCTGGTTTAAAACTTCAATATAAGGTAAATAAATATAGATATTTATTTGTATTTAGAAAAATTATGTTAACAACAATTATGTTAACACAATTATGTACAAAAATTATGTTGACAACAATTATTTTTCTCAACATCAATTCAATTTTGTGATCCCCCCCCCCCTACCTGTTAACAAACATTTTAATTATTCCATATTGTGAATTTTCATATATACAAATCTCGCACCCCCAAATGGAATGCTGAAATGCCGCCCCTGGGGACAAGTAGTTACCCCCTCCCCCATCCAGTTGGTACATTGTCAAGTATGGTATCAACAGAAAGATTACTTCAAGCCCTTTAAAGTGAAGGGTAACACGCTATGAATGTAATCATTTGGATTTACAATAACGATTTTCAAAAATGTTCTTGTAAAATTTGAGAGGCGAGCGGAGGGAGGGGGGGGGGGGGGGAGAAGGGACTCTGGTATGATCAAGTCGAGTTGAGACATACTTCAGTTAATTTAACAAGTTATTTAGTGCTATTTTGAACACAATTTTCAATTAAGCTTTTCATAATTTTCAATGAGTTGTATAATTTATTGAACTCACTATATTTTAAAAATGAAATATGCATATTTGGCATTTATATATAGTACAGTAGAGTGATTGCATATGTGAGAATAAGATATACCATAGGGATTACTAATTATTGACTTTTAACAAGTACTTAACTCGTAACACGAAATAATTTTTGACCCAAAACGAGAAATACAGCAGTTTTTTGACAGCTATACAGCTATGCACAGCTATACAGCAATATTTGAAAACCTTATATTTAAACGGGTTCGAATATTAATTTTAAATTATCCCCTTAAATCAAATTTGCGATTGAAAATGAAAAAATATTTTGATTTAGGTTTCTCGGATTCTGACGTTTCATTTGATTTCATTAGCTGACGATATAAATGCAAATTTAATAATATGGATATATTGATATAAGTTCATACGTTTTATTCAATGAGAAAGTGTTTTAGATCTTTCTACTGTTACTTTCCCTTGCTCTTAGGCTTATCCTTTCAATTTTTTGTAGTTTTCGTTTGGAAACGATTTCTTTCCTGGATAATGTGATGCAATTTTTTATTGACGGGTTTTGATCTTTTGACTTTTGCTGGTATGGTTGCTCTGTTTTTTTTATTCTAAAGAAGTAGGTCTTTTACTGCAAAACGGGTTGATACGCTTAGTTAACTGTATATGCTTTTACTATAATTAAGTATTTTAATTTCAGACATCACTTTCTTTAGCCTCATTTAAAAATGATCAATGACTCATGCTTTTTTTTTGCTGTTTTGTAATTTATAAATAATTATTCCATTGCAGTTGGAAAATATCAGTAAAATCTCAAGATGCAATACATGATTTCACATACACATCGAAAAATGAAAATTATCTTATAGACATTTTTGAAATAAGGAGAACTCAAGTTATGGAACTGTTGTATTTGCTTTAGATAGACAGTCGGCAGTTCAGTGGAAAATCTTACCTTTTCATATTTTTCTGAAACTTAGGGGCGGAGGTAAAAAGATGCTTTATGCTCTTGCGGACTTGACGTCTCTGTTGCTGAGGCGTATCAGAGAGATCTGAAAAGAAAACATATGGCAGATTGTAGTCAAAGATGTATATTCATTATTGCCTTTTATTACTTTCCCTGCAATACATGGTAATGTATAGGGAAAGTATTGGAATCATACCGAAAATCATAACTCGTTTTCGACGGATCTACATGTTTCGAGACCTCTAGAATACGAAAAACTATTTTTAGCGTGACTTCTGTGTGTGTTTGTGAGTGTGTCTGTCTCTGTGTTTGTGTGTGTCTGTCTGTGCAATGTATGTATTCACTCTAACTAAAAAAACTACAGGACCGAATTTCATAAAATTTGGTAGGTAAGTCACTTGGGTGAGACCCTGGTGCTGATTAGATTTTGGTAGGATTCGTAAAAACAGAACACGCCTTTTTTTGCGGAATGGCCCATAAAAATTTCATGTATCCACTCTAGCTAAAATGCTAATTAACCAAATTTCACAAAATTTGGTAGATAAGTTACTTGTGGGATACTCTGGTGCTGACTAGATTTTGGTACAATTAGAAAAAGAACAACCTACCTTTTTTTCCGAAATAGCCCGTAAAAATTGTAAAAAAAAAGAAAAAGACTACGTTTTCTCAAATGTATCAATTAAATCCTTGTTTTATACGCAATTTTTGACGAGGAAAAGAATATAACACACTCCATTATGCTTTAGGACTAACCGTTCTCAAGATATTAGAGATTTCTTGCATTTTTGTTGCGAAGATTTCGGGAAAATGTTCAAGCACCAAATAAAAACAAAAATTAAATTAAAAATGCAAATTTAGTGTTATTTAGTGGAATTAAACTCAATCTAACGAATTATTAAAGAAATAATAAATAAAATATGAATTTGAGTCTGCAGGGAAAGTCATGTGCTGCCCACATCAGATTTTTTTAGATTTCAATTTATAACTGTTATGTTTTTCTGTAGCTAGATATATGCAGCGTGATCAAGAGCAAAGTGCCAGCAGAGGCAAGAAATAATTTACGATCAAGTAACTTTTATTTTAATTATATGTTATCAGAAATAAATGTATAAAATGTTCTATGTGTAAATAAACGAAGGGAGATTTAGACAGATTTCGCCTGACTCTCTTAAGCTCTGGTTTATGTTCAAGAGAGACATATCTCCATGTCTATCCACGTCAGGAGGTGTTCCACTGGAAATGGAACTGAAACAGAATGCTGGGACATTTTCTGCCTGTCTAATAGACGTGTCTAAGCTGTGAGATTTCGTTGTTTTTCGTGATCGTTTCGTTTCTGTAAGTAGCACTTATTGTCTGAGGGCCGACCTACTTTAAAAGTTGATATAGCGAATTTAAAAATTATACGGGTTTTGACGCGATTGGAATTTTTCTATGTGAATCATAAATTCAAATTTTAACAAGTGAAAAAATAAAGTTTGGCGAGTGCTATATATATATATTTTTCTGCCCGTTTTCCTCGATTTTTAACACTTTACAACAAAGTTGAAAAGTGTTTATGACTTTGTTCATTCTGTGTGTCTGTCTGTCTGTCAATTAGCACGATAACTGCCGTAAAAATGACTTAATCAAAATGAAATTTTAGTATGTTGTTCAGACGGCCTGTAGGACCTATGGGAATATAAATGAATAATATCACCCAATTAGTTTTGGGTTGAACCCGGGTTGAAAAAATGAAACATATTGAGCCCTACGGGACCTAATTTTTCAAACATTTTTTAAGCGGATTTAAAATTCACAAATTGCTTCGAAAATTTTAGGTAATATTCAAATTGTTCCATAAAATATATACAAAAAAATTCAGCGAAATATATTCAGTAGTTTTTTAAATAAAAATTAAAATAATAATTACACCTCTTATATGAAACGATCACGTGACCATGAAATGAAAAGATCACATGACCCACTTTAAAATGATATATGGCATCCATCTTGTTTCAAAATCGTGATTTTTTAAGTTCTTTTTAATTCATATTGAGTGTTGTATCCATTCTAAAACTACTTTATTTTTGCTTAAATTCTGTGCATCTACATACTGAAACAACGCAAATACAATATATTGGAGTTTAAATGATTATCCAAATTTGATTATTTCTACAACGAAGCCTATTTTTCACTTATGTAAAATGTAAACAGCAAAATATGTAGAATGAGTTGTATTAGAATTGCTGTATTTCTTTAACACAAAATAATTTAGCCCATGGAGTCTGCATGGCTGATATCAATGAAATATTAATTGATTTTATAAAGGGAAGGACGCTTTTTTTCGATGAAGTTTTAAGCATAGAGTTTAATTACTTTTAGCTCCATGGTCTTAATTTTTAAATAAAATAAATTATTATAGTATTGTGATGAAGGAAATGAATGGGAGAAAGTTATGAATGAAATGCTGTTTTTATAGAGAGATCCAGGCATGTTATTTTTTTCTATGACGTCATTCGAATCAATTTCATTGTTTTCGATGAAGTTTTCAAATATAATAAATTATCGTAGTATTGCGATAGTTTTAAAAATATTACTGTGGAATGTATCGCATTTTGGAGATATTTAAACCAGGCAATTTATATTTCAATGCTGTTATTTGAATGAAGTTCATATTTTTTAATGAAGGTTTAAGTTTTCAAATATAATAAATTAATGTAGTATTGTGATAAGTTTTAAAATATTACCGAGGAATGTATTGCATTTTAGACTTTTTTAAATAAAGTTGCATTGAAGTTGGAAAGTGTTTCATAATCAATGCTTTAAGCATGTTTCTTGTTATATACTAGTTTAAAGGAGTCTCTGTATTATGTTTTCCCGCACATACCATTTTGAATCGGTTTCACAGATAAAAGCCAAACCGGGTTTTCACTGTAATAACAAAATTGTAAAATGTCATTCACTTATTTTCATTATTGCTATTCAGTTATTATATTTTATTTCATTTGTAATCTTGTAAGAATATACAGTATGAAATTGTTTATGCGCTGAATTTTGTTCCCGGTATTACGTCTTCAAGTTATTTTATCACACTTCACTATTGAACGGGATATCAAAAAATTTTCAGTTCAACTTGCATTATTTTTGTCGTTAAAGGGTCCATTTGGCTAACTGGTTAGTTTTAAAACGGCTTTCTTATTAACATCTTGATACGAAATCGGAATTGCACTCATAAAACATTTCATTTTTGTAAAAAAAATATATGTAAAACTTTGAATTAAAAAAGCCTGACTCTAAAATAACATATGCATATTACATGTTTTCAATCTGATTCGGCTTTAAAGGAAGGACTTCCTAGCTCGAAAGTTTAGCCTTCGATATGTGTCAGATATTTGTAAACATGGCATTATTTGAGCACAATACGACGGGAAATATAAAGTTAAATATTTTCCATGAGCAATAAAAATTTGTAAATATGGTAAAAAATAATTAAAAAAAAATCCCAAAAGTAATATTTCTGGGTGAGCAAAGTAAAATATGTATTAATCGCAATTGTCGTTGGAGAATGAAAGGTTGAACCAACTCGATGGGTTGACCCTCCCATCTACTAACCGTGCTTCATGCAGCTGTGATTTCTATATACTTTGAACTTTACTGATCGCAATGTGAACCAACCAGTCAGAGATCGAGCTAGAATATTTACAGAAGAGTAAAAAATACCCCTTGACTTGATTTGAAGGAGTATTTTGTTTAACAGAAGAGTAATTTTTAACAAATGTACAATTACCCTCAAATTTCCAGGTAATTCATTAAAGTTATTGTATTTTGTATAAAAAAAAATTACAGGGTAATCAATCTTGAATCATAAATTCGTCATAGTATAATTAACAATTTTTTTTTCATAAAAATAACTAATCATACAATTCATGATGAAATATCAAAATTGTTACATTACTTTTCACTTATTTGTTTACAACTACATGGAGAAACTAAAAGGAAAAGAAAATTAAAAACCTATTAAGTAAAATAATTTTTATTTTTTCCTTTTAAAATTCCAACCTTCTTTGCTTTTGGCTTTTCCATAAAGGAACAGCTTTCTCAAAATTAAATTTACATTCAAGCCAAATCTGTTTAATTTGCGATTCTAAAAAATAATATTTTTTCTTTTTTGTTTACAAAATCGGTGCGTAAAAATACGCATTACTTAATTTGTAAAGTGTATTTGCTTATTTTATAGCGTGAAATACGCGTGTAGAGGCGTTATCTCGATCTCTGGAACCAGTTGAGTACCTCGTCCGAAGACTTTTAACCTTCGGTATGTACTAATATTTGTACCCATGACATCATTTGAGCAGAAACCATGTGGTTTGAAGCGTATAATAAAACAATAAGAATACTTTTTATTTGTTTTTGAAGTGGTAGATAAATAAATATGGTAAACAATAATTAAAAATATTCCCAAAGTAATATTTCTGAGTGAGTAAAGTAAAATATGTATTAATCACAGTTGCCGCTGGAGAATGAAAGGTTGACCCTGCCATCTACAACCGTACTTCATGCAGCCGTGATTTCCATATGCTTTGAAGCGTATAATAAAACAATAAGAATACTTTTTCTTTGTTTTTGAAGTGGTAGATGATAATTGGACTTTAACACAATCCTAAATTGTAGATTGAATAACTCGTTGAAAGTCAACAGACATCATAGCCAATTTCACTTCCCTACAGTATATGGCCATGTAGTATAGGTATGGACATAGCAATGCCTTGACTTGAATAAGTGAAGTTGCACTTCTTGTCAGTCCTGAAGAATAAGACTGTTTTTTGTCCCTGAATCTGGTTGATCTGCTTATTTTTGTTATTTTACAAAGTTTAAATGTATATAAGGATTCGTAAGTAGATATAGAAGTTGATTTACCTTTGATTTCACTTCCGTGTCCCGTCCTAGAATTGATGATTTGATGAAAGAGGTCATCCATCTTCCCCATGCGGCCAGCCGAACGGGGAATCTTGCCCTCCACGTCTCGCCAGCCTACCAACAAATATGTATTTTAGAGATGAAAATAAAGACAACCAAAAAATTGGCCATAATTTAAAGTCTTTTATTAAATTCTTCTTTTACGACATACTAAAATTACATAACCATAGCGATTCCGGGCATTACTTTGCCCTTTGTCAAGCGTTTCCATACAATTTTATTTTTATATGTATTTCAGGGAAGAAAATAACATGTTTGAGTTGCTTTATTCAATTTTTCATACGTTCATATTATATACTGTTAACTATGTATAGTATAACACAACTATACAAATACATTAAAATCCAACGATACTTCCAGATAGCGGACAGTTTTAAAATGCCTACTCTTAAAGTATATATTTGCACGTATTTATATTTTTAAAAAACTGATCTCTGAATAACGGACAATATTTTTGGTCTAAAAAGTTAAAAATTCTTATATTAAAGTGACTAAAAAATTATCGACTTTTCGTAACCACCACAGGCGTCGAGTTGAAAACTTATTGGGGGTGTTCTGGAAATTTTAAATCAAATGACTCATACAGTTTTCAAAGGATTTAAGTCTAATTTAAATTTAATGCAGTCAGATTATCTGGCACAATAAAAAATGAAATGCTAAAATGAAGCAATTATATTTAAATACAGACAAATATGTTCTTTTGACTAGATAATTATTTATTTAATTTATTTTGTTTTTGCAGTCGCAACATTATTATATACAATATACAGATACTGTGTAAATTATTTCAGTTATCTATTCATCTTAATCGTCTTTACAAAAGTAACAAAAAAATGTAAAATTTATTTTTAGGTATTTTTACCAATGTTAACAAATTTGTATTTAAATCATTTCTGAGTTAAAATCTTGTGGTCCGAATATAATTAACAGTTTGGGGTGTAAATTTCTATACACACTTTATATATGGGCCAACGGCCGTACCGTGCTGAAAACACCGGTTCTCGTTAGATCACCGAAGTCAAGCAGCATCGGGCGCGGTTAGTACTTGGTGGGTGACCACCTCGGAACACCGCGTGCTGTTGGCCATCTCGGGTGCGGTATCCCCGTGGTTTGCGCGCTAGATTTGCACGCTGCCACAAATGCCGCCGTGTTCATGCGGAGTACGATCACGTTAAACATGTGGGTCCGTAAGTCCTTCCGAGAGGTTGGTGGTAGGGGAAGGAGGGTACGGTCCCTGTGGATGCCTCCCCCACTGGGTTCCGGTCTAAATTGGGTGGCACTTCCCGGCCGTCCATACAGTTACCTTACACCTTTCTGGTAGGTCGGACGGTCTGGGTCTCAACAACACACTTTATATATAGTAAACAGGGAATGAATAATGAAAAACATGAGGAATTGATATCAAAAAATAAAATTTATGAATATATGCGTACATTTTCCCAACTAAATACACGCAAAAATATTAGGGTGGGCCAAGGAAACCCATAATAAAATTATTTGGGGTTCAAAAAAGTGTCTCGAACCCATGAAGTCGGTGCCTATGATAATCACGTTAAAATTCATACTTTCAAAAAACACCAAATTCTTGCAAATCCCTGTTCGATTGGTGTTGGAAACCTAAATCACGATCCTCCAGACATGCAGATAGAAATTTTTGACCTTCACCATAATATTTCATTTAAACTCAAATATAAGGAAATTATTGTCATTTCTGGCAGTCTAAAACATGTTTTTAATTCTGTAAACTTTTTCCTGTTCCTGATTTTTTCGAGTTTATGCACAAATTGGCATTGAGGCGCTGTTGCCCTGTCGTTTCAATCTACGTTTGTGAAAAATCGTTTTCAGTAATGTATACGATTAAAACTAAATATCATTCAAAGTTCACTGACACTCCATCTGAATAATTTAACCTTGCTTGCTTCTTCAAAAGTAAATCCGAACGCACAAGAAATTTGGAAGATAAATTCAAAAGCTGCATTGAAATTTTATAAATTACATTTTCATTGTGAGTTACGAACATGTGTTGTTCACAGTAATGCGTTCAAAGAACGATATGATGATAACAAACCGTATGGGACTGAAGATAATTGTGTTTTTATTTACATCTAACACAGGCCTTATATGTAAGGAGAAAAAATGTCTTGAGTGGTACGTCCAAGTTATAATAGCATAAAGATGGCACTTTAGGTTATAATAGCATAAAGATGGTCCGCCCAAGCTATAATAGCATAAAGATGGCACGTCCAAGCTATAATAGCATAAAGATGGCACGTTTAGGCTATAATAGCATAAAGATGGACCGCCCAAGCTATAATAGCATAAAGATGGCACGTCCAAGCTATAATAGCATAAAGATGGCACGTTTAGGCTATAATAGCATAAAGATGGACCGCCCAAGCTATAATAGCATAAAGATAGCACGTCCAAGCTATAATAGCATAAAGATGGCACGTCCAAGCTATAATAGCATAAAGATGGCACGTTTAGGCTATAATAGCATAAAGATGGCACGTTTAGGCTATAATAGCATAAAGATGGCACGTTTAGGCTATAATAGCATAAAGATGGACCGCCCAAGCTATAATAGCATAAAGATGGCACGTTTAGGCTATAATAGCATAAAGATGGACCGTCCAAGCTATAATAGCATAAAGATGGCACGTCCAAGCTATAATAGCATAAAGATGGCACTGTCATAAAAAGATTGGCCACCACTATCACAGTCAATCAGTTAGTTTCACTCAGCTGTATAATATACATTAAAATATTTTTACTTCAAAATATTTCACTACAATAACAAAGCCAGATCAAAATTACCTTGAATTCCAATCATTCCTGCTAGATAGCGACGTTAGCCAGGCCTCGAACATCACTGTGACTATAAACCATGAACTGCGCCTAGCGCTTCCCTAAGAGTTACAGGTTAACAATTGGAGCGTTTAGAGCAGAAAAGCGTCTGTTTTGAAGCAACAGTAAATTTCGTGGGATTACATTCTAGGCGAGCATCTGAAATGTTGCAGAGCTTTCGTTTTGCTAAGCGTTCAGTGAGAGTTTTTGCATCACGCTACCTCAAAGCGTAACGTGTTGTTGGGAAAAAATATTCACAATCAAACTCAATTATAAGCTTCGCTGAATTTCGTTTTGTATTTGAAAAGTTCAACCTTTCAGCGGAAAAGGGTAGTGTGTTACTTCAAAGAGACTGGCCTATTATAACTATCAAAATCTGATGTGGGCAGCACATGACTTTCCCTGCAGACTTATTTCCACGTTCTCTTTATTTTAATTAAATTTAATTCACTTTTAATTCAATTATTGTTGTCATTTGGTAACTGGGCTTATTTTCAAAGGTGCCGTAGAGAAAATGCGAAAAAACTAAAATATCTCGAAAACGGCTAGTCCTAGTGTAATCGGGTTGGTCTTATTCTGTTCTTCGTTAAAAACTATATAAAACAAGCATTTAATGGATATATTTGAGCATACGTAGTTTACGTAGTTTTTTATTTTAGATTTTGACGAGTTTCGCGGGCCATTTGTCAAAAAAAGGCAGGTTATTTTTTTCGAATCGTACCAAAATCTAATCAGCATCAGAGTGACCCACAAGTGACTTATCTACCGAATTTTGTGAAATTCGGTTCATTAGTTTTTCAGATAGAGTAGATACAAACTTTTGCGGGTTATTTCGCAAAAAAAGGCGGGTTCTTTTATCCCAATTCGTACCCAAAACTAATCAGCACCAGATTCGCCCACAAGTGATTTACCTACCAAATTTTATGAAATTCGGTCCATTAGTTTATTAGTTAGAGTGGATACAAAATCTGCACAGACAGACACACACACAGACGTCACGCTAAAAATAGTTTTTTGGTATTCTAGAGGTCTCGAAACGTGTAGATCCGTCGAAAACTCGAGTTGCGATTTTCGGCATGATTCCAATACTTTCCCTATACATTACCATGTATTGCAGGGAAAGTAAAAATAGAGAGTAAGGATACGATCCGATTTGAATAATATCTGCAGAAAGCAGAATCTCAGCCTCCATTCAACTTTCTTATATATTCATATCCCATATATTTAGATTTACTTCTGTCATAATTAGCATGAAAAAATATATTTTTATCAGCAATTTTTATTTAAACCTAAAATAAATTACTGATGTTTCCCGGGTTCTAAATAAGCACCCGCTATGTAAATAATGCAGATACAGATAACATAATTTAATTTCCAAATTGCCTGTTTTGAAATAAAATCAATCCCCCCGGCCGTTTTAATACAAACCCTTTGGTTTGAACGAATGTGTAGTCGCGAGCAAATATTTGTCACGCATGCACACAAACGTCCACTTCTCCCCATAACACCACCCAGCAAATCCAACAAAGAACGGGAAAATTAACAGAAAATCAGGAAATAAGGCTAGTTCAAAACATTTTTTTTGTTAGAATGCGAAGATAAAAACAAATAAATAAATACTTTCGTATGTATTTATTTATTTGTTTTTAACTACATCGAAATGTGAATTTTTTTTTCTTATTCTGCCGCATTCGAAAAATAAATATTAACGCAATTCTATAGTTTGGCAGAAATATGAGTATATACAGATGTTTGTCTTACAAATTTGTCCTATGTATACCGCTCAAAATTAATAAAAACATAATTTTATATCCTTTCAGCGTCAAAAAAAAAAAAGCAATTGAATCCTTTTGTCACGCACGGAAATACTAAGATTCACAACATTTTTTTCCCCACTTAACATGTTAACAGAATTATAAAAATTGCATCATTTGTATGCTTAAATCTGAAAAGGTTTTTGATATTCAGAAAAGCTATCGACATTTTTTTTTTCTTAAGTGTGTGTGTCACATTTAACTACTACTAGCCATTTCGATAGCGCGGATACGTTCGAAACTGAAATCACTAAAAGTAAATAAGTGCATTATTTTGAAATTTTCGCTTTACCAGCTTCAGAATTAAGCAGATAAGCCTGTAAGTTAATACACACACACACACACAAAAAAAAGAACGGGGTCTCATTGAAATGAATAGGGAGTTCCTTAATGGTCACGATATCGAACGAATGCTTTTTCGAACATAAAAGAGCTTTTACAGAAGTTCTTATTTATGGAAAAACTTTGCAGGTCAGTTTTCTTCTAGAATGAGGAAGAACTAACTCTAGGCTGCAATATGGGAACCAATTTCTGCTAGATATTCAGTTGTTTGCTGAAGTCCTCCTCCTTGGACGCATTAAAACTTGCACTGGTCTTAGTGATTCTAATAAGCTTACACAGAGCTGCACTTAAGCATTTCAACTTAACATTTAATTGTATAAAACACAAATATCTTTACTTTCCCTATAATATAATTTCCCTCTACATAATGTATAGCGAAAGTATTCAAAGAGGCTCGAAAATGGGAAATTGAGTTTTCGATATCGACTCACAGACTCACTCACTCAAAAGCTATTCGATAAAAATTCACAAACTTTGGTATCTAGGTCAGGTGTGGGCTACCCGGATGCTGATTACATTTTAGTACGATTCGGAAAAATAGAACTAGCTGTTTTGCAAAATGGCCCACCAAAATTTAAAATAAAAGGCTAAGTATGCTGAAATGTATTCATTAAGCGCTTATTTTATTCGTAATTTTTGACGACGAAACGGATAAGACCAACTCTATTGCTCCAGGATAAACCATTTTCGGGATATTTAAGTTTTTTGGAATTTTGAGGAGCTAGCGACGTTTTAAAATGCTTAAAGTTGCCAAATGAAAAATCTATATTAAAACTGAAAATTGGGATATAATATTAAAAAAAGTATCCGTGCCAGTTTGAACAATTAAACTCAATTCGATGGATCATGAAAGAGAAAATGTATATGAGTCTGTAGTGGAAGGCATGTGCTGTCCACATTATCAGACTCTTTCTCAAGCAGAACTTTTGAGCAGATTTTTTTCAAGTAGAACTTTTGAGCAGATTTTTTTCAAGTAGAACTTTTGAGCAGATTTTTTCTGAAGTAGAACTGGAATTTTTTTGAAATTTTTTTTAAGTAGAACGTTTGAGCCAAACTTTTCTCAAGCAGAAATCTGAGTCAGATGAATTGTCCGAAATTCTCTTCTAACATTTTTAAAAAAAATAAGCTCTGTTTTAACCAACTCTATCGCATTTTGAGGTTTAAATGAATGTTAATCACCTTCAGCATTTTTTATGCATATATAAACAATTATTTTTTTCGTCATCCATTCTTAAGTAAATAACTACTAAATGAAAAATTATTTAGAGGCTTCCATTAATGTCCAAATCACGTTCATATCGTTTATACTTTCGTGCCGAACGTTTTTAACAAGGAGGATAAATAATAATTTGTGGTTTTCGAGATCTTGTTCTGTTAATAATGCCCCTTTCGTAGATATGGGTGGACAATGAGGGTTCTGAATGAAAAAAAAAAAAATGAATATCTTGAAAGTATGGTTGAATTGCACGATTACAGCACGAAATTTCGTGTTTCTTAGAAATAAACGCTAACACACGGTTAAATTATGAACAACGAACTTGTTTGTTGCTCGTTTTGTTAATATTTCATTCTCTTTTCCTTCTTTATATTTTTGCAGAGAAGTTATTTAAAAAAATTTCCATATCATTGTGGATATAATAATCTAAATAAATGATGTTTTTGTCAGTAAATGAATATTTTTGGGTTGTTTTAATTGGGGGTATTGTTAAGTCTTGTATATCTCTATATTAAAACAATCGGCTGTGGGTAACACGCGACTTCCCCTACATGATGCAATTACTTTACTTCTTTCAATGCGATATAAGGATGGATAAATCCAAGGCACTATATTTATAACGTTGAAAAATAGGCTGACATTGGGTACTTTTCTTGATAACAACATGTGCAATTATTATCCAATTAACTTGCATTTCGCTCAAATATACCGTGACAAATGAAAATATTGCTAACATCTGCTAAGAAATATACTCAATTATATTAAAATATGTTAATTATTAACTCATCAATTTTTGTAACTTTAGCGTCATTTCTGCCAATTCAGCGACAATTTTCATCAATTTGGCATCATATTAAAAATCCCCATGTTGGTGATATTTCGCCAAATTAGTCGCTAAGATCGCAGAATTTATCGCCAGGTGTTACATATTTGATGATACTAATGTTTATTTTTATGTAAGTTGATACATTTCTTTGAAAAACTCGAAAACGATTCAAGCTAGAGTTTTAAAGCTTGTGTCAACCGTTTTAGAATAAAATATTAGGTCTAATATGATTATTTAATATTATTGGATGGCCTGATTTTTTTTATGATTTTTAAAAAAATTCATTTGAAAATTTAGGAGTCTTCCGGACGTTCGATTGCGTTTAAAATCAACAGAATTTCAGTATTCACTGATTGCAACATTCGTACTAAATTTCGTTCTAAACGCTTTATTCATTAGCGAGATATCGCATCTACACTCGCGGACACACACACATTACTTAAGAACATTCGATCCGAGTTCAGAGATGCTTGAAACGTGCGATGACATATCAGACTTTTTTTTTACATTGTAACTGTTTTCATTTTTTGACTTTCCAAAAAATCTTAGTTTAACAGTAGCATCCGGTTTAGGAGTTAAAAAATAGCTTCCCTTCTTCTGGATATAAAGCTATACTACACCAACAAAGATATACATAGACCACTGCTCATTTATGTTAGTGTGATTGCCCTGTCTTTATAGTTTGAAGAAGGAGGCCGTTTTTTCCCGCCGAAACCGGCTAATGATATTACTAATTTGTTTTATTGTGCGTTTTTTTCAACGAAGATTTTAATTTTATATACTAAAAATGTTCTATTATTGGGAAATACACATATTAAAAATAAATATCATTAAGAAAATATTTTCCAACTTCTTATGTAATTACTTCCTCTACATAAATAAATATATATGGAAAGAATTGGGACGGGGTCGAAAATTCGAATTCCAAGTTTTCGACGGAAGAGCACATTTTAAGCATCCCTGAACTTGAATCGAACGTTTTTGAAGTGACGTCTGTGTTTATATATGTATATTAGTGTGCATGTTTTGTGAGTCTGTGAAGCGATATCTCACTAATGAATGAAGTGTTTTGAATGTAATTTGGTACGATAATTACAATCAGTGAATACTGGACCTATATCGATTTTAAAAACAATCGAATGTTTTTCCGACGGCCCTCCTCCCTTAATTTTCGAATGAATTATTGGAAAAAACACCATTAAACAAGAAAGATCAATCATGCTTAAAGCATTGATCATGAAACACTTTCCAACTTTAATGCAATTTTATTTAAACATGTCTGAAATGCAATACATTTCTCGGTAATATTTTAAAACTTATCACAATACTACATTAATTTATTATATTTGAAACCTTAAACCTTCATAAAAAAAATTAACTTAATTCAAATGACGGCATTAAAGTATAAATTGCCTGGTTTAAACATCTCTAAAATGTGATACATTCCTCGGTAATAATTTTAGAATTATCATAATACTACGATAATTTATTATATTTGAAAACTTCATCGAAAACAACTGAAATCCATTCAAATGACGTCATAGAAAAAATAACACGCCTGGCTCTCTCTATAAAAGCAACATTTCATTCATAAATAATTCGCCCATTCATGTCATTCATCACAATACTATAGTAATTTATTTTATTTAAAAATTAAGACCATGGAGCTGCAAGTAATTAAACTCTATGCGTAAAACTTCATCAAAAAATATCGTCCTTCTCTTTCTAAAATCAATGAATATTTCATTCATCTCAGCTAAGCAGACTCCATGGACTAAATGATTTTGTGTTAAAGAATTACAGCAATTCTAATACAACTCATTCTACATATTTTGCTGTTTACATTTTACATGGGTGAAAAATAGGCCTCGTTGTAGAAATAATCAAATTTGGATGAGCTTTTAAACACAAATATATTGTCATTGCGTTGTTTCAGTATGTAGATGCACAGAATTTAGGCAAAAATAAAGTAGTTTTAGGACGGATACAACACTCAATATGAATCAAAAAGAACTTTAAAAATCATGATTTTGAGACAAGATGGATGCCATATATCATTTTGAAGTATGTCACGTGATCGTTTCATATCATGGTCACGTGATCGCTTCATATAAGAGGTGTTATTATTATTTTAATTTTTATTTAAAAAACTACTGAATATATTTCGCTGAATTTTTTTTATATATTTTATGGAACAATTTGAATATTGCCTAAAATTTTCGAAGCAATTTGTGAATTTTAAATCCGCTTAAAAAATGCTTGAAAAATTAGGTCCCATAGAGCTCAATGTATTTCATTTTTTCAACCCGGGTTCAATCCAAAACTAATTGGGTGATATTATTCATTTATATTCCCATAGGTCCTACAGACCATCTGAACAACATAATAAAATTTCATTTTGATTAAGTCATTTTTACGGCAGTTATCGTGCTAACGGACAGACAGACAGACAGATAGAATGAACAAAGTCATAAACACTTTTCAACTTTATTGTAAAGTGTTAATAAAAATAAGGACTATCTATAATAATAAATAAATAATCATTTTACTTGTAAATTTTTATTACGAATATTTTTTAATTACGGCTTCTTTATACCAGGAAACATTTACTGAAAACGACAAAGTAAAATTTTAAAATATTTATTACCTATGGCTATCATACAGCAACTTTAAAAAAAAGTTTCTTGCTATGAATATACCTCTATAATTTTATTTTGAAATTCTGTAACTGACGTAATACAATTGGACATGATGTAATTGCTGATTCAGTAAAATGTTAAATACTATCAAAATGTTAAAGCTAGAATGGTGCTTTTTGCTTATAAACAATACTAAACAGCTAATAGATTAAATGCATACCTATTTATATTTAATTTATTAACCATAATTTTAAAAATTACAATATCTTTTGTAACTGACGTAATATGCTTTTTGTAACTGGTGTAACAGTATCGATTTCTCATGATGTCAGTTATTTTTGTAGTGAAATTTTATTCCTTGATATTGTTGTATGAAATCTAAAGTTTTTTTCCTAATACACGTGGATAATCTAAAAATTTTAAATCCTCTGAAAATAGGCAATAATCTGAATATTTATTTCGAGGCAAAAATGAGACTTTTATGTGGAATTGACCAACTCTAGCATGAGCTTATTCCTAAGATATTGCATGTTTTTCAAATAAATTAAAAAAAAAATACAAAAAATTAAAAAAAAGGAGTTAATATCATCAAATATTCACTTTCATATGCGACAAATTTGTTAAAATCATTTTTGTAGATTTAGTTTATTCCATTCATAAGAGAAGATATTTTTTGCAACACTTTTGTATTTTGACTTCAAAAATTTGCCAATAGTCATTAATTTCACGAGATATTAATTGAATGTTAATTGCATTTCGGCGAGAATATTATATGCTAGTATGAATAAGATATTGATTGTTTTTCATGTTTGTTTGTTAATTTATTATTAAAGAAGTAGAGTTAATACCATCAAATATTCACTTTTATATGCGACAAATTTGTTAAAATCATTTTTGTAGATTTAGTTTATTCTATTCATGAGAGAAGATATTTTTTCTAACAGTTTTGCATTTTGACGCCAAGAATTTGCCAATAGTCATCTATTTCACTAGATATTAATTGAATGTCAATTGCATTTTGGCGAGAATATTGTATGCTAGTATGAATAAGTCATTCTGTTTGGACTAATAATTTGCCAAAAGCGCCCAATTTCAATCGATTCCCAAGTTAATTCAATGCCAAAAGTGTTGTGCCGTGGTTCTGTACACCATTATTTCGTTATAAAAGAAGTGACGTCATTGTATTGCTTAGGCAGGGAAAGTCGTGGACTACCCACATCAGATTTTTTTTCATATTTGATGTCATTAAAGCAATATTTTTACTTTCCCTGCAATACATGGTAATGTATAGGGAAAGTATTGGAATCATGCCGAAAATCGTAACTCGAGTTTCCGACGGATCTACACGTTTCGGGACCGCTAGAATACCAAAAAACTATTTTTAACGTGACGTCTGTCTGTCTGTCTGTGCAATGTATGTATCCACTCTAACTCAAAAACTAATGGACCAAATTTCATAAAATTTGGTAGGTAAGTCATTCGGGTGTGACCTTGGTGCTGATTAGTTTTTAGTACGATTCGAGATAAAAGAACCCGCCTTTTTTGCGAAATGGCCCGCAAAACTTGCCTGTATCCACTTTAGCTGAAAAACTAATGGATCGAATTTCACAAAATTCAGTAGATAAGTCGCTTGTGGGTTACTCTGGTGTTGATTAGATTTTGGTACGATTCGGAAAAAATAACCTGCCTTTCTTTGCAAAGTAGCCCGCAAAAATTATCAAAATCTAAAATAAAAACTAAGTATGCTGAAATATAGATTCTCGAGAAATATAGATTCTCGAGATATTTTAGTTTTTTCGTATTTTCAAACGAGGACGAAAATTGAATTAAAAGTTAATTAAATTTAATTAAAATAAAGAGAACGTAAATATAAGTCTGCAGGGAAAGTCATGTGCTGCCCACATCAGATTTTTTAATTTATTCTTATTTTGTTTGTCTACCACATTTGGTAATTAAAATAGAATAGATGAGTTTGCAGGAAAGCAGGAGTAGGGGAATTAACTAGAGTATGACGCAACTCGACTTTCTCATAGCAGAATTCATTTTTTTTTTCAAATTTTACAAGGAAAAATCTGAAACATCGGTATAGTGGGTTCAAATTATTACAACTATAGTGCGTGACCCTTTACTTTAAAAGGCTTGACATTTTTTTTTCGATTGATACCATGCTTGACAAAGAATCCCAGGGGGGTAACTTTGCCCCCCACAAGGGGGGGACGAACGAACAAAAATAAATTGTATTGCGGCTATTTCTCACAACAGTGATTGAAACTATTAAGTTTTGTGATCATTGAGCTAAAAATAATCTACTTTATGCATGATATTATGTCAAATTTTGTCCTGTGCTTCCATGTTAAAAAAATATATAAAAATTTCGAATAAATTTTGAAGTCTTCGCTCAAATTAAAAAAAATATTCTATCTACTTCTAAATTTTTTTTATGGTAAAACCGAATATAGAGTTTCGTGAAAATCCATTAATATCTGTGGCTGCTATTGTGTTCAAAAATAGTCAAAAAGTGTTCAGGAGGTCTTAAAACATATATTGGTATCAAAATATCGAAATCGAACATTTTCGTGATAACAATACTCCTCAATACTACGTATGAGAAAGTAAAAATAAAAAAAAGTATAAAAATAAGCAAAAAAATTAAGAGTTTTCTACATGTTATTAGAAATATTAAAACCGAAATCTTTAAAAAGTTTTATTTATTACGAAATACGTAATAAAATACCGTCAAATTTCCGACATAAATTTTCTTTCCTGTGCTGTATAACTGCTGCCTCAATTACCCTGGCGAAATGGGTTTTTATTTCTTTTTTATTTCTCTTTTGAATTCCGTTGATATTTAATCAACTGGAAGTATTTTTATTTTCAAATTATTTAAAAGAGCATTTTGAGCAAATTTCTTACAGAGAGTGAACAAAAAATCGAGCACATTCAATTTTTAAAACCATATAATGGCACCGAAAAATTTGAAAATTGAAATAGATTTTTTTTTTTCACTTAGGTGGCACTAATATATACTCTCAAGAACATGATCAAGAACCGAATCAGAAATATCGTCTGTTACTTTTAAGACATCAGACGATTATTACAGACCACTTTTTTTTATGAATTGAAGAACATGGTTTTCTCCTAGAGTTAAATAAATTTATTTCAGAGCAATATTCCCCTAGCCATTCTTATGTCATTGAAGAGTTTTCAGCAAAACAGTCTCTATCCTCAGTGAGTTAAAGTTCCGGGTTGTGATTTGGGAGTCTCGAGTGAGCTAAAGTCTTGTTTCTGGGTTTGTCTACAGCAGATCCAGTCTCTCGAAAATGCTTTACTTATCGCTTCATTAATGAACAGTTAGTGATTTTTGATCAGGGGTATTTCTTCTGAAACTCTTTAATGACTCTTATATATGAATGGCTAGAGAAATATTACTCCGAAATAAAAATTATTTCACCTTGGGAAAACGCCGTGTTTTTTTTTATTAATATAAGAGAGAGAGGTCTGTAATGTAATGATTCTCTGACTTGTTAAAAGTAGCAGAAGATATTTCTGATATATATTTCATAATATACTGGCGGAATGGGTAGCACTTGCTTACATGTCAAACTTGGTGGCACTTGCTTACATGTCAAACTTGGTGGCACTTGCGTACATGTCAAACTTGGTGGCACTTGCGTACATGTCAAATTTGGTGGCACTTGTGTACAGGTGAAGGCGTTCTCAAATATAACAGGTGTAAGAAAAGCAAAATAGGTGGCATTTGCGTACAACATGGGTACTTTCATAATGTCGCAGTTTAATGATAAGTATTATAGCAATTGAGAATAATCAAGGAGGCTTCAGAAACCGTATATTCAACAAAATAATTATGCTGCAACAAAAAACGAAGTATTTTTAATTTCAGAATATTTAAGACAGAAGGTTTAGCTAATATTTTATATTATGTTTCTATAGTATTACAGTTCTATTTCATCAGTTTTAGCAGTTAGTCTCTAAATTACAACATTATTAAATAAAATAGTATCCAGCATTAAACCTTTTTTGATTGTTTAATTCACTTAATAAGTCAGACAAAACAGCTAGAAAGAAAAATATTATACAGAGCCACTAGCCCGTCATCACAGAGATGCACCGAAAGGACAGAGAACCTTAAAAAAACTGCAAAAACTGATGGAACTTTTTAAAAGTTGCAGCGAGTAGTTCTACCAGCTATAGACAGTTCACTCTGATTTGAGTAGTATAATGAGGATGAAGTCACTGTGGTTCCAATAATTTTGTCCGTCCTCCTTCTAGAGAAAAATGAGGATACCTATGTGAAACTTTAATTTTGAAAAGGAATCTACGTTCAGTGTGACTTTGTGACTGTGTTCCTTTATGACTGAGGTTGCAGATGTCAAAGCCTTGGAAAGCCGATTTCCGTTAGTGAGGATTTCAGGATGTAACTTTTATTTCAATAAATGTCTGTGGCGGCACGTTTATCCACTTGGGATTATCCAGTAATTATAAAGAAAATGAAGGAATTAGACTTCATGTGCACTATTATCACACCTTTCGAATGTAGACATAGATAACGCTTGGTTATCAATACAGGAAATTTCGCTGCAGCAACCAAAGCTGCCGGAATTTTACGATTATTTTGTGAATGAATGGCTGGAAAACTTTGTCTCTACAACTAGCATGTGGAACTGCCATAATCTAGACTAAGAGAGGGCTGGAATAATAACTTTAATACCGTAATGAGTAGACCACATCCCAATATCAAGACCCCCATTTAATGCTGAAAAAAAAAAGAATCTAAATACACTGACTTCTTAATTTTGAAAGAAAGAAACGATCTAAAAGGTATATAAAACTAGATCAGCGAATTGGTAGAATTCTGTGACATTACGTAAGTACCCAAGATGTAAAGAAGTGTTTGAAGTCTTTAGCTTTTATTGCTAAATTAGAGTCAATTTTGAGAAAGTGAATTGAAATATCTTTAACAAAATTAAAATAAATAAATAGAAATCAGCGAGGTCCGTTGGTAAATTGGAAGGAACTAGAAAGGTTGGTCATGTTTACCATAATGCGTATATTATCATAGATTAATTATAATAAAACATGATTGATTAAATGACAGGGAAGATTTTACAACTGGGAAATGTTCGGTTGTAAGCAAGTAACACCTCTTTTCTTTTTCTGCACTTGCTAGATTTGGAAACGCCTTGGCATGTACGTAAGCTCTACCAAATTTGGCATGTACGCAAGTGTACACCATATTGGTGGTACCTAATTGGGAAAAATTTTATTATTGCAATTTCTCGGTACTTTGTAAGATTTTAAATTTGGATTAACGAGGTTTTTCTTTCCCCCTGAATGTCGAAAGAATCATTCGTTAAATGTTATGAAATTAATTTTTCCTACAAAATATATTGATGGAAAACGCTAGAAAGCTTGCTTCTCTTAACCATAATTTACGAATGAGAAATTGTTTCAGCAAAGAATAGGAACTGTTCTGCGAAATAAAAGTATTATAAGAACGGATTACATGGCGTTGTCTGCGTTCTAAATAAGAGCCAGTTACAGAAATAATACAGATAACACCACTTTTCTTCCAAATGACCTGTTTTGAACTAAAACCACTCAAATATTCCGTTTTTTTCTATGCGCGACCATGCCAATTGTACAACGCGGGTATAATACGTCCTAAATAAGTTCGCTGTAATTCGCCGCGCATACGCATAAACATCCGGTTTGTCAATCGTCGGCAGAACGATATAATTTATATTCCTTACATGCAATATGTTCTAAAATCGTGAAGTTAGAAAACCGATATCAAAAAGTTGGACTTTTGGATTGCTTAAAATAAATAAACACTAATAAATGAAAATACTTAAAATTACAAAAAGAAAAGATTACAAACTTCACGCAGCAGTAAAATAAAAAAATCTGATGTGGGCAGCACACGACTTTCCTTATATAATGCACTGAATTTACTTCTGGCACAGTGAAATAGTGATGAATAAGATTGTAAAGAACCTTACCCCAAACGGGAATAGAATCTGGATTTACGAATTGGTCAGGGAACTGATTCTCCAACGTTGAGCAACGGGGACGAAATTCCAAGCTCTTATTGTCGAAATGGATGTATAAGATCCATGATACACTGTATTTAACGTTGAATTGCACATTGGTGGCTTTTCCGGATGACAACATATAAAAAGTTTTCGTACCCAATTAACTTATATTTCGCGCAACTCAAAATTAATAATTATCGATATTATTTTCATCCTCAATAAGCAATATAGTCCATATTAAAATATGTAAATAATAAATTTATCAATTAGGCGTTATTTTCATTAACTTCGTGTCATTTTTACAATTTTGATGATATGTTCGTCAATCTGGTGCTAAATATTGATAAGTTGGCGATATGTCATTAGATTATTCACCAAGTTTGCTAAATGTATCACCAAGTATAGGAGTATATTAGAAGGTATGCCCGTCATATGAAATTAAAAATTTGCAAAATATTACCTCCCATTTAGCGTCATTTTTATCAATTTGGCGATATTTTAATCAATTTTTCGGCATTTTCGTTAATTTTTCAATATTTAAAAAGTCGCCAAGTTGACGACATCCCGCTAAAAATATTGAATTTTTATCAATTAGTCGTCAATTTCATTGATTCAGCGTTATTTTTTTTATCAATTTGGGGAAATTTTCGTTAATTTGACAACATTTAAAAAAGTCGCCAAGTGGCGACATTCTTTCAAATTTCTAGACAAAATATCGCCAAGCGTAATGGACGGAGAAATAGGTTATTCTTATAGTCGATAAATGACCATTGGCGTCCAAATACAAAACTATTACCCAAAGTATCTTTTCTCATGAATGGAATGCGCTAGATCCACGAGAATGATGCTCACAAATTTATCGCATTATATTACATATGAAAGTGAACATATTTCACAATATTTCAGAATTTTTTTTATTTTATGTGATTTTTTGATAAATTTATTTGTAAAATTTGCAATATCTCGAGAACGGTTCATGCTAGCGTTCTAAAATTTATGTCAATCGTTTTCTAATGAAACATTACATAAGAAATGACTATTTGCGTAACTTCATTAACGGTTTTGATTTTATGATCTTTTCAAAATTTCACTCGAAAATTTAGTGGGGTTCTGAATATTCGATTGCGTTTAAAAGCAATAGACTTCCAGTATTCACGGATTGTAATTTTTGTACCAAATTTCATTCGAATCGCTCCATTCGTTCATCAGATATCGTCTCCCCCCACACACATAAATATCACCTCAAAAATGTTCGATTCGAGTTTAGGGATGCTTGAAACGTGCTGGCCCGTTGAAACCTCGAATTCGAATTTTCGACCCGTTACAATACTTTCCTTATACATTATACTATGTATATAAAGAAAGTAAAAAAATGTTATCTCAGTAAGTTTTCATCCGGTTTATGCCAAATTTCAGCACAATGCTCACAATGATAATGTAATACGAATTAAAAAATAATAGAATGACATACTTTACATTCGCAAAGTTAGAAAACTGTTAAATTAAATCAACTTTGTTTGACACTGATGTCTTTGTCTAAACAAGATATCTGAAATTTAAGCAAAACACCTGCTTCCGCATTTTACATTGAAACATCGCCTGCACATAATAAAACTGATTTTTAAATCGAAATTTCGACGGATTTTCGGCTTAAAACATTGATAACTTTTAATTAATTCGAATTATAAAAAAATCTTGCACAGTCATATTGTCCGAAGCCTCGATTTTTTACTACAGACGACACACACAGAAAGTCAGACATACATACTCTTTTATTATGTACGATATTTAAATCCCTAAGAAATTTTTGTTAAAGGTAGTAAAAAATAAAATCGAAAATTGGCATCTATTTGTACTGCTTTTTAGCAGGAAAAAAAAAATGCAAACTTACAAGAAGGCGTCGCAGAGAGCGGCGATGCACTCTTCCATTCGCTGTAGCCCTTGACGTTTCCGGCTGCTACTCTGACGAAGTAGGTGCTACCTTGGGTCAAGTCTGGAATCATCAATTCCAGCTTCTGCACCTCTGAGATTTCGCAGGAACCGGACAGCAGGGAAAAATCCTCATAGCAACTCCACTCCACTGAAACAAAGAAAATGACCGTCAGAACAATTCATTTTGGCAGAATCTGATTAGTAGTGATAAAAGTCAAGGCTTGTTAAATTTTTCAACGTATTTTTCGGGTACTGATGCTAGATAAAACCACTTTAAAATAATAATTCAATTTTAACCTTTTGCTTACGAGTGGGACAGCGTCATTTGCACTTAATTACATTAAGTTTTCCCTTATATTTTGCAAAGTGTTTTTGCTTATTTAGTTTAACTAAATTGACTACTATGTATATACGAATTCCTAGTGTCGGTCTGTCATGCCTGTTCAGGTATTTGCTAAATAGACTAAACATTAAAATTCTGAACTGGGGTCAATCGTTTGATAAAACCAACCAGACACTAAAAAAAAAAAAAAAATGTTTATTTGATAAAGTGCTCCACACTTTTTTTAGCCAACGGCCGTACCGTGCTGAAAACACCGGTTCTCGTTAGATCACCGAAGTCAAGCAGCATCGGGCGCGGTTAGTACTTGGGTGGGTGATCACTTGGGAACACCGTGTGCTGTAAG
Source organism: Amaurobius ferox (assembly GCA_951213105.1). Classification (NCBI taxonomy): domain Eukaryota; kingdom Metazoa; phylum Arthropoda; class Arachnida; order Araneae; family Amaurobiidae; genus Amaurobius; species Amaurobius ferox. The sequence continues at coordinate 42,992,045 of OX578136.1, read as the reverse complement.
CACATTTCGGGCGCGGTAGCCCGGTGGTTTGCGCGCTGGATTTGTACACTGCCACAACTGCCGCCGTGTTCATGCGGAGTACGATCACGTTAAACATGTGGGGCCGTAAGTCCTTCCGAGAGGTTGGTAGTAGGGGAAGGAGGATACGGTCCCTGTGGATGCCTCCCCCACTGGGTTTCGGCCTAAATTGGGTGGCACTTTCCGGCCGTCCAAACAGTTACCTTACATCTTTCTAGTAGGTCGGACGGTCTGAGTCTCAACAACAACAACAACAATACTTAAAACATTCAGGGCGCGATAGCCCAGTGGTTAGCGCGAGGGAATTGCACTCGGTAGGCCCGGGTTCGATTCCCGCCACTGCCAAAACTGCCGCCGTGTTCACGCGGAGTACGATCACGTTAAACATGTGGGTCCGTAAATCCTTCCGAGAGGTTGGTGGTAGGGGAAGGAGGGTACGGTCCCTGTGGATGCCACCCCCACTGGGTTCCGATCTAAATTGGCTGGCACTTCCCGGCCGTCTAAACAGATACTTTATACCTTCAGGTAGATCGGGCGGTCTGGGTCGAAGAAGACCCTAAATGGGTCGATTTTCAGTTCCCCACTGGGTTCCGATCTAAATTGGGTCGCACTTCCCGGCCGTCCAAACAGTTACCTTACACCAGACCCGGATTAAGCATATCTGTGGCCCCGGGCCAGAACTTAGAGTGGGGGCCCCTGTTCACTGTAAATTTTGAAAATTTCTTTCTTTGCAATAAGTTGTCCGTCCAAACAGTTGCTCAAGTCCATTGGATGAGTCGGACGGTCTGGGTCTTCAACAACAACACTTAAAACATTTGAAATGCAAAATGATGGAAAAACACATTTTCCTATGTGATAGGGACTTAACCTGGATGCTAGTGTTGATCGTTCGATAATAAGAAGCTGATTTTCCACAGTCTTCCGATATTTGTTATTTTACGAGCGCCGTACATTCGATTTGCTGCATGAATTGAAATGTTCTCTTTTAAGCAAAATAGCGGACACTTTTAGAGTAAAAGTAAATCTTTTAATCAGTCTGATTAAAAGTACTTGGAAAAGGGTTTTTCAAACATGTTCATTTGAAGCGTGTTCCAGGAAAAAACATTCGGAATTCGAACCGATTGAAAATAGTGCTTTTTGATGAAATAGAGACTTACCGATTGAGGTAAGATAGGAAAGATTGCAGACAGAAAAAAGGAGGACAATTACAGTTTTCTAATATTTAGCAATTTAGGGGTACTGCACACCAAGACATTCAATTTGTCAAATAAATGATAAACTTCTTTTTTTAAGTGATAGAGACTTTTACAGACATGAAATTTTTTTTTTTTTTTACATATTTTTTGAAAGAAAAAAATTGAAGGTAATCAAGTAAGCATAGCATGGAATTGTATTCAATCATATATTTAGGAATAGAAATATTTATAATACATTTTTACAGGGTTTCATTTTGCGGCAATCAAATATACCTGTGTGTCCGTTTTTGCAACATAAAATTGTGGTTTCATAATAGAAAGGGTAAAAAATGTATATTTATTTAATTTTTTAAATTTTATATTCGAATATTTGCGTGGTTTGTAGTCCGGATTGGTATGGAAATCGAAAATTTATATGAATGTTTTCGTTTTCTAAAATAGAATATAATTAATTCCTGCACTTTTTAATTAAAAATTCCTAATAATACGTACAAGTTCTGTACATAAATAATGATCTACCTTGAAACAGTAATCAAATACCGTCGCAAATTATTACCCGCAATTATCTAACCATTTGATATTTCTATCACATTTATCTCTTAGCGAGACCTCAATAAACAATAATGCAAGCAATTAAATAGAGTTAGGCAAAAGTAATATTTCGGGGCATAAGAGGTTATAACTCTTTTTGTATGCAATGCGCATATAGTCCAACTAAGAATTTAAATGAAGTCTGAGTTCATATCTCCTGACGCACATGTCTCCGAGAGATATCCTGTGTTTGCAAAGGGCGGATATTGTGTCCGTCAGAAATGTTCTAAATCTCGCACCTGAGGGCAATTAAAAGCTGACTTCGTCATTAAAACTGTTTGCACTCCGAAGTTAAAACAGAGACTGGCTACCGCGCTTTTCAATGTCAAGGCTCTATATATACACAGTCTCTCCGGTCGGCTATTACGTGTACGACCGTCGTCTGATATTAATTCTTAAGGAATATATTCTCTATTCGTCAGATATACGCAGGATGGTACAAAATTTCTATATGTTTTAAAAATTATATTAAACGAGAAAATATACCTATCGTTGCCCGAAATTTAAAACAGGGATTCAATGAATTCATTCATTAAATTTTTTAAAAGGCGACAGGGCTGATATTTGATAAACGAATCCCTACTATAAATTATGGGAAACGCAGGTTACAAAGTAACTTTGAAATAATCGGATTTCTATAGAAACCTGACATCTGCCGGTTTCTCTTATATTTTCTCAGTTTGACATTTTTTTCCTTTAAATTCAGGTGCCAGCCTTCTTATTAAAAAAACACACAAAACGATGTCAATGAACAAAATATATGAGTTCCCATTTACAGCGGGAAATTTAGTTTTAGAAATCACGCAGTAAAGTTTATTTTTTAAGCTAATTTATTTTCGAGTTTAAAAAAAAATCTGATGTGGGCAGCACATGACTTTCCCTGCAGACTCAAATTCATATTTTTTTTCTTTAATAATTCATCAAATTGAGTTTAATTGCACAAAATAACACTGAATTTGCATTTTTAATTTAATTTCTGTTTTTATTTGGTAATTAGACATTTTTCTAAAAGTGGCATAACTAAATTCGAAAAATCTTAAATAATTCGAGAATGGTTAGTCCTAGAGTAATAGAGTTGTTCTTATTATTTTCCTCATCAAAAATTACGTATAAAACAAGAATTTAACCGATATATTTGAACATATGTAGCTTTTTTTAGATTTTGCGATTTTTGAGGGCCATTTCGTAAAAAAAGGCAGGTTGTTTATTTCCGAATAATACTAAAATCTAATCAGCACCAGAGTATTCCCCAAGTAACTTATCTATCAAATTTTGTGAAATTTGGCCAATTAATAGTTTAGTTAGAGTGGATACATGACATTATTGCGGGCCATTTCGTAAAAAAAGGCAGGTTGTTCTTTTCCGATAAATACCAAAATCTAATCAGCACCAGAGTATCGTACAAGTAACTTATTTACCAAATTTTGTGAAATTTGGTCAATTAGTATTTTAGCTAGAGTGGATACATGGAATTTTTAAGGGCCATTTTGCAAAAAAAGGCGGGTTCTGTTTTTACGAATCGTACCAAAAACTAATCAGCACCAGGGTCATACCCAAGTGACTTACCTACAAATTTTATGAAATTCGGTCGATTAGTTTTTGCATTAGAGTGGATACATACATTGCACAGACAGACACACAGACAGACAGACAGACACACACACACAGACGTCACGTTAAAAATGGTTTTTTCGTATTCTAGAGGTCTCGAAACGTGTAGATCCGTCGAAAACTCGAGTTGTGATTTTCGGCATGATTCCAATACTTTCCCTATACATTACCATGTATTGCAGGGAAAGTAGAAACGATGTTACCTTTCACAACATTAGAAACAAAATTAAGTGCTCTTTCTGATGACAGAAAGACCGGATGATACTTGCAAAATAAACTAATAAAAATTCAAATTCTGTCTGAAAGAACACTCAAAATATCAATAAATTCTTTAACCGAAAATATTAATCAGAAAATTTTAAACCGATTGGAAATTTATATGTCGAATAAATTTCAAAGTTTTTTGCTCGAATTAAAAAAATTCTATCTAGCTCTAGATATTTCATTAACAAAGTCGGATATAAAGATTCGTAAAAATCCATTAATATTTGTGGCTGCTGTCGTGTATACCAGAAATCGACCGCAGATAGACGGACATCACTTTGAAAACAGTCAAGACGCATTCAGGAGGTCCTAAAACATATATTGGCATCAAAATCTCGAAATCAAAAACTTTCTTGAAAACAATACTTTCTCTATATATTCTATAGCGTGAGAAAGTATAAAAATTGCAAATTATTTATTGTAGATCCTTAATTTCCCCTGTTTTTGACAGGCCTAAATACCAGTTACTACCATCATTGTTACAGGAATCATCATTTCCGATAGGGAAAAAAATATTACGAATATCCTAAAATCTGATCCCTCAAAATTGTTGAATTTGAATATTTGCGGAAAAGCAAAATGTTCTTTATTGAAGAATAATGTGTTAAAGAAATATAACTATAGGGGGGGGGGGGGGGTGCATCGGGTTGATTGGAAAGTAATGCAGGATTTTAGCTTACCAAAAATTAAGTGCATAACAGTCTATTAAATTGATTCTGTAATCGCAAATTTTATAATTGCTATAATCTTCAGCTCATTCCCTGTTTTTTCCCACTTTATTTTTCATATAATTCATTTTTTATTTGCAGACAAATGATGCCTTATGGCAAGCTACATGTCCGCCATATCATGCTTTAAGAATTTCGGCTTCATGGAAATGCTGAAGAAGCCACGTGGAAGATTTGTTCAGTATATTCAAATGCTATCAGTGAATACCAATGCCAACAATGGTTTAAAAAGTTTCGAGAGGGAAATTTCAATCTTGAGGACGAGTCTAGATGTGGGCGGCCAAGCCAAGTTGATGATGATGAATTGAGGATAATGGTCGAGTCAGATCCACGTATCACCAGTAAGGAAATAGCTGAGAGGTTTCATTGTGCACATTCAACAGCAATGGAGCATTTGAAATGAAATAGGCAAGGCTTGTCGTGCTGGTTTATGAGTCCCACATTAACTCTCAGCTCCAACCCGTCACCATTGAGTATCACTTTGCACTTCACTGGTTACATGAAATGGAGTAGAGCCTTTCTTAAGGCGATTTGTGACTGGTGATGAAAAGTGGATCTTTTATGCTAATATTATACGAGAAAAACAATAGTTGAGCCCAAAAGAAAAGCCTATTCCCACAGCAAAGTCAGGACTGCATCAAAAGGATTGAATCAAAGCGAAAAGAATTCTTCAAAGCAGGAATTGAAAAGTTGGCTGAGAGATGGGCAAATGTCATAGAAAATGACGGAGACTATATTAATGATTAATTTTATGCGTCGGAAAAGTTTTTATTCATTAGAAGTGGTCTATCCCAATCCTGCATAACTTTTCGATCAATGCAATACAATGTCAAGACAAAAGATTGAAAGGAGAAAAATACGCCGAACACTAGAGCAAAAAAATAGCCGAAATGAAATAGAAAATATATCCCTGCGTCGTGCTCGTCGTGATAGCTCCTTCACATCATAAATAGATTGAGAACCGACTGAACCTCTTTAACCTCAAATCAGTACACGATACAAAGAAAGTAAAATTCGATAGCTAGTCTAATGCGCGGTTTGTATTCCGCGATAAAAATCTAAATATTGGGAATCGTATCGCCGCGTCCCAGAAATAACGACCTGCAGTAAAGTAAAAGTTTATGAATAAAAATTGCAAAATCATACCCTCTTACCCCCTTTAAAGTGGTAGTTGCCAAGCGCATTGTTTCTTAAACGCACTCTCCCCCTCGCCTGGGATGGTGATGAATAACAATACTCGAGTCGTGAGCGATGCTATCGCACGTAAGTAGCCGACTTCTGCTTCACGACTTTGACTGGAAAGTTTCCCGGAACTCTTTTTCAATTAAAGTTGGGTCTCAAATATCCAGAACGAAATCGTGAAGCCAGCCGCGGAGATGTGGAAAAGAGCTAAGATTTTCAAGGCTAGCAAGATTCGGGACTAGTTCATATCCAAGTTCTCTTTGTCTGCAGACGATATCTTCGAAATAAGTTGACAGGTAAACGAAATATCTTGATACCAGAAGAGGACAAAAAGACCCAACAAGTAAAAGAATGAGTTGCCCTTCAACATTTTGCAGTTTTTCTATACCCTACTCTACACAATGATCCATTCACCATTGCTCGATATGAGCAGGAACTTGATGAACAGAAATTTCTACTTCAGATTGTAGAAATTTAAATTGGTATTGTTTTTGCATAAGTGGGTAAGTGACACTGATTTTAGCATGAAACCTGTTCAACACAAGACTTCAGAAATGATTTGCTTACCTTTGTATTTGGTGACGATGACGTCCTGGTGATTGGCCGTCTCTGGTTCCGTGAACTTCACCTTCAGAGATCGGGTGCCCACCACTTCCAACTGAACGCTCGAAGGAGGATCGGGAGGACCTAAGGATGGACAGAACAACGCATTGCTTATTTATACTTTTATAGTAATGTCAGAAACATTTGGTACCAGTAAAACTCAAAACGAGGTTTAGAAACTAATAAATTAGATTGCGTTAATTAAATTGGTAAAAATGTACAAATAAAAAAAAAAGCATCCCTGGCTTTGAATTGTGTTTTCAAAACTAATATTTTCAACCTTGCGCGCATTGTAAGGTCAAAACTAATTAACCTAGCATCTTTAAACATTTCATACTATTGCATTACGTAGATACATACATACTCCACATAAATTGAAATTACTATCTATCAACAATTTTATTCAAAATAAATTTCTACAAAACGTTTTGATATTTTCAGCATTTAATTACAAAACTGTTTTAATTTTTTTTTTTTTTTTTTGCAAACTTCAATGTAATTTTAGGTATAAAGTTATAAAGGTTAGGTATATAATATTAGGTATAAAGTATAACTTCTTAAGAGGCCATATTAAAAATAATCGGGAATGATATATGTTGCAGTTTATGCAGAATCCTGCTAGCAGAATATAACACTTCAATCACCAAGTCTCCGGTCTGACGACACACATATGGCAACACTGTTGACAGACCCATATGATTTCTGGATAGTACCAACCTTCAAACGATACGTGTCAAAATTTCATGACATTCTGACAATTAGTTTGTAGGTTACAGTGGTTTTAGTGACCCCAGTTTTGTAATTTTCAAAACAATGGATAAAAAAGAATTTCGTGTGTTGATTAAACATTGCTTTTTGATGGGGAAAAATACTGTTGAAGCCAAACAGTGGCTTGATAAGCGTTATGGAGACTCTGCACCAGGGAAATCAACGATTATTGACTGGTATGCTGAATTTAAACGCGGTCATACAAACACCGATGATGCTGAACGCTCTGGTCGCCCAAAATCGGCAGTTGTTCCGGAAAACATAAAAAAAGTCCACAAAATAGTTTTGAAAGATCGTAAAATGAAGTTGCGTGAGATAGCTGACACCTTAAAGATATCAGAAGGTAGCGTGTTTACAATTTTACACGAAAATATGAGCATGCGTAAGTTGCTTTTGAAGTGGGTGCCGTGTTTGCTCACACCGGACCAAAAACAACAAGACATGCCCCGTGTCACAAGTCGATGAAAACGATGGTTAAATTATATGAATTACGCTTCGAATTGCTTCCTCAACCGCCGTACTCTCCAGATCTGGCCCCCAGCGACTACTGCCTTTTTCAGACATCAAAAAGATGCTCCAGGGAAAGAAATTTGGATCAAATGAAGAAGTGATTACCAAAACTGAGGCCTATTTTGAGAGCAAAGACAAATCGTTCTACAAAAAAGGCATTGAAATGTTAGAGGAGCGTTGGAATGAAAGTATCACTCTTGAAGGAGAGTATGTTGATGAATAAAGTCGAATTTCTAAAAAAAAAAATTGTTTTTCTTAGTTAGACCAGAGACTTATTGAGTGATGTAGTACTTCTATATCGCACATTTTCAAAAACTATATCGACCAAACTATCATAAAAACAAATTTTTCTATCAATCTTTTATTAAATGTGTTTTTTGTAGTAATAAATAAGGAATAAGAGAATGTTACCTAAAATTTGATTTCATTTGAAAAAATAATGATATCATCATAAAATTTTGAATATTTCATCATAAAACACGATTTCTGAGCTGAAAAGGGCTGCACCTCCCTCCCACTTCAGTTGAATAAGTTGTTATAGAACGCCAAGAATTTTTGCTGTTGATATGTAGAGCTAAAAATAATGTCATACATTAATGCTTGCTGGAATTTAATGTTTCAAAACTTCAACTAAGGCACTCTTGAATGTGCATTTTGGTCATCTATCCCTTGTTGAAGAGATGGGGGGGGGGGGGACGCAAAATCAGTCAAAAAGCGGTAATAGGCCGACTAAATCAGCATTGCTTTTTTGTTATAAAACAGAAGACGGTTCATTGTTATTCTGCCTATAATTTTAAACTATTTTTTTTTTAAATTCATAAAATTATTTATATACGAAAAGAGACTGTAACTTACATTTCTCATTGCAGGGCTCTAAAGTTATAGTAACCTGCTTACCATTAGTAAGTTAATTTCTTTATTTTGCGGTGATAACAACCTATGGGTGAAGTTGATATCAAGAAAGCATCTGATCATGCTTACAATACAATGACTAGCATAGGTGGATCAGTTTCGCACTTGTTGGACTTTTCTTCACCTTCGAATAGGCACTGTCTGCAAGAATATGTGCTGTGTGCCGCAATGTTGTGTCTGTGTACTAATTCCCCCATGGTGAAGGGGCGCCTATGCACCACGTCCACAAGACCCCCCAGGGTGTCCCATGGCGAAGGGGAGGAGATTTGCAGCTTCACTTTTACAGAAGCCCCCTGAAGGGTGGAAGTCTGACTTTGCTTCGACATTACAATATCCATGCCCACTGGCGGGATTCGAACCCGCAATTCGGCAATCCAGCGATCAGACGGAAACGCATGCCCCTGACCGCTCAACCACCGGATCGGCGCCGTAATGTTGTAAACATCTGTAGTGACCAACAGCAAATTTACAAAAGATTGAGCTCAGACTGCCAGAGGCTACAGTGATCAGGTTCATAGTCCCAAAAACCGATGATAGATGACGTTCTGGAAGCTCAGTACATGGTATGACAATATAACGTGGATTACGAGTCGTGTTTTCAAACTTGGGATATATTTATCAAACTTAATGCGCATTCTTTGTTCGTTACGTTTACGCTACCCAGACCGTTAGGCTCACCCGAAAATTTAGAGTAGCTATTTGGACAGTCGAGATAAATTTATTGAAAATTTTGATGCTTACATTGGAAGAAAATATTCCATATACATTGAATAGGGAAATTGACAGAACAGGAACTATAATAAAAGTAAGAGAAAAGGATGTCAACCCAATACATATAGGAACACAATTTCATTGATGAAGAGAACCCCTTAGTATGCGTCTCATAAACAAGTGTTTACGTGATCTGATCAGCAATTTATTTTGCCTTAATAACAAATTGTTTAAAAAAGAATATATAATTTATTTTTAAAAGTCGTTCAAACCACTGCTGTCTTTGGTTTAATAGTGTTCGTAAAAATAAACAATCTTTGTTAAATTATCCTGTGTTCGTTATTTTTATTACCCACACCATCCAGCTCACCCGAAAGGTGTTGAACAGTTACAAGAAACGGCCGGGAAAAACACAGAAATAATAATACACATAAACATATATAGACAATATACATAACCATGAAATGACACTATACATAGACATATAGACATGCAAAAACAAAAATTACAGATTGTAGGATGAAGTCTTTACGACTTTTCTCACCCATTTAAGTTTCAAGTAGCTCAGCATCTGGAAATTTATACAGGGTCATTCAAAACGATTGTGCAAAACTTTAAGGGATGATAGAACACACTTAAACAAGCACTTTTCGTCACACAATGCATGGCCGTAAAGCACGTGGTTAAGCGCTAGAGGACGCTGTCCAGCGAACGCATTAAGTGTCTGTTGTCGCACTCGTCGTCAGTTCTACCGTGGATTTCAGAAGGGATGGATTGTTTCACGAATTAAGGGAAGACCGACATGCATTTCATGTGTGGAGGGAATGCGAGGAAAGCCCAAATCCGTATGTGGTTCCAACACGACGGAGCGTCACCCCATTTCAGCGTAGCTGTGTGAAATGTCTTGGATGCAACATTTTTAGGATGATGGATTGGTCATGGCCGTCCTATTACTTGGCCGGCACGATCGCTCGATCTCTCATGTCTAGGCTTTTTCCTATGGGTTCATATGAAAAGCCCCATCTACCATAATCCCGTTGATTCCGATGAGAACCTTGTTGCCAGGATTTCTGTTGCTGCTGCCGCTGTACGAGAAATACCTGGTGTTTTCGCCAAGAACGACGATTGCTACATCGCAGGTGTGAGACCTGCATTCATGTTGGCGATCGCTGTTTTGAGAAGTTTCTCTAAATTATTCATTACAATTTGTTTTGCAATTTCTTCGATTTCTTGTTTTGAACATTTTCTGTAAGTTCTTCGTTAAAATGTGTTCTGTAATTTCTTCAGTTTCTCTATACCTTCTTTGTCATTTTTGTGTTCCATCATTTCATGCAACAGTACGTGCTAACTCCCAGTGCTTAACCTCTTGAGTTACGACCATGCATTGTATGACGAAAAGTGCTTGTTTAGGTGAGTTCTATCATCCCTTAAAGTTTTGTTCCATCGTTTTGAATCACCCTGTAATATATGCATGATGGTGATCCATTGCAATAACGGCAAATTATGTCGATATCAGCCAGCTGGAAATACAGCTTCAGAAATGATTCTTACCTGACGGTCCGTGGAACTTTACAGCAATAATGGTTAAATCCTCGAATTATTGTTCCAGTTAGCACCAGAACAAAAGAAATAGTGAATCTAAGTTAATTAAATTTTGTGACACGAAAACTATAAAACTGAGGTCTAATCTTCCGAATTAGTATAAGGCAATAATTGGGGAATTATGCAAGTAAAGAAATGTGTAGAATTTTAAAACGTTTCTGTATAACGAAAAGTTTAAAAATAAAACATCTTAAATCAGACTAGAGTGTATGTTGTACCCCACTATCCCCTAAAAATAGTTAAAAAATTTATATTGATAGTACTAAATATACTGTTGGCATTCGATTATCCGAATGTGTACGTGATATTAAAAATAATAAACTTTACACTGCTTTATTCTAAATTGTTAATAATGATAACTTTATCCGTTTTTTGATAAAAATTTTCTGTTAACTAATTATAATAATCCACGTAATATTTTGCTTTTCGAATTCCTCTTTACTTATATTTATCGTTGCTCTCTATCTGTAATTTCGACCCTGTTTAAAATCTCAGTTTCCCGTGGCGTTTCATTCTCCACTCCTGGAAAGTTAAATTGTTATCTGAATTTTTAGACATCTAATTTTGCTATTACTTTCCTTATATACAATAATTTATAAGGAAAGTATTGTGACGGGATCGAAAATTCGACTTCGAGTTTTCGACGGGAGAGCACGTTTCAAGCATCCCTGATCACGAATCGAACATTTTTGAGGTGATGTCTGTGAGTGTGAAAGTGTGTGTGTGTGTGTGTGTGTGTCAGTGAGTCTGTGGAGACTATAACTGACGAACGAATGGACCGATTCGAACGAAATTTGGTACAAAAATTACAATCCGTAAACACTGGAAGCCTATTGTTTTTACACGCAATCGAATGTTCAGAACCCCCCTAAATCTTCGAGTGAAATTTTGAAAAAAATCGTCAAAAAACCAAAACCTCTAATAAAGTTACGCAAATAGACATTTCTTATGAAATTTTTCATTAACGATTGACATAAATTTTAGAACGCTAACATGAACCGTTTTCGAGATATTGCACATTTTTCAAAAAAATTGTCAAAAAATCATATAAAATAAAAAAAATATTTCCTATTGAGAAACATGGTCACTTTTCATATGTAATACCATGCGATAAATTGGGTGACATCATTCTTGTGGATCTAGCTCGTTCTACTCATGAGAAAATATACTTTGAGTAATACTTTTGTATTTGAACGCCAATAGTCATTTATCTGCTGTAAGAATAACTTATTTCTCCGTCCATAACGCTTGGCGATATTTAGGCGACAAATTTGTGGAATGTCGCAAACTTGGCGACTTTTTTAAATGTTGCTAAATTAACGAAAAACTCGCCAAATGGATAAAAATGACGCTAAATCAATGAAAATGACGACTCATTGACGAAAATTCTATATCTTGGAAAGAATATAAATATCTACTATAAAAATAATCTGTTTTTATTTTACTGTAAAAGTAGTAAATTCATTGCATTATATAAGGAAAGTCATGTGTTGCCCACATCAGATTTTTTTTATTTCTAAAGCTGTTTTTCCTTGTGTAATTTAATAATTCGTATGTAAATTTCGTTCCTGGCTTTTTAACTGAGTATAAGAGCTTTTGTATCTTCCCCCTTCTTTTCGTAATTGCCATTGATGATGGGCGTATGACCTACGAAAGCGCTTTGATTTTAATGTGATTTTAACCTCTTATTAATGTGATAAAATTAAGCGCTTTTATTAAAAAATTTTTATTCTTTAAAATTTAATGTTTCAGACGTGTCGCTATACATTTTAGTAAGTATACATACTATTTTCTGCAATTAAACTCAATAAATCATGAAACAGAAAATAAGAAAATGAATTTTAAGTCTATGACCAAAGTCATGTGTTACCCACATCAGATTTTTAATTATAGAAATTCAAATTAAGTAATAATTATGATATTCATTTAATTGTAAAATGTGGGAGGGAATAATAGGAAGTTATGGGGGTACAATTAAAAGAAATAAATAGTCATGGGGTGCAATTGAATGAAATAAGACTGTTATGGGGTGCAAATTAAAGAAATAGATGATTATGGGGTACAATTGGACGAAATCATGGGGTACAATTGGAAGAAATCATGGGGTGCAATTGGAGGAAATATACAGTCATGGGATGTAATTGAGAGAAATAGACTATCAGGAAGTACAACTGAAAATGGGCCCACAGACGGTACTTGGATGAATAAATGTTTAAAAGCATAGAGGTTTGCAAAATAGCAGCACAGTTATCGGCTGCTTGGTGCTGATGATCGCCAATAACTGCGAAACCGGTCTACTGATGCTCTGCATTGGGATGTCAACGACGATGTCAATGCACCTGAAAACTGATTTAAAGCTCTAGGAATTCCCGTAAGGGTGGATTTTGTGACTATGACCAAAATTTTGTTTCGCTAGCGAGTAGAAAAAAAAATGTAGCCTCTGCCGTTCTATTCTTTCTTTGGCAAACACTATCTCGCCCACAATTCACCTGAAAACACTATTTTATGGCAAATAATGCTCGACTGGGAACTCTTAGCAGATTCTATGACCTTTGAACCTGCAAAGGGAAAACCTCACCAGTCTAGACCCCCACTTTCTAAGAAGTGGTAAATACAGAGTAGCCAAGCCAGGTGTCCCCCGGGCACCCTCTTACCTTGTCTGCCTCGGCAACAGAGACACAGTTTGTTATGAAATTATTAAAAGGACTCCAGCGGGCATAGGTCTGTCAAGGAAATGTAATGAATGGTTCTGGTTACTCGTATGATGTACTTGAAAAGTTCCGGTTACGGCTAATAATTATGTAACAAAAAACAGAAATAGAGATTTGGTAGGGCGATGAGTAATTCATCCATCTTTGTTACAGGCGAGACGTATGAAGTTGGAGGGTTGATTTTCTCAGGTAATTTAGTTTTTCATCAGTGAAAACTAAATTATTACTTTACTAATTATAGTGAAATTACTTTAATAATTATAGGGAAGTTATTGTATACCCGAAATATTTCACATTCGATATATTGGTGGAGAAGCACGTGTTAAAACTTCTCGAACACATTTCGATTAGGGGCATTATTTCAAGAATTTTCTGGGGAGGGGGGGGGGGGGGGGTAAAGCCATCTTTTCGGGGGGAGGGAGTTGAACTGTTCTAACTATGGAAATATGTTTCGGCAAGGAAAGTTATATAAGAAATATAATAACTTGCTCATTCCTGGAGAGGTGGGGGAGGCGGCTGTAAAACCCTTGACCCCTCGATTTCGAACACTTTTGAAAATATGTTCGCCTGAATGTGTATGTCTGTGAGATGTGAACACGATATAAGACTGTATCTGAACGTACTGATATGAAATTTTATACGAGTATGTGGATACAATATGTGAAATAATTAGAACTTAACACAATAGCCAAAAAAAAATCGCATATGTATAGTGGTGCAAGAAAATTGTAGTTAGAACTACGTTATAGATGTAAATTATATTAAAATATAATGTATTACACAACTTAGTATAGAATGCATGTAAGTCATCGGAGGGACTGGGCTGTCTTCAACTTGAAAAAAAAATATTTTTGGACTAATTCTAAAACAATAACTTACTAATTTAGTAAATAGCTTGCAAACGAAAATATATGAAAAACAAATCTGATGTGGGCAGCACCTGACTTACCCTACGGAGTTAAATTCCTTTTTGCTTTTGTAATACATTAAATTCAGTCAAATCGTTTAAATTGACACAGAGACTTATTTGATATTGTATCCAATTTGCAGTTCTATTACGTTTCCTGTCTCATTAGGCAACTTGACGCATTTTTAAAACATCGCCAGCTCTTAAAATTTCCAAATACTTTAAATCTTAACGGTTTGTCCTGGAGTAATGAAGATATTTGTTTCGTCATTAAAAATGAAGTATAAGACAAGTATTTTATCAATATAGTTGAGCATATTTAATGTTTTATTTCAGATTTTGATGATTTGTGCGGGTCATATCAGACACGCAGACACACAAAAGCCTGCTCTACTTTTCGGAACATACCAAAATATGATCAGCATCAGGGTAACTTACAAGTAACTTAAGCATTAAATAATAATAATAATAAAAAATCCTGAAATATTTTTTAACTACGAAGAAAAGCATTATCACCTCCTAAAACAAAAAACAAAAAAAACCTTAAATATCTCGAAAACGATTTATCTTAGAATAGTAATGGGGTTGGTCTTATTCGTTTACATTTAAAAATATGTAGTCTTTTATTCCAGATTTTTATAATTTTTGCCGGTTCTCTCCCCCCCCCCCCTTAAAAAAAGATTGTTTTATTTTACTTGAATAATACTAAAATCCAATAAACACCAGGTTAATCACAAGTGACATAACTAGAAAAATTTTTCGAATAGTTTTTCTGGAAGAAGAAGTTGGAATGAATACATATACATTGTTCAAACGCACAGATACACACACACACATAGACATACCGTTAAAAATGATGGATCCGTGCTCTAGAGTGACCGAAACGTGTAGATCCGTGAAAATCTCGAGTTTCGATACGATTCCAATAATTTCCCTATACATCACCACGTATTGTAGGGAGAGTAAAAATAGAATTGTTTCATTCCGATACTTATGTTAAAGCACAAGCGGATCTGAACTTCACTATAATTGTCTAACGTGGCTAACATGATTTTTGTTTTTAAGACTTTCTCCAGTAACTATCCTTTAATTACCTAGAAGTCTGAATATTTGCATACTTTAATATCGACTACGGAGCAGAACCTATCAGAGCCAAATCTTCGATTCACTCTCAGGGGATAGAGAAAAGGGGAGATTTCGAAAAGTCTTTTCAGACCTTCCAGAAGCCACTTCGTTGATCCTGAAAGCTAAATATTTTGCACACTTAAAGTGGCTTACTTTACAGAGCCTGATTTTCAACTTACCCCCCACCCCCCTCCGGGAGCGAAGAAAATCAGGGATTTGAAAAGTACTTCTAAACCCTCCAAAAGTCCTTCCCTTGACCTGGAAAGTTGAATTTTTGCACACATAGTATCGACTATGGTGCAGAACCTAAATGAATCGAATTTGGGATTTACCTTTTCCCCCGGAAGACCAGAAAATAGGAGGTGTCTCTAAAAGCCTGTTTAGACCCTGCAGAAGTCCCCTGATGACAGAAGGCGGAATCATAGCACATTTATAGCATTGACCATTGGACTGAACCTAACGTTGTCAGAAGGCAGAAACTCGCCCACGGGTCAGAACCTACCGAGTCAGTTTAAATTGATACAAGTATTTTTGAAGCTAAGTACCCTACGTGGTTAAACAAGATAAAACTTAATTAAGTTGCATCTTATTTTTTAAATAAGCTGGTTTCCCTGTCTTTGACTGGCTTAAATACTAGCATGGAATATGAGTGTAGGCAAAAGCCGGATGGAGCCTCCTACTCCAGATACTAGGCATAATTCTGGACTCGCAGATTTCGATCAGAAAAAGAAATCTCGTAAAGTTTTATCTATTTCATGAACCATTTTTATGATTTGTGGACGTTAATTTGTCTTTAAATGTACAAAAATTGGAGAGAATTGTTAACGAAGAATATCATTCTATTAATTTAAGAACATATTTATAATGATACAGAATAAAACTAGGGCAAAATGGCTTCTCATTCTGCATAACACCGGATATTAAAAACATTACATAACACGCCCATCTATAAAATATGACAATCTATTCTGATTACGCCCGCATCGGCTAAGTAACGCTCCCATTGTTTTTTTCGTTCTGTCTCCAAGATATGATCTTTGCCATTATGTTAGCGAAGGCCAAATATCAGTTGATGTATTCCAGATTATTTTGCAATCTTTGAATAGTGTAGCGGTTAAAGGTATATAAGCAAGGTAGAATGCTGAAGCAAAATTGTGGAAGGGAAAGGGGGAAGCTCAACAACACCGAAGTAGAAGGCGGGCTCAATGTAACATTTAATTTAGAAAATGCACCAATTCTTCAATGAACGATTTTCTTGATTACTTTAAAAAATATATGGCTTTAACATCAATACTGATTGATTGTTATTAATTGTAAAAGTAAAGACCAGTATTTGGAGTGTTGTTGTTGTTGTTGAGACCCAGACCGTCCGACCTACCAGAAAGGTGTAAGGTAACCGTTTGGACGGCCGGGAAGTGCCTTCCAATTTAGACCGGAACCCAGTGGGGGAGGCATCCACAGGGACCGTGCTCTCCTTCCCCTACCACCAACCTCTCGGAAGGACTTACGGACTCACATGTTTAACGTGATCGTACTCCGCATGAACACGGCGGCAGTTGTGGCAGCGTGCAAATCCAGCGCGCAAACCACCAGGCTACCGAGCCCGAAATGTGCCAACAGAACGCGGTGTTCCCAGGTGGTCACCCACTCAAGTACTAATCGCGCCCGATGCTGCTTGACTTCGGTGATCTAACGAGAACCGGTGTTTTCAGCACGGTAGGGCCGTTGGCTTTAGTATTTGGAGTGTGAATTGATTTTTTTTTTAAGATTCTTAATCAAATTGAACTGCAATTGGTCAGTCAAAATGATGAATTCGATGCATCCAGCTGGATTCGTGTTAATGCATACAATTACATACTTTTTACATGCATAACGAATTTCAAATAATCAGTTTCCCATGATAACGCTGCTATCTAGATAATCAGTTTTGTGCCTTTTAGCGCTTTTAGTACGTTGTAGCTGATCCCAGCAATGGCAGAAAGAAAATCTGCTATTTTACGTAATTTAGCGGTGCCTTTCTGGAGTCCGTCAAATTCACTTTTACCGCAAAGTTGGCACCAAATGTAACAAAGATTGAGCGCAGGCTGTTGAACGTTTCAAAGTTGCAGTATATAATTCCTTTGGCTATTCCGTGAAGTGGGTATATTTAATTATAAATTGCCTTTTCCAAAATTTGTTGTGATTCAGCATCACGGTTAACCTTAATAGTATAGTCAGAAGTCTCATTCTTTTTTTTAATATTTATCTCAAAATTATTCCTATTCTGTCTAAGGTTTTAATGTAAAAGCAAATTATACTTAGATGTAGTCTATCGAAACATTTTCTCGAATTAAAAGTTTTTACATAATTATTTTATAAAAAGTTGCAATAAATGATAGAATCTTATTGTGGCGTAATTTATTATCAATGATGTGATAGTTAGTTAAATTAATGACTCTTCCTTTGATATTCAGGTTTTAAAAGATAATATTTACATGCGTTTGTATAGTATATACTGCATATGCCTACAATAACCCTCCAAATCTGTGCGTACCCACTTACTGTAGCAGAAAAACAACACATTGGTCATTAATCAAAGTTTATCTTTTAAATTATAATTATTTATTTAACACTTCATTAAAATACATATTCAACAATAACCACTAATAAATAACTAATGTACGATAATCATTGATTCAATTTCTCTCAGAAATGACCTGGGAGGTTTTGTGAGATCTTAATTATAACTGAACATTGAAAGGATTTGTGCTCGAACATTTGCAATCATATTTTGTTGGTACATACCTATTTTTATGCAGTTACACTGAATTAATGAACATGGCTTGGCTTGGGGTATATGGCACTAACATCGAGTTGATATGTACAGTTAATATTTTATTATTCTCCCCCTTTTAGGAGCCTTTCATTTTATTATCACAACCAACATTTTTCATTGCTGTTGTCGTTTTTGTGCTACCACCTCTCTCCAATTCTTGCCATCATCTCTTTTAGCAATCATAATTTTATCTTGTTTCGGGGAACCACACCTTCCCGATTTTCATTGGCCTTGCTTTTTATGAGCTTTTGGGGTCCGTCTTGATTGGATCCCGATTTTCGATGGAGTTTGTACGAATCTTACCCGGAAGCATCGGTTACGCTCAATGTCGCCACCGTGACCTTTCCAACTTATTATGTCACCGCTAACTCGTGAATTTACGGGTGAGACTGCACACATCTGTCACACCCTGTGCCATTTGTCTGAATTTTTGTTCATCTTGCTTTGACTGTTTTGTGGCCTGAATTAAAATTGCCTAATAAGGTCTCACATTTACAATTTATATTATTTTCTCCGATTGACAGAATGGCATCGAAGTTTAATCAGTAACTGAATCGTCATGACACAGAAATGTAATTAGTTACTATATCGGTAACATTTTCTATTTAGAAGATTTCACAGAAACGAAGCTAAAATAACCAAACTTATTAACTTATTTTTGTAAATGTCATATTTGCAATTACTTTCGATTACTTAGAATTCTTAGCCAAAAGTGTCGTTATGGAATTGCAGTTAAAAGGCGGCATATCTTCTGTCGCAATTTGTAGAATAGAGAATATTTAAAGGTTGTAACATTATACTTTCTATCAATTATCCGAAAAAAAAAATTAGTTTCATAAATAACGCCGTCTTCTCCCCGTAAATGTTGAAGAGTAATTTTCGAAGCAATTCGATACTTTGCTCTTAACGGTTTGAAAGAGAATTATATCAAATTCACTGAAAGTAAAGAAGTCGTCAATCTACTGATGCCAGCTTTGCAAATATTGATAACTTTGTTTTCGATAGATCTTTTAAAGAACTGAAGTTTATTAAGAAATAGAGTATATCATAAAGAATTATTATATATATATATATATATATATATATATATATATATATATATATATATATATATATATATATATATATGTATATATATATACACACACACACATATATAATAAAGTTATAATATGAAATTCCAATGATAGAAAAGTTCAATTTCTAAAAAGAAGTAGTAAAGAAGTTCAATTCTTTTAAAGAAGTTCAATTTCTCTCTTTTCTATCATTGGAATTTCATATTATAGTTTAATTATTAAAATCATTTTATTTATAAGCTGCATTTGCGTAATAAATTAAATGTATTTTGCATTGTCTTACTTTATTACTTTAATACTTTTAGTATATTTAACTTTTCATACTAAGTATACTTATCTCTTTTCCTTTGCTTCGGTATTTATGAATCTTTTAATTCGAAAAATAATAAAATCTGAAAATAAGATGCATTAGCATTTAATATTTTGAATTTTATTTTCGCTAAAAATATGTAACTTTAGCCAGTTTGATACTACGATTTGAGTATAATAGTGATAGTGGCATTCTCGTTTATTCATATGATCTATATGAATCACTTGTATAGTAAGATTTTTCATCTATGCTTCATGTTCATATTCTGTTCTCCTTGTATGGGTAATTGTCCTGTCTCGTACTCTTAACTCACTGGGCGGGTTCTAGGGAAGATCACTGTAACCGTTGGATCTTCTACTTCCCATGATATATTTCGTAATACTTCTTCTCGACTTTTTTCATCTCGCACTCACAAGTGTACGAAAGTTCATGCCGCATGGAACATGGTAATTCTTGATTTCCCATTTTTCTTTTCTTCAATTCTTCCTCTTTTGGTGTCTGTAGTCTGAGTTTTGGCATTTACAGTAACTTACTATTCCCAAATCTGAAACAGGCATTTGCTTGGGTTAATTAAAATTAGATGCTCAGACCTGAAGAGGAATTTAATTCTGGTTAATCTCCGATTTTGTATCGGTGCTGTTCATTTCTTTTATCAGCATAGTGGCCTTGGTTTGACTACCTTGGTGATTTTAATATTTCATGATTACTTGGAATTGGTTATTATTATTATATTTATCTAATATATATATATATATATATATATATATATAGTATATATATATACATACATACACACAGGGTGTCCCAAAAAGATTGAAACGCGCTTTAATTCTTTACCTGTTGGAGATAAGTGGGCAATGTAAATTGCAAAAATGTTGAAAGTAAGGTAGGAAATAAGACTACGTTAATAAAACAGTCCTTCCATTCATTTTTAAAAAGTTACACTTTTTAACATTTTACACGACCCCCTCAGACAAATTTGGTTAATCAGAAAATTTTTAATTTTAATGCAACAAGATCATTAAAACCCCCCCACATATCTGTATCTTTAAAATTGAAAGAGTTATATTTAATTGAACATTGTGAATGGGGACCCTATATCAAATTAGAAATGTCAATTTGTGACATATCACAAAAAAGATAAAACTGGATGATAATATATAGGATACCCAACCGCGTAGTGAGTACCACTGCTTTATATGATCTCTTTCTGTGTTCTGCTTTATTTAGATACATTTGTGATAAAAATTTTTGACACATATTAACTTATTTTTGATCTAAACAATTTCCATCGTCAATTTGTTTATGATCCCTATTTTCACCGATGAAACAGCCTTTCACATGGTACGGAAAAGTGGCATCATAATTCAGTTGATTTTAAAGATACAGATATGCGGTTCTTTTAATGATCTTGCTGCATTAAAAATAAAAATTTTCTGATTGACCAAATTTGTCTAAATGGTCGTATAAAAATTTAAAAAGTGTAACTTTTTGAAAATGAATGGGAGGACTATTTCATTAACGTAGTCTTATTTCCTACCTCACTTTCAATATTTTTGCAATTTACAATGCCCACTTATCTCCAACAGGTAAAGAATTAAAGCACGTTTCAATCTTTTTGGGACACCCTGTGTGTGTGTGTGTGTATGTATATATATATATATATATATATATATATTAGTCCATACATGATACAGAAAATTTAATTCATTATTTTTATCTTTAGTCTAAATTGTTTTCTCAAGCCATGTGCTTAGCTTAAACATCTTCTATAACGTTCTCTTGTTTTCTTTTGTTACATTCTTTCTTTTCTGTTATTCTTCATTTTTCTACGGTATTTGCCGTTCGTTTGTGGTATACTGCCTCTCGTCTTCAAGCCTAATTGATTTTTAATCTTTCATTTCATCTGTCTTTCCTAGCTGCTTGAAATTGAATTCACAGCAACCCTACCGATACAATTCATGAGCCGAGTGTATATTATGGAAAGTGTATTATAGTTATTAACGCGTTAATGTTTGCTTGTTATATATGTTTTCGTATTTTTTTAAATTTAGAGTTTATTATGGAAATTGTATTATAGTTATTAACGCGTTAATGTTTGCTTGTTATATGAGTTTTCGTAAATTTAGAGATGGCTATATGTTCCGCTTGTTATTGTAATGATCTGCATGAATAAGATCCTACGTTCAAATACATAATAATCAATTATTTTCCCCTAAAAGTTTGTTCAAATTTGCGATTAACAGAAAAAGAAACAAAAATATATGAAATTTTTGTTACTTATTTACAGTCATAGTACCTTACACCTTTATTGTAGGTCGAATGGTCTGGGTCTCAACAACAACAACAACAGTCAAAGTATCTTTTCTAATACAAAAGTTGCTTTTAGTATTTTTCTTATAGTGTCAGTTGCTACAGATGAAAGGTTTTTAAAACTTACAATAATAATAATATTAATAATAATAAAAGCTAAGAATACATACGTTAGAAAACTGCTTAAAATATTCTCAGTTTTATCCATTAAAAGTGAATATAATTGAAGAAATTAAATGAGTTTATTAATCAAATTACACAGATCAAATAGTATTCGGATTTTGTTTAGGTAGTCTTCAAACGTGTTTTCTGCCAAATCTCTGAATAGGAAATTTTATTACAAAACGTAGAACATTACAGCAACGGGTATATATATTTTAATACTTTTCCTTACATAAACCATGAGTTACCTTTATTACAAAACCTAAGTGAGTTGCCACCCAAGCCAAATTGAACGAACCACTCGGTCAGGGCGATGCTAGGACTTTTAATTAAAGGTTAATTAAGGTGTCAGATCGATGTATCCCTGGTTTTCGCATCCAATTTTATTTTTTCTGTATGATAACTCTAACGAAAGAAACCTCTGCTGCTTTAACTGAGGTGGTTGCATGTGTTTCTTGATCCAGAAGAAGGAAGTTCCCCCCAAAACGATTGATACCTATTATTAGTCACTTTTTTTCTGTAGTAATGAAATTTTATTATCTAGTTTATTATTTTTGCAGCAATTTGGGTAAATTGTTTTATATTAGATATGAAACTATTTAAACATGTTCTTTTTTTTTCAGTTTTAAGACTTGAGAAGAAAAGTGCCACTTTGTTTGTACCACTAGAAGGAAATTTTATTCCGTTCTATACAAAAATATCTGCATTGTGAGTCTCAGAATTCCGTATTGTTTAAGAACTACCATGAGAATTAGCACCAGCTCCAAAACTCTGATAACAGCGGGGACGCCATATAGGGCCAAGGATTTCCAAGAGAATATATATTTTGCCTAAATATATTTTCATTATAAGAACATTAGACCATTCACTTTTGCTCCCCCCCCCCCCCCCCCACTAAGAAATTCATCAAATTGCGTTTCTCCTCAAAACCTATAACGTTTATTTACAACTCTATAAATTTTATGAAATCAAAAAGATTGTGATTAAAAATTGCAAGATATGAGAAAGACACCCATAAACCAAAATAGTGCGATTTTCGTGTGAAGTACATCATCAACTCATTTTTATAATTAAAATTCAAAATTATATTCATGATTTTTCATATTTCAATGAAAACAAGATATTTATAAAGAAGCTCTTCATATGTTGTGTACACGTCATTTCTGATGAAACTAACAGACATCTTTATTCTTTTTTGCACACTTACTCGTGTTATTTGAACATACATCTTTATTCTCTTTTGCATACTTACTCGTGTTATTTGAACATAGATCTTTATTTTGCACACTTATTTCTTACAGTCATGCGAATTTTCAGAAAAATCAATAGTTACATTTCCAGAATCAATAATGGAAATTCTTATTGGACCTACCCAACCCCCTTTTGAACTGGATATGGAAAAAACGGAAGTGGAAATTTTTAGCGAATCCGCCATCGCTTCTGGCATTTAATGGTGATTTCATATCTGGCATCATCTAATCTTAATAGATGTTTCAAGAAAACTTTTGAACCGGAATTAGAAATAGAATAGGAAGTAAAAATTCTTAGTTAACTCTTCAATATCCTCCGGCATTTGATACTGTATTTAAGTTAGTCATCACATTTGAGCTCAAACTATAACAGATCCTGAGAAATACATATTTCAGGGGGGGGGGGTCGTAAAAACAATAGTATGACAAAATTTTTGTCACTAAAAATATTTCTATATTGTTATTTTTGAAACGAATATGTTACTAGAAACCAATCTAATCAATGCACGCATAATAGGCATTGATTGAGACAAAACTGAAAATAACACACCGGTCATATCTTCCACAATGTATTCAAATCAGCTTTGTTGCAGGTAAGCTTAACTGGGGCCCGGGGCAGACATTCCTCCGGGAACTTCTTCACCTCTCGATATATATGAAATGAAGAAAAATATTTTTCTAAACATAATTGCATGCTAAAAAAATATATACAAAATGCGGTTCTTACATATTTTAATGGAATTTAAGTTATTGGCAACTTTCTTATTATAGCCAGGATGCCAACATGCTAAATTAGTGCAGTTAATTCCAATATATTCTCAAAATGAATCTATTCGCTGGAGAAACCTATTCAGATTGCATATATATTTTTTGAGGAAGTGGCAGATAATTTTTCGCTGTTGCAATTGATTAATTTGGGGCCCTTTTGATGCGGGGCCCCGGGGCAGTTGCCCCGTATGCCCCAACGCCAGTCAGGCTCCGGGTAAACGCAATTTTATTTTAAATAAGGCATTACATGTAATCTCAAAAAATAAAACTATACTACTTGTAAGAAAATAACTTGCAATACTTCTTTGAAGAAATCAAACTGAAATATACCTGCTTTCTTCAAGGAAGTAAGTTACTTATTAGAAATACGAGACAACCTATATCGT
Organism: Amaurobius ferox; assembly: GCA_951213105.1. NCBI lineage: Eukaryota > Metazoa > Arthropoda > Arachnida > Araneae > Amaurobiidae > Amaurobius > Amaurobius ferox. The sequence goes on along the minus strand of OX578136.1, from coordinate 42,967,526 downwards.
GATTATTAGGCATCATACTAGAGAAATGTCGCACCAGAGTTTGTTATTGTAGGTTTGAAAACCATTTCAGACAACCAGGATATAGTTAGTCTCTTACCTAATTTTTGTCCAGACAGTGTTAAACACTGGATGTGTTGATGCGTTTTGTAATCAATTCAAAATATTTTGTATTCTTTCTAATTCTCCATAGATTTGGCATTGGCAGTTTTGAATGTTCAGGGTTATACGCATTTTCGTGACAAGTTCAACCTTAATAACAGTTATATACCATTACCGTTATCAAGAACTCGCTTGTTATTCTAACTGGAAATAACGCCGTAGTTTTAAGGTCACAATGTTTTTATTTAATTGGGATCTTGAAGCTTCATATGGACAATTTGTTATGACGCAGTGACTGACGCGTTACAGGAATTATAGAAGTTGTTTACCTTTGACCAGGTGTGTCTTAATCACTTATTGGTGTCTGTCTCTACAGTTTTTGGCAAAATGCGCTTATTTAGTTTTATTCCCATTATTCGTCTGCACGTGCGGCTTTTGAGAATTACTCACTGTTTACTCACGTGGATTAGTAGGATCACTTTTTTTAGCTTGCGAATTTGAAACTAGACAGTTTTTAATTCTCTTACTTACGCTTTTTAACACTTACAACATAGTTGAAAAGTGTTTATGACTTTGTTCAATTCTGTCTGTCTGACTGTTCGCGCCATAACTGCCGTAAAAATGACTTTATCAAAATGAAAGTTTAGTATGTTGTTGAGACGGTCTATGGAACATATGGGAATGTAAATGAATAATATCACTCAATTAGTTTTGGATTGAACCCGGGTTGAAAAAATGAAATACATTGAACACTGTGGGACCTAATTTTTCAAACATTTTTTAAGCGAATTTAAAATTCACAAATTGCTTCGAAAGTTTTAGAAAATATACAAATTCTCCCTTAAAATATATGAAAAAAATTTCAGCAAAATATGTTCGGTAGTTTTTGAAATAAAAATTAAAATAATAATTACACCCATATAATATGAAGAGATCACGTGACCCACTTCAGAATAATTTTTAAAATTATTTTACATTTCTATTTCGTGTTGTATCCGTCCTAAAACCGCTTTATTTTTGGGTATTTTCAGTGCATCTATATTCTGCTCCAATGCAATTACAATATTTTTGAGTTTAAATGATTATCAAACTTTGATTATTTCTACAACGAAGCCGAATTTTAATGAATGCAGAATGTGAACAAATGATCATAAAGATGAGTTGTATAAGAATTGCTGAATTTTTTTCACGCAAAATTATTTAACTCTGAAGTCTGGAATAAATGTGTATGAATGAAATACTCACTGCTTTTACATACAGAACCAGGTGATTTATATTTCGATGACATCATTTGAATAAAGTTCATTTTTTTTTTATCAAGTTTTAAGTTTTCAAGTAAAATAAATTATCGTAGTTCTGCGATAATTAAAAAAAATATCACCGCTGAATGTATCACATTTTGCATTTTAATTGGAAAGTGTTTCATAATCAATGCTTTATGCATGATTGATCTTTCTCGTTTTTCTTTTTTTTACCTGCTCTTGTATTTCTGCCCCTTGCCGGCCCCATTTACCACTTATAGTAGTCAGCCATCCAAGACAAGTATTAACATCAGCTATCTACTTCTGATCCATATTTACCACCTTGTGGTCAGGAGTGCCTATGTCAATCGTCAACTATTGGAATGTTGAAATATTGACATATTGCTATATTCGAAAGTGGGGATAAGTGTTGATAACACAGGGGCCCCGTAATATATCGTCTTGGCTCTTGGCTCACGTGGTTTGTTCCAAAATCCCTAGAAATAATCTGACAAAATATCGCAGCTTTAGAAAGCGAGTGAATAATCTGGAAAAGCATGGATGACACACAATCAAAGCTGCGACCTGAATTTAGCCCAAGATGCGCATCTATTTGACAATTGCATTCAAGTAGAATATCATAGCGCAGTGTACGCTTATAAGTAAACTGCTTACAAAGTTGCTGGGTCACTTTAAGACTTAGCATAGGATTTGCGCAATGTCGGTCAGAAATAGAATTCAGATTGAACAATGCAGAAATCTTTGTGCGTGTAACGCTGCTTATTACTAATAAGATGCTACTTTAGAATTTTGTAAATGGATTTTTCTGTATTGCATTACACTTACTTGCAAAGTTTAACTATCAAACGCCTCTAATTCTCCGCTAGGGGGCTCTACAATCGATTTCATTCGATCGGCCATGGTTACTTCATGGGCTCGCGACTAATGTTTATGATTCTCGCGCAATTCGTTCAGCAATTATTTTGATCATTTTTATGAAATTTTTGCTTTCTTATACTATAGAATATAATATATTGTTTTCACGAAAATTTTTGATTTCAAGATTTTGATGCTAATATATGTTTTAGGACCTCCTGAATATGATTTGACAAATTTTAGATTAATGTCCGTCTGTCGTCTCTTCGATGTCTATTTCTTGTGTACATCATAGCTGTTACAAATATTAATGGATATTTATGAAACTTTTTATCCGGCTTTGTTAACGGAAAATCTAGAACAAGATAGCGTTTCTTTTAATTTGAGCGAAAATTTCGAAACTTATTCGAAATTTTATATTTCCTGGCAGCATAGAACAAAATATGACATAATCATGCCTGAAAACAGGTGATGATCACGAACCTCAATAGTTTAAATCACTGCAGTGAAAAATAGCCGAGATACAATTTTTGCGTCGTGACATCATTAGCCCTCTTCGGGGTGTAAGTTACTACCCCGAGGGAGTACATTGTCAAACTTGGTATCAATCGAAATATTTTTTTAAGACCTTTAAAATAAAGGGTAACATGCTATAAGTGTGATCAATTGGACCAAAGATATTCAAAATTTTTCTTGGGAAAAACAAGGTAGCGAAATTAAAATATTTTAAAATGGATTCTGGTATGAAAAAGTTGAGTTGAGTTACACACCAGAAAATTATTTAGGCAAACGACATCAATTATAAGATGTTGAAACATCCGCTGTCCTCAGAGGAAATTTAGGGACCAAATATGGAATCGGTGGCATTACACTCAGATACGACTACTCACAGTTGGCAGAGCCAGATCTTAGGACCCTATGCGGTGAATGGTTTACACCGGCTACGTTCTCGTTATTGGGGCTTCACTAGAAAAGAGATTATATGGCCGATAAGTTACCAGTGTTGTTGGCGCAAAATCCCATTGTTCACAACGGTGGTACCCACTCTTAACTTATCTTCGGAATATTGCACTTTGTTTTCAGCTTAAATGTCAAAATAAAAATATATATATTCTTACGTTTATTAAGGGATTTGAGGTTTCATGTTTTTTCATGTTTTTCAATAAGAAATAGATTAACATTAATTTTAGAAACTTATGAGCTGAAGGACGGATTAACATGCATGACTCTTTTTGGCGTCCGTATGATGTCGTAGGTTTAATAGGAGTCCCCAACTGTAAAGTTCACAACGCATTAATTTCTTGGATATTATTAATAGGGGCACAGGAGACTACGCTTTTGGGTGAAAAGGCTGTCTCTTTAGGGAAGCCTTCGCCAATCATTTTTGTACACCTTTGAATAATAACATGTTTGTTTATTAATAATGTCGGTTTGAAGACCATTTAAATTAGGAGATCCCGAGCAAAGGGTACATATAAGCCTTTGGAGGCCCTGGACTAAGGTTTCATATAAGTCTTTTGGGGATGTGGTCCCTGAATTTCATAACACTCAAATCTGTCACCGATTTCGATAGCACCATTTGTAGAAGGTTGACGAGACTTGGTAACATATGTTTTCACTTTTAATATTTTATTCTGAATTTTTATAGAGGGGTCCCCAGCAGCACTTTACTATGGACCTGGAAAGACGAAATTGAGTTTATATTATTTTTAGATTTTATTAATATCCGAAACACGTGATTAATTTATATAATTAAGTAAAAATTTGTAATGATTTTAAATTCAACCATCATTTAATTTGCATATTAAGACTTAAAACTGCTGACCTCTTCGTCTTAGGTGGGGGCCCTAAATCTCCATATCTTTAAATCCACCTCCTGCATGAGTTATTTTCAAGATATTGCGAGTCTATCAAACTATTGGTTGAGATGAAATTATTTCAATCAGAAATTACAAGAAGTCTGTTGTCATTTAGCGAGTTTAATCATAAATAAATAAAAAAAAAAGACACCTCCAATTTTTAGCATTATTTTCTCCCAATAAGATTTGTTAGTTTATAAGAAAAATCATATATTGAATCTTGAACATACAGTTTTTGCATTAGTATACATTTTTATATTAATCACCGAGGAAAGTAAATGACGTGGAGATTAAATATTATTTTTTTGTTCAAAAATATCTCTCGGAATGCACAACAGCCGCTTCCATCGTCCTTCAGTAAAACTGGACAATAATAGCTCGATCGGACTTCCTATACATGTGCGTCAGTGTGCAGTTATTTTTAGATGTGAAGAAAATTATTAGGCAAGCCTGGTCACCTTGCAACCACGTGTTATTTTTGTTGAAAGGAAATTGCCCCAAATGTCCATGCTATCTCTAGAACTCGTATTTCTAGAGAAATGTTTGCAACTTAGTTAACTCTATTGTTCTCTTTTTGGTATTTGACCTACTAGTGAAAGTGATCAACAGAAAAGAATTGCAGTGGATTTTTTCATTTTTATAACTTTCACAAAAGTTTTAATCCTGGTGGTTTTGATCGCCAAAGAGCTCCTTCGCGAGTCAATTTGGTACTCTTTAAAAACTATTGAAATATGTAGTGCTCGTACGAAAATTTTATTGGATGTTCATTTACCATACTATCATAACTCACTAACGGTGTCGTTTATAAGCAATCACCCTCTACCAAGTCAATATTGATACTTATCCATAATCATCAATATCAAAGTAATATACAGGGTGTCCCAAAAAGATTGAAACGCACTTTAATTGTTGGAGATAAGTGGGCAATGTTAATTGCAAAAATGTTGAAAGTGAGGTAGGAAATAAGACTACGTTTATGAAATAGTCTTCCCATTCATTTTCAAAAAGCTACACTTTTAAATTTTTATACGATCCCCTTAGACAAATTTGGTCAATCAGAAAATTTTTATTTCTAATGCAACAAGATCATTATAAAAACCCGCATATCTGTATTTTTAAAATCAACTGAATTATGATAAAGAAAAAAAAATATGACTTATGCCACTTTTCCGTACCATGTGAAAGACTGTTTCATCAGTGAAAATAGGGATCATAAACAAATTGACGATGGAAATTGTTTAGATAAAAAGAAGTACTCAAAAGTACTTAATTATTGAAAAAGTACTTGGTTATTGAAAAGTACTTAAGAATCCGTGACTGCATCGTGAGCCTACGCGGAATTCGCAAAAATGTCTCCTATGTATTATCATTCAGCTTTATCTTTTTTGTGATATGTCACAAATTTACATTTCTAATTTGATATAGGGTCCCCATTCACAATGTTCAATTTTCAATTAAATATAACTCACTCAATTTTAAAGATACAGATATGCGGTTTTTTTAATGATCTTGTTGCATTGGAAATAAAAATTTTCTGATTGACCCAATATGTCTAAAGGGATCGTATAAAAATTTAAAAGTGTACCTTTTGAAAATTAATAGGACTATTTCATTAACGTAGTCTTATTTCCTACCTTACTTTTCTTTTTTTTGCATTTTACATTGCCCACTTATTCCCAACAGGTAAAGAATTAAATCGCGTTTTAATCTTTTTTGGGACACCCTGTATATATATTGGTTACATAATTTTTCAATATTACGAATATTGAGATTACTATTATGTATATTAAGATACATTATGGTATTTAATTTTTTTTTACAAAAGTGTATGCTTTAGCCATTTCCAGTCACTTTGTTTTAGCCATTGAAATCCTTTAGCCATTTCCAGCATGAGCAAAAACACTTAGTAAAAGTTCTGAATATCAAAAACCCTTTTAATTTAATGTATAAAAATGGCACACATTTTCTACTTCTGTTAACATGGAAACTGTGGTATGTAAAATATTTCATCGCCGATCACTGCATATTACTCTATTTTAAAAGTTTTCAGACAATTTAATCTAAAAAACAATAATTAATGAAACGTATTTGAATTGTTTGATTTGAAGAATAGCCAGAAAACAGTTTTGGTATCTAAATCGCAACCCTGTTACTATGGTTACAAATGGAATCTAAATCTGCATAAAAATTGAATTATGAAATGTAAAAGCAACGTCCGCTATAAATTAAAATATCTCAAGGATGGTTGCTTGTACAGCGTAACGAGTTAATAAAATATTTTCTGCGAATGATGGTATAAAGAGGAATTTCTAGCCGTCCTCAAGTCTTAGCTAAAAGAATGTTGAAACAGAAAATTCCAAAATTTTAAGTTTTTCTCAATACTTTATCATTATATCATCATTATATCACATTACATCGTCAGGTCCTATGTGTGAGCAAAGTTTCAAGTTTCTACCTTTAGCTGTTTGGGCTGCGCAATTCGTCACTCAGTTAGTTCGTTTCAATCACGTGATATAAATAATTTCACAAGTCAGATTGAGAATTGGAAAATTTTCTTCAAATAATTAGCGCATTGGGCTAACAGAAAAGAGCCGTTCCAACAGAGGAGTCTTTGATTTGATCCAAAGGGCTAAACATTTTATTTGATCCAAAGTGCTAAACATTTTATTTGATCTAAAGGGCTAAATATTTTAATTGATCCAAAGGGCTAAATATTTATTTGATCCAAAGGGCTAAACATTTTACTTGATATAAAGGGCTAAATATTTAACATATGGAGTGCTATATATGTATTTCACAGCATCTTTTTCAAGGTGTCCAGAAATCTTTAAAAATAGTGGAATGCAAATGTTAACTATATTAATAACCCCTGGTCTAAGAAATTATCTTAGAAAAGCTCTTATTTGATACTAAAACATATTAAGAGTGTCATTGATATTTTACAATGGGTATAGCAAGAAATTTAGTATGAACTCATATTCTAAATTACAATCGGGGTCATCTTTGAAAAAAATAATCTTATAATAGAATTTAAGTAAATTGGGTATTTATAAGCCCATAACTATGAAAAAGAAACACAAAAACAAAAATATTCAGACTTTTACATAAAATTCTTAGTATTCTTATAATTTAATAATATGTTTGTTCTCTTCATGGGAATGGACATCGCTTATACATATGGAATTTCTTTGAGTTCTGTTAAATTATTATTTTCCCTCCAAAAAATAAATTTCGGGCTTCGTTGTAAAACCTAAGACTCACATTAAGAAGTGTGCTAATTGATAAAAAAAATTGGCGTAACTCCAATTTTATGCAACCGAAATGGTTTTAATTAATGTTTTGCAAAAAGAATGTAAAAGTTCCAATTATGCATACTTGTAGGGATTTTGAAGGGCTACAAATTACACGCTTTCTATTCACAGTTATGCTTGTGCAATATGGTACCCTACTTCTGGCAATAAATATCGAAACTAGAACCACCTTTTCAAAACAGTTCAAAATATCAAAATATCGAAATTATAACCACTATATTTAAAAAACTAAGAACATTATCCGAAATCCAATTATATTTTCAATGTGCTACAACTTAATCTTTTACTATTCATAGCTGGAATTTTTGGATTTCGAGATATAAGTATTACAAACCTTAAAAAAAGAAAATTTTCAATCTTCTTTTGAAGACGGCTATAAGAGACTCAAGAATTGCAAGAGCTTTATAAAAACAAATTATTGATTTGGAAACTGAATTGAACATTTTTGTTGGTTACTATTTATATTTATTTTTTTAAAGATTAGAAGATACTTTTGAGTAAAAGTAAGTAAAGTGAAGCAAAAATTCGTTTGGGTATTTTTTTTTAAACAGTTCAAAATATTAAAATATTGAAATTATTTTCCATATTCATAAATTGTACCCTATTTCTGACAAAGCAAGTATAAATTGTTTACATTTTTATCTAAAAAGTTTGGAGATATAAGCGTCTAAAGTGTCCATTTTTTTTTTTATAAACACTTGAATTTCAACCTGATTACAGACGTTATTCAAGTAAAATTAAACTAGAGTGTGGAGTCGTTCTCATCCATTATGAAAATCCATTAATATTTGTGGACACTATCATGTACCCAAAGAAATCGACCACAGACATAGACAGGCATCACTCCAAAAATAGCCAAAACACATTTACGAGGTCTTAAAACATAAATTGGCATTAAAATCTCGAATTCGAAACATTTCGTGATAACAGTACTTTTTCTACATTATATTACATAGTATGAGAAAGTAAAAAGTTTCTTTTCCAAATGTCATAAACTTACTTGCGCAGGTTTACTTTTTTTCACTTTCCCTGCAATACATGGTAATGTATAGGGAAAGTATTGGAATCATGCCGAAAATCACAACTCGAGTTTTCGATGGATCTACACGTTTCAAGACCTCTAGAATACGAAAAAACTATTTTTAGCGTGACGTCTCTGTGTGTGCCTGTCTGTCTGTGCAATGTATGTATTCACTCTAACTCAAGAACTAATGAACCGAATTTCATAAAATTTGGTAGGTAAGTCACTTGGATGCGCTGATTATATTTTGGTACGATTCGTGAAAACAGAACCCGCCTTTTTTGCGAAATGGCTCGTAAAAATTTCATTTATCCGCTCTAGCTAAAATTCTAATTGACCAAATTTCACAAAATTTGGTAGATAAGTTACTTGATGGATACTCTGGTGCTGATTAGAATTTGGTTCGATTCGGAAAGAAGAACCTGCCTTTTTCTACGAAATGGCCAGCAAAAATTTCATGTATCCACTTTAGCTAAAATACTAAGTCACCATATTTCACAAAATTTGGCAGATAAGTTACTTGTGGGACACTCTGGTGCTGATTAGATTTTGGTACGATTCGGAAAAGAACAACATGCCTTTTTTTACGAAATAGCCAGCCAAAATCGCCGAAATCTAAAAAAAAAAAAAGATTAAGTAGTGTATGCTCAAATGTATCAATTAAATTCTTGTTTTATACACAATTTTTGAAGAGGAAAATAATATAACACACTCCATTATACTTTAGGACTAACCCTTCTCAAGATATTTGAGGTTTCATGCATTTTTGTTACTCCGATTTCGAAAAAATGTCCAATTACCAAATAAAAACAAAAATTGAATTAAAGTTGCAAATTTAGTGTTATTTGGTTTAATTAAACTCAGTCTTATTAAAGAAATAAAGGAAATATGAATTTGAGTCTGCAGGGAAAGTCATGTGCTGCCTACATCAGATTTTTAAGCATTGGTATAGTATTCTTTTTTAAGCATTAACGCAATCACGGAATAAACCTGAACAAGGACCATATATCCTGTCCGGCATAGTCCTCAATTCGACGGATTAAATTTTACGGATATCCTTTTCCTTTCCGGACAAAAGAGGGTGAAACTCATCGGTATGCTCATGTTCTCTGAAACCGCTGGGAATTATTTTTCTACACAATGCGTTCTAGCATACCATCCAATTACTGGCCGGTTTTGGCCTTATACTCTAATTGCACCAGCACACTGTTTGAGTCATGCATGGAATGAAGTAGAATGACGCTAATATTTAATGATTTATTTTTATATAGCCCAGCAATTCAAATAGAATGTATTATCTATTAAAGATCAATTGATTCTACAAGGTAGGATTAAAAAGTTCGGAGACTGTGCTGATATCTCCAAACCTGATTGGAGGAGAGGGAGACTATTTTACCGTGGCGTAGAGGCACATGTGACGCGAGATGTGAAAAGGAAGAAGCAGGTGTTTTTCCAGACAATGCGTGTCAGTGAACTGTAGTCGTTCGTGTTAGTCGAAAACGGAAATGGCGTTTGAAGAACAACGTGCGAATATCAAATTCTGCCAGCGTTTGGGGAAATTGTCGACAGAAACATTGCACCTGCTCGTTTACGACGAACGCGAACGACTACAATTCACTGATACGCATCGTCTGGAAAAACTCTGCTCTGCGGACCTGCTTCTTCCTTTACACATCTCGCGTTGTATGCGCCTCTCCGCCACGGTAAAATAGTTCCCCTCTCCTCCAATCAGGGTTGGAGATATCAGCACAGTCTTCGAACTTTTTGATCCTACCTTGCATTGCTACAAAGTACAGATAACCAACCTTTCAGTAATGACCAGTGACTTGATCAAGGGTCGCTAAGCCCCCCCCCCCCCTCTCCGAAATTTAGATTCTTTATATGTACTTTTAGGTCATAAAAAACCATGCTTTTTTCAACTTTTATTATTCAATATATTTCTAAATACAAATATCCACGTTTAAAATATGTATTGATCAATTAAAAAAGTGTTTTATTTTGAACTTATTGTTAGGTTTTCGTCAGAAATTGTTGGAATAACCTAACTATTTGAATACCTACACTTGTCCATGAAATTCATCTCCTTCATTACGATGTGCAAAGAAAAACGTGCACAACTTATGAACGAACATCTTGTGAAGCTGTTTCGGACTTCACCGACAGGTTATACGTCCCACTTTGAATGTATGTAACAACGTGGATAAAATATCATAAATTTAAATATATGTGTAATATACGAAATTACTGTAATAAGAGTTTTCAAAACGTTGAAATTGTTATGGTTACCAAGAAAAAAAAAATATTGCGGCTCTCCAAGCTTTGGAATTCATATAGGTGGCTTTCTAATGAAATGAAATTTGGACACTCCTGATCAATACACTTAGCCCTACGGCTTCGTTGCAATTCAAACTTGTATTGAAGCCTGCTACGAATTCAAACTGGCTTTTTTTTTTTAAACTAACGCTTACAAAATAGCGGTATATAACTTTTCTTGCTTCAGTAGGCTATATTTGGTGCTGTCAAGTGCTAAGAAACACGAAACCAATCCATCGATGCTCGTTGCTGCAGTGAGAGCACGATTTAAAATTATTCAAAACACCTCCGTCTAGGGATGGGACAAGCCCAGTGATTAACGCGTGGGAATTGCACTCGGACAATCCGAATTTGATTCCAGTCTCTGTCCACACTGTTCACACGGAGTACGGGTATGTTCAATATGGGATCCATAAGCCCTTCCAAGAGATTGATGGTATGGAGAGGCGGGCACGGTACCTGTAGTTGTCGCCCCCCCCCCACTAGGTTCCGGTTAAAATTGGGTGGCACTTCCCGGCTGTTTAAACAGATACCTTTCACCTTCGAGTAGGTCGGACGATCTGGATGTCGCTATGCGATTGGTCATTTCAACTCGGTAAAGGTGTCTGTCATCTTGTGCAATCTTGATTCCGGATTTCTATACGTCATAGTTTCATTTGTCCATCGACGTTACGTTCACACCATTGTACTGACGTTTCGTCCGGAAATTTCGCGGTAAGAAAATTCAGCTTACGAATTCAGTTTCGTATTTCTGGGTCGAAGAAAGAAGAAAACACCTCCTTCTGTGGGTTTTGTGACTAGAGAAGTATTTAACATTTTAAAGAATGATTCGATGCATCAAATGAAACTTTATATCGTGCACATCATTCTTTCCACGGACAATGAATATCAGACCATCATAAGTGTCGCTGCTCCACTTTCGAATGAAAAGCTTTTCCACACGCATCAGGTTCATCTTTGAAGATCATTTTATGAGCCTTTCTGCATGATAATGCATATTCATAAAGGGATGGACTACCACCCCGGTGGGAAGCTTTCGAAATCGTTTAGAAGGCACAAAACAAAGCATTTACGTTATAACGGGCAACGGTCTAAAGGAGATCGTCAAGGCTTCATGAACACCAAAAGTGGGCCTTGATCTGATGAACATTGTCTGGGGAGATACTAAACGGGAAGTGAATTTTCCCAACGGATTTTTCTCGAGAGAGACGTGCGTTAACTTTCTCCGGATTTTTTTAGACGTATTGTTGTTTTCAATGTCATTTGAATCTGCAAGTCTTCATATGTAGGTTATCGAATTTATATGAGCCGGTAGACCCTGACGCTTGAGCAACTGCGTTGTTTCATATTCTGTTGACCATATGTATGGCTTGCATTGTCAACACCTTTTTCTAAATGATGTCCTTGATGCTTTCGGTACATCAGAGATTTCATGCAGTAGCTGTTTAAATTTTCATAATTGTTATTTTGCATAACTTTGTGTATTTCTATCCTGCTAGAACATGCTGTGCATGTTGGTATAGAAGGGTCTTGTTTCAAATCAAAATTGGGCATCTCAAACAAAGCTTCTTTTAAATATATCAGTAATGTTTTTATTTAGAGTCATCACTTTCGTTAAACAGTTATTTAGCAAACATTACAATTACACTACAGCAACACTACACAATCGCTTTGCTTTTTTTTTTAATTTTTCTGCCAACTCAATAGCGAAATACAATTTTATATTCGCGAAACTTAATTCTACACAGTGAACTTTCTATTTTAATACATAAATTCCAAAAATTATTTCTTAGCAATCTGAAACTTTCAAGAAAATATTTTATGGAATTCTGATGTTGCATTCTTTTACTTACAATCCAGTTAGCCTTTCCGCAAGTACAGTACTTTGATATCTATAATATTCATAATAAAAATCATATCTTCTTAAATAATACAAGTTTTGTATGTCTGTGCATTTCGCCTCAAGCGAAAAATTGAAGCGTTTGACAGCGGCGAAATTTGCTACAGAGGTGCTTCACGTCCTCGGACAATGCACTTCAGCAAGATTAAAAAAAAAATCGAATTAGTTTCTGACATTTTGTCAAATCAAATCTATTCAATATCCACAGAACCCGCTTGAAAGGAGCGCCGTTTAAAATTTGGAGGATACTACCGGCCCATGGATGTTGTTATCGCATTAGAAGTATCTTCAAAATCTATTCATTCTTTGCTGCTAATATTCGAAAGCAGATGTTTTGATTAAATGGCACATATTTTGTCTCGACGAAAAAACAGCTGTTTGCAAACTAAGCGAATTTATTTTATCGGATTTCTCCCTTTGCGTTCTAATTTCCTTCTAATTTTTTTAATTTGGTATTACATTATTATTATCAGTATTGTGCTAAAATTTGACTCAAAATAATCGGATAAAAACTCAATTTTATAATAGCAATATTTTTTTTTTTAAATTTTATTTTTGGGGCAAAGGAACTTTTTCTTTTTTGTGACTTTGACCATTTTTAAAGATCGGCAATAGCGAGTTTATTTTGGCAGTATCAAAATAGCTTATTCAGGGCGTATTAAAATAGTTTATTTTGGGAGTATCAAAATAGCTTATTTAGGGCGTATTAAAAGAACTTAATTAGGATGTATTACGCACACGTTGTACAATTGGCATTGTTGCGCATAGAGAAAACGGAGCGCGTGAATAATTTTAGTTTAAAACAGGTGATTTGGAAATTGAGTGGTGTTATCTTTATATCAATTACTTACGTAGCGGACGCTTATTTAGGACAAGGCAACTCCTAACAATTAATTCTAATATAAAAATATTTTATAGAAATACTTCATTGGAGAACGCTATGTAATTAGAAATCAAATAGTGCTACCAACACCGAATGCTTCACATCTGGTTTAAAATAAGTGCTCAAATAAGAATAAAATATAAGTTTACTAGGAAGATTATGTACAGATTTGCTTCATGCTCGGGGTGACTAACAAAGCTGCGGATATTAACATGGATTCGGAAACACGACACAAAGTTGTTTCAAACAATAATTTTAACCTATCAGCTACAATGGAGGATGAACTGGATTGCATTAATTTGGTAGTTACCAAGCATTTTTCGCTCGCGATCTAAAAATCCAGATCACATTTGCATAGCGGTCCAACGTATGTATGTTTAGCAGTGTCAATTCACATTTATGTGACCTGTGAAACAAAACCTGTGACACAAGTTCGGGTCTCGACCCGGTTGCTGGTACTAAACGACTTAGTCATATAGTCACTTGATATATTATTTTTTTACTTAACTAAAACGTTCGGTAAAGCCCTATGGTAATGACACGCCGGTTTGCATCTAATATAAATGTAATAATTAGAATTAAAAATAATTTAAAAACATAAAATTTAGAAAAAAATAGGCACAGAGAAAATAATTATTTTTAAAAGACACAGAATTACTAGACATTAACATTTTCGGATTCTATTTTATTATCCCCCCGCCCCTCTTTTTTTTGCTGATACGTAGAAAAATTGCCACACACAATTTATCAAATTGAGCGCTGCCTTTATTAAAATATTAAAAAATTAGCTCAAACTGTTGATTGAATCAATCTGCAACATTAAATACTTCATTAGTAAGAGATATACAATGTTGGTTAATACTAATGCTTTTAATAAATCTTGTATGCTGTTTAATAACAATGTATTTATTTTTGTAGCTTCATTAAATTATTTAAATGCTAGTTTTTTTAATATATTGTCCTTTAACCTAGTATTTTTTTTTTTTTTCACACTTCTAAAGATTCAGAATTACAAGACATTGACATTTTCGGATTCTATTTTACGACTTTCCTACGTTGTTTTGTTACAAATGGATAAATTTGTCATAGTCAATTTGTTAAAACGAAGCTGACCATTGTTTAGATTAGAATTAATTTGACTGTTATTATTTTTCACTACCTTGGCCTTTAATCTAATTTTTTTACACACTTCTGTATATTGTTTCCTTTACATCAGACATCCTATACACACCGGTTACTTATTGATACTGACCTATTTATACATTGGCACATCAAAAATTTTATTACAAGGAAGTAGGTACAATAAAAATTTTCACTGTAACAACCTTCTACACATATTTTTCTTTTCTTCACTTATTCCTTAGACTGAAAATCCTTCACCCAGCTTAGACACCAAATCCGTAAAAAATAGCAATTTTTTCATCCTCCAAGGCTTCCTTCATTGTCCGCACCTCACACCCATTCGAGTCTAATTAAAACCTACACGAGCTACACCCGTGTTCAAACACAATGAACAATGTTTTCTCCTGGAACCACGTGGCTGCAATAAAAAGAGACAAAGTCCGTTGCCATTTATAACCACGGAAAATGAATTTACAGACAATAAAGATGAAATGTTTTATTTGAACAAGAAATGCCTGATTGGATAGCTTGTAGCAAACAATGGAAGGACTTCATTAAACCTAGACAGTTGGAAGAGGAGTTGTGCAAGTCTAGATTTACTCCAATTCTCTAGGAGGGATGTGACTGGACTGGAACCACGATCGGGACCTGATTTATGCACCGATCTCTGAGGCTGAAGTCTGGTGATTTTGGGACACAATATGAACTAAGATGCTTGTTGATATTTATTGTACGCTTTAATAAAAATATCTAAATAAGAATAGACATGAGATAAATATAGTATTGTATTCACTCTTTTCATAATCGATATTGAAGAGTTCAAGATATGT
Source organism: Amaurobius ferox (assembly GCA_951213105.1). Taxonomy (NCBI): domain Eukaryota; kingdom Metazoa; phylum Arthropoda; class Arachnida; order Araneae; family Amaurobiidae; genus Amaurobius; species Amaurobius ferox. Next base: position 42,952,071 of record OX578136.1, on the reverse strand, counting down.
TGCAAATGTTTATCTGATTATAGAATTCTGTGGATATTTGCAATCCAATTATTAAAAACATGTTAAATGCTAGATCGACCTGCTTATCAAAAATATATTTCTATATCCAGAATCCGTTTTCTTTAGTCAATTTTTATTGGTATTCTTTTGATGACACTAATTGATTAATGACCTTTGTATATACTGTATGAAATTTAAAGATTTCACTGAAATGTTTATTATGTTAAATGGTAGCTGTGACACTTCTTTGAAATAAAGTCCTGACTATACTGCTCTGGTTATCCTTGCGAAAAAAGTACCATATGATCACCAGGTTTTAGTCATCATTATTTGTAAGTCTGAACCGGAGCACAGGTGTTGTTGAGACCCAGACCGTCCGACCTACCAGAAAGGTGTAAGGTAACCGTTTGGACGGCCGGGAAGTGCCACCCAATACAGACCGGAACCCAGTGGGGAAGGCATCTACAGGGACCGTACCCTCCTCCTCCTACCACCAACCTTTCGGAAGGACTTACGGACCCACATGTTTAACGTGATCGCACTCCGCATGAACACGGCGCCAGTTGTGGCAGCGTGCAAATCCAGCGTGCAAACTACCGGGTTACCGCGCCCGAAATATGCCAACAGCACGCGGTGTTCCCAGGTGGTCACCCACCTAAGTACTAACCGCGCCCGATGTTGCGTGACGTCGGTGATCTAACGAGAACCGGTGTTTTCAACACGGTACGGCCGTTGGCCCAAAACCGGAGTACAGTGAAATTTTTCAATGATTTTGTCCAATATTAAGCAGTGTATAATAAATCCACATCAACTAATTTTAAAAGACTGCATTTTTCGTAAATCTATGGATAAGGCGTCAATTGGCTAAATGGAGATTCATGATTTGGATTTCGGTCGGTACATTAGTTTTTTACAGTGTCGCTCAAGCAACATAATCTTGCAGGTTTGGTGCAGTGAATCACTGACACTGAGGTCTAAAAAATACTGAGTAAGATGTAAGAAATCTGACAAGATGGGTATAATTAGATACGTCGATACGAAAATAAGTTGGAATGGAGATTTTGAAGCACGTTGGAATTATTGCATTTTAACAGGTCAGGAAATGTCCGTATAGTAACGCTTAGTGAACTTATGTTTGACTTAAATTCCGAGAAGGGGAACATCACAACTTTATTTGGTGCGTGAAAAAGATTACCGGAAGTCATGCCTTACCAATGAAGCGTTTATATCTATCTTGTCTGAAACATTCAAGATGTTCCGGTTCACCTATGACATTAATTACGTCGAAATTGTCGTACATCATGATATTGGACTTTTTAAAAAGATGACAATTGGTTCAGCTGACTGTAGAGTTTTTCACTGTGAAAAATCAAAACCTCATCGTATTTATATACGTAATGTATAAGATCGGGGACGTTTATAAAGTTGACACGAATCTTTGAAATTTTAATTATAAAAAAAAAATTTGAATTAACCAACTTTGCCCGCTTATAAAAATAACCAATCAACCCGCTTATAAAAAATGAAAATATTTTTTTTTTCTTTTGCCGAAATATATACAGGGTGTCCCTAAAACATTGACCTCGACTTTTATTCCTTAAATATTGATCTTAGATATATATAATAAATTACAAAGTTGCGTAAAAAAAGGTACAGAATTTTATGAAATCGATTAAAATTTTCAAGGGGATTAAATTTTAAGAAATACAAAATTTAAATTTTTATACGGCCCCCGTACAAAAACATTTCCAATGAGTAAAATGTATCCCATACACCAATAAAGTGAGCATTTTATCATAAAAAGTCCCAGAGATATGAAAAGACAAAAAAGCTAACTTAAACCACATTTCGATGCATCGACTTGAGCTCTCAGAGGGGAAAAATCATGTCGGCAGATCGCGTTTCAGGGGTCATACACAAATTACGAGAGAAAACAATGATTACATAAATAAATAATAATTTTGCTATTTATTGGTACAAAAGTATCTACACTGTGTAGAAATAATAACTTCACACAAAGATTCCAAAGCTTGCTCAAAATGTTTTCCATACATGCCAAAGATCCATTAAAGATAAAAGGCAGATATTATTTGCCTATGATGCATTTCTGCGTTACGTCATTTGCACTCTTGCTATAAACAATTGCATTTTAATTTGTGATTAATCCCTCACCAACTTTGTCTAAGATGTCTAAGATCAATATTTAAGGATTAGAAGTCGAGGTTAATGTTTTTGGGACGCCCTGTATATAGCCTAAATATTTAACCATAGGAGTGGAAAAGTAAAGGTTTCACACCAGATAACTTACTTTCCTCAACCGACTGAAACCTTTCTAGGAAAATTTTAATGCAGTAAATTGCATTGTTGTTAGTTTCACATTTTAACTGTGAACCAAACCAACTTTGCCGAGTCTACTAATATCTATTATATAAGTATAACTGAGTTCAGAAATTCCTTTTTGTGACTCTGTACATCTAAACACGTTGAAACATTTTACTTGGGAAAAACTTGCAAAACATCCTGGAATAAAGCAGGCATATGTCCGTAACTGACATATGCCTGCTTTATTCAAGCAAGCTCTTATCTTAGAAGCAGCAGTTTGATTTATTGCAATTTCATTTGGTTCAGCGTTGTGTCCCTACGTTGCAGGTTTGTCCCTAATTGTCAGACTAAAATTAGCAAATTGATATATGTGATCTATGTTTATCTATAATTTAAACTGTGTCCAAGCATCTAATAATGATTGCAAAAATGCTGTCTCTACGATCCTTTTTGAAGGCTGAGGAAAGTGTTTGGGACCTCCATAATTTGAAGCTGCTATTTTATATCTTTATTTTTGGTGGCTCCACGAATTCTCTGATAAAGACGGTTCTTACAAAGATAGTTATTTCCAAATATACTCTTTTGGTCAAACTGTCTGCGCAGCTATGTTCATTGACATTTCCTCCTACCCCCTAAACAGTTATCACAAATAAATTTAACAAGAAAAACAATAAGTAATCAAATTTAATATGGAAACAATAAACAATGAGAGGCTAAATTAAATATGAGTATAAAGTTTAAGGAAAACTTAAGCAACGCGTATAAACATAAATAAAATGATAATGCAGCCTACAGCTGTTTCGAGGATATATTGGATCCTCTTCGTCAGTGCAAGTGTCCAAAAAAGGAATGGGTCACCCATTTCTCTTTTGGACTTCTTTGCACTGGTTCTCTTACACTTTAGTTCTCGGGCGCGGTAGCCCATTGGTTAGCGCGCTGGAGTTGCACTCGATAGGCCCGGGTTCGATTCCAGTCACTGCCAAAACTGCCGCCGTGTTCATGCGGAGTACGATCACGTTAAACATGTGGGTCCGAAAGTCCTTCCGAGAGGTTGGTGGTAGGGGGAGGAGGGTACGGTCCCTGTGGATGCCTCCCCCACTGGGTTCCGGTCTAAATTGGGTGGCACTTCCCGACCGTCCAAACAGTTACCTTACACCTTTCTGGTAGGTCGCACGGTCTGGGTTTCAACAACAACAACAACACTTTAATTCTCTTGCGTTGATGAAGAGGATCCAACGCATCCTCAAATCAGCTGCATGCTGCATTATCATTTTATTTATGCTTACACACGTTGCTTTAGTTTTCCTTATCATTTCGTAGAAAGTGTATTTTACTTATTGATGAGTATAAAGTGTTTCCCTGCTCCAATACATTAATAGATTCAGCACGTCAGCACTTTCCCTTATTGACCGAGCCATATCTACAAAGTTATCACAAAAACTGTTCCAAATTAATATACTCAGTCTTTAAATAGGTGAAGCACACATTCATTTTCAATACGTTAAAAAAGCAGCGTAAGCTCCATCAACTAGATAGCAAAGACTCAAACAATACTCACGCAAGTGATCAAAGCCTGTTTTCATCTTCTTGAGGAGTTGATACCGTCGTTGCCATAGCGACAGCTGACGCTCCTTCTCCTACCAAAACAAGAGAGAAATTTCAGTTTGCTATCTTTGTGTCGTGGGGGATAGCTACGAATTTGAATAATATTTGACTTGGGTTCATTAACAGGTAGGCATTCGGTGTCAAAAGAATTGGCAGGGATGTTTTTTCGGAGGCGTGACCTTTAAGGATGTTGTTCCAAGGTTCCGATAAATTTGGAAATGAAGTGGGGTTATTTGTTTGTGTTATGACTCCGTTCCTTAAAAGGTCATTAACCTTTTCTTCTGTGATTGAGAAAATTCAACAATGTTGTTTAGTTAGTAGTAATGAGGTTTTCAAGAAATGCAAGTTAAAAAGTTTGCGATTTGCACGAATAAATCAATAACAGCAATTCAATTTTTTTTTCATATATACATTTTTAAACTATTGCAAAGAAAAAGTAAGCTTTTCTTGAAACTTGAATCCAATATCTTTGTGGATAAGAACATTTTAAGACTCTATGAACCTATTCCAAACACTATTGAGATGTGCAAGTGTGTTGTGGAAGCGGCAACCCAAGAAGAATGCACCTACACTGTGAAAATTTTGCAACCTTTGCTCATTTTGTTTAGCTACTTTGTGCCGAACTGATAAGGAAACCCCAATAATAGGCGTTCATGAAAATTCCAGCTTCATTTCTGAAATATTCAGCTAATTATCGTCTGCCGAGGCGTTATTTTTGAGTGTATATATACAGGGTGTCCCAAAGACATTGACCTCGACTTTTACTCCTTAAATATTGATCTTAGACATATATAATAAATTACAAAGTTGCGTAAAGAAAGGTACAGAATTTTATGAAATCGATAAAAATTTTCAGGGTATTAAATTTGAAGAAATAGAAAATTTAAATTTTTATACGGCCGTCGTACAAAAACATTTCCAATGAAACATTTCCACCGACAGAAACATTGCACCTGCTGCGGCAGGTGCAATGTTTCTGTCGGCGATTTCCCCAAACGCTGTCAGAATTTGATATTCGTACGCTGTTTTCGACGTTCCGTTTTCGACGAACACGAATGATTACAGTTCACTGACACGCATTGTCTGGAAAAACCCAGCACTGCGGACCTGCTTCTTCCTTTTCACATCTCGCGTCACATATGCCTCTACACCACGGTAAAATAGTTGCCATCTCCTCTAATTAGGGTTGGAGATATCAGCACAGTTTCCGAACTTTTTAATCCTACCTTGTATACAGACAGACGGACAGAAATCAAATAGTCGAAACGTGTTCAGGAGGTCTTAAAACATATATTGGCATCAAAATTTCGAATTCGAAATTTTTTTTGAGAAAACAATACTTTCTCTATACTTTATTACATAAGTATGAGGAAGTAAAAGTACAAAAGCGGGATTTAATCAAATGACTATAGATTTTATTTAACTTTTAGTGCCTTTGAGCATTGACGGATGTAGTTTCTTGGAAGCCCACAGCGGAATTCATCTTTTGGGGTCTGTCTTTACGACATAATTTTTTTGTCCTTGTAATTCATAATTTATGTTTTGCGAGAATGTGACATCACGCTGATGGCACTAAATTTCATATAGAATTCTGTGTTTATAATTTACGCTTTTAAATCATTTTTCAAGTTTATATGAAGAATTTTTAGTTTTTCAAAATAGAAATATTCACCATTTTAAAATAAATTGGTATAATAAAACCGAAGCACTTAATTAAGCAATTTACGGAAAAGAGTGATGATAGTCTGTGTCCAGAACCAATTGTTTTATTTTGAGAAACATATCTTTTAAATAAAATAATCTTTTAAATCTGTTTTAAATAAGATTTGTAATTTAATTTCGAATTGAATAATGTATTTAAAATTTTGGGACACATCTTTGAAGTGGGGCCCAAAGAAACCGGTTAGTTTATTTACTGGTAAATCCGCTTGTTTTTGGTGTACGTCCTTAAAAGAGATTGAGAAGTTGAAAATCTATAAAAAAAATCAGATTCAATTAAAAAATAATTGATTAATTAAATCAGGATTTTTTTCGTTCCAATTTATTATTTTCAAAATGCCACCAGCCAGATTGTGATAGCAGCGGCAGTTTAATATGTCTGATTGTAACAACAAGTCTTTCATGTTTCTCAAGTTTCCCCTGCACGGAAACACGGTTCAAGTTATAAACGAGATAGTTCACGAAATGAACTAACCAATAGCTCACAAGATTTAATATTGCATAAGCAATTTCGATTAGATTTGAGCTGTTTAGTCTTCACAGTAATTGCATCCCGCGCCCTCGTGCAATTACCGTCGTAACGTGCAATCGCCAACCTAATCAAAATTGCTGAAACATTCAAGACGCATATTGTTCGAGTGGGGAAAAAAAAAAAATGCTCAGCAATTTAAGAGATTCGGGAGAAAAAAAAATCATATTTTTATTAGGTTAAAAAGTTTAATCAATTTGGAATCGAAAGAATTATCTTCATTTGTTAAATTTAAACATTTAAAACATGTTAAATTAACTTTTGATATAAACTAAATAAAACTGAATAATAATTTTTTTTTTCTCGGAATGGAATTTTTGCATTTATGAAGTTTAATTTGATATAAAGCGTATGGTTTAAATGTAGCAGCATGATATTTTAAACTCGATTAATTTGTTTTTGTGATTTGTGCAGCGAAAGTTAATGATGCGTAAAGAGTATTTTAATTCATTTTTATTTATTTATTTATTTTTTATTTTCAGCGTGCTAAAATATCTCTGTCAAACTAAAGAGCATGCTTTTTAACACTTTACAACAAAGTTGAAAAGTGTTTATGACTTTGTTCATTCTGTCTGTCTGTCTGTCTCTCTGCCTATCCGTTAGCACGATAACTGTCGTAAAAATGACTTAATCAAAATAAAATTTTAGTATGTTGTTCAGACGGTCTGTAGAACCTATGGGTATATAAATGAATAATATTACCCAATTATTTTTTAATTGAACCCGGATCGAAAAAATGAAATACATTGAGTCCTATGGGACCTAATTTTTCAAACATTTTTTAAGCAGATTTAAAATTCACAAATTGCTTCGAAAATTTTAGGTAATATTCAAATTGCTCCATAAAATATATAAAAAAAATTCAGCGAAATATATTCAGTAGTTTTTTAAATAAAAATTAAAATAATAATTACACCTTTTATATGAAGCGATCACGTGACCATGATATGAAACGATCACATGACCCACTTCAAAATGATATATGGCATCCATCTTGTTTCAAAATCGTGATTTTTTTAAGTTCTTTTAAATTCATATTGAGTGTTGTATCCGTCCTAAAACTACTTTATTTTTGCTTAAATTCTGTGCATCTACATACTGAAACAACGCAATGACAATATATTTGAGTTTAAATGCTCATCTAAATTTGATTATTTCTACAACTAAGCCTATTTTTCACCTATGTAAAATGTAAACAGCAAAATATATAGAATGAGTTGTATTAGAGTTCCTGTATTTTTTTAACACAAAATAATTTAGTCCATGGAGTCTGCATGGCTGATATGAATGAAATATTAATTGATTTCATAAAGAGAAGGACGATTTTTTTCGATGAAGTTTCAAGCATAGAGTTTAATTTTTTGTAGCTCCATGGTCTTAAGCAAAATGTTTAAATAAAATAAATTATTATAGTATTGTGATGAATGAAATGAAAGTTATGAATGAAATCCTGTTTTTATAGAGATCCAGACGTGTTATTTTTTCTATGACGTCATTAGAATTAATTTCAGTTGTTTTCAATGAAGTTTTCAAATATAATAAATTATCGTAGTACTATGATAATTCTAAAACTATTACCGAGGAATGTATAACATTTTAGAGATGTTTAAACCAGGCAATTTATATTTCAATGCCGTCATTTGAATGAAGTTCATTTTTTTCGATGAAGGTTTAAGTTTTCAAATATAATAAATTAATGCAGTATTGTGATAAGTTTCAAAATATTACCGAGGAATGTATTGCATTTTAGACTTGTTTAAATAAAATTGCATTGAAGTTGGAAAGTGTTTCATAATCAATGCTTTAAGCATAATTGATCTTTCTTGTTTTATTATATTCTTCCTACATACATATAAAAAAGTATTGTGACGGGAGGCGAAAATTCGACTTTAAGTTTTTGACAAAAGTGGACGTTTTGAGAATCCCTGATCTCGAATCGAACGGTTTTTGAAGTGATGTGTGTGTATCTGCATGTTTCTAATCGTGTGTGGCTGTATGCGTGTTCCCGTGAGTCTGTTCACGCGATCTCAGGAACGAATGGATCGTTTCGAATGAACTTTGTCATGATTATTACAATCAATGAATACTGGAACTTGATTATTTACAAGCGAGAAAGAAAGTTAGGAAGCTCCTAAAGATTTGAATGAAGTTTAAAAAATCTTGAAAAAATTAAAACAATCAATCATATTAAATAAACAATTATTTTGTACGCAAGTCGTTCATTCAACCGTTCTCGAATTTTCCAGTTTATGGGATACGTATTTCGTTAAAGATGGTCTAGTAAAAGCATTTAAGTTTTGTTAGAGGAATCGGTAAATAATAATATTACTCGGGAGAGGGGTGTATTGTCTACGTACATCCGGGAACTTAGGTGCACGAAAGATGCTTGAGGATGGAATTTATCGTATAACTTTAAGAACTGTGTCACATGACTAGCTTAATATTTCTTATCCACCTAGTTAAAAATTTTTCATATAATTGATATACATTTTAATTGAAATTTTTAAGTGGTAGATGTGGGCTATCATTTAAATGTGTAATCTGAAAGTGGAAAGCAATCGAAATAGAAACAAGAAAGATCAATCATGCTTAAAGCATTGATTATGAAACACTTTCCAACTTCAATGCAATTTTATTTAAAAAAGTCGAAAATGCAATACATGCCTCGGTAATATTTTAAAACTTATCACGATACTACATTGATTTATTATATTTGAAAACTTAGACCTTCATTGAAAAAAATGAACTTCATTCAAAAGACGGCATTGAAATATAAATTGCGTGGTTTAAATATCTCTAAAATGCAATACATTCCACGGTAATATTTTTAAATCTATCATAATACTACGATAATTTATTATATTTGAAAACTTCATCGAAAACAACTGAAATTAATTCAAATGACGTCATAGAAAAAATAACACGCCTGGATCTCTCTATAAAAGCAGGATTTCATTCATAACTTTCTTCATTTCATTCATCACAATACTATAATAATTTATTTTATTTAAAAATTAAGACCATGGAGCTACAATTCATAAACTTTATGCTTAAAACTTCATCGAAAAATATCGTCCTTCTGTTTATAAAATCAATTAATATTTCATTCATATCAGCCATGCAGACTCCATGGACTGAATTATTTTGTGTTAAAGAAATACAGTAATTCTAATACAACTCATTCTACATATTTTGCTGTTTACATTTTACATAGGTGAAAAATAGGCTTAATTGTAGAAATAATCAAATTTGAATGAGAATTTAAACTCAAATATATTGTCATTGTGTTGTTTTAGTATGTAGATGCACAGAATTTAAGCAGAAATAAAGTAGTTTTAGGATGGATACAACACTCAATATGAATTAAAAAGAACTCTAAAAAATCACGAATTTGAAACAAGATGGATGCCATATCTCATTTTGAAGTGGGTCATGTGATCGTTTCATATCATGGTCACGTGATCGTTTCATATAAGATGTGTAATTATTATTTTAATTTTTATTTAAAAAACTACTGAATATATTTAGCTGAATTTTTTTTTATATATTTTATGGAACAATTTGACTATTACCTAAAATTTTCGAAGCAATTTGTGAATTTTAAATCCGCTTAAAAAATGCTAGAAAAATTAGGTCCCATAGGGCTCAATGTATTTCATTTTTTCAACCCGGGTTCAATCCAAAACTAATTGTGATATTATTCATTTATATTCCCATAGGTCCTACAGACCGTCTGAACAACATACTAAAATTTCATTTTGATTAAGTCATTTTTACGGCAGTTATCGTGCTAACGGACAGACAGACAGACAGACAGACAGACAGACAGACAGACAGACAGAATGAACAAAGTCATAAACACTTTTCAACTTTGTTGTAAAGTGTTAAAAAAAAACCGAAGATGGAGATGGACTGGACCTGTTTTAAGAATGCCACAGCATAACACCCCTGCTGTGGCACTTACTTGAGCGCCCGAAGGAAAAAGATCTCGAGATCGGCCCAAGCTAACTTGGAGGAGACTAATGGAACAAGGAAGAAATCAGGTGGGATGGGCGAGCTGGTCAGAAATAAGCACTGAGACACATGATCGACCAGGGTGGTGACGCAAGCTGAAGGTTTATGTGCCACTAGGCACAATGAGTGATGATGATGATGAATCTGGATGTGAGCCGTGTGTGTGTGTGTGTGTGTGGGGGGGGGGTTATTACTCTGTCAAGGTGGGTACGATGAGGAAAGTTTAAGAACCACTGCACTAGGATATCCCACTATTACTTTCAACTTGATTTTTTCACTTTTTCAAAAATTGCTCCGGTTGCATGCCAATATTGGGGCAATATTGTATATCTTGGCGTTTTATTGGAAATATTTCGAATATAGCCCCAATACTAGGGATACATTGCCGCCAATATTGGCAATACAATCTTACGCCAATACTGGCGTTACATTGAATATATTACCAATGAAACGCCAATATTGGGAGAGAAAAGCAAAATGTCTACATTTTCATATTAATCCAATATTGGTTGCCAATAGTGGGCCAATACTGACATTCTACTAGGGTTGAACAAAACAGAAATAGCCATCCAAATGCATCGAGTTGAATTAAAACGCTTGAAACTGGGTGCACTGTAAGAAATTCTTTGATAACGAAATACATTTATTTATTCCCTCATCCATGTGCTGCGTGAACAGAATTTATCCCAAGAAATTGAGTAAACGATCATGTTACCACAGAAAACCTTTATGGAGGGGTGAAAATAAATGTGCTGTAACTTCTCAGTGGACTGTGTCAAACAGCTGTGGTGTCTTGGTCACATATGTTCCGTGCCACGCTTTCTCGCATATGGCACGGAAGGAGTTTACAGAGGAAGTGGAAGGAAAAAATGGTTTAGGTGTATTTTTGACAAGCTTTTTTTCCCAGTCGCGGAGGACTCGTGGAGAATTGTAGTTGAGGATATGAAAATTTTAAGTCAAGTTAGGTAATTGGAGATGTATTTCAGAAATAATTATAAGGCTGAAAAATAAGGTTCGCGTTTCCATCACTGATAACATTATCCATGGACTGGTTTTTCTCTTTTTATGTTCCCTGTTGCATGGAATAGTCGTATCTGCAATTGGAGAGTGCAATCCCGGATGTTTTTTTCCTCTATAATTCCGGGATTTCAGGATCAAGAAATTTATAATTCCGGGATCGGATTTGATTTTATTTCATTCAAAGGAAGCCAAATTTTATATTCTTACGTTTCGTCTCAATTTGGTTATACATATCACATGTATGTAAACAACAACGGTACGTTGATATTCTCCTATAAAAAGCTTTCAGTATAAGAACTTTTGGATATAATTAGCATTTTCATAAAAAAAAACCCTATTGTTATTTTATCGCGTCTGTAATTGCGCACTAACCATGCTCATAATAATAACCCTGAATAATAGTCAACCGTCTGAAGTAGAATACTTTAAATTTTGCAATAAAAAAATGCAAAACCGAGCTACTTTACGATACATAACATGTGCACTCTGACATATATACCAGGAAATGTAACTGACTTAGATTCAACAAATTGCCTATAAAATTTATAAACAGGGTTGCAAAAAAGCCGGCTAAAATTAATAAAAGCTACGCCGGTGGCTTTTATTGGTTTTAACCGACTTTTTTTGCCAAAATTGGTTTTTTTGGCTAAAATTGGCTTTTTTTTAAAAAAAAGCGTGAAGGATTTTAATTTTAAATTATACATTTTTAAGTGTTCTTTAACTAATTTAAAAGGTATTTTATTGGGTTAGAATTTAATAAATAACTTTATTTCTCAATAATGAAAACATTAATATTGGAATACCTGCTAGTGCAAAAAAGCCAGCTAAATTTTAAAAAGGCATACCAACTGCTTTACTTTGTTTACATTGGCCTTGAACACATTTTTTTAAAAATGTTATTGCTTTAAATAATGAAATATTTTATTTTAGGACAACAGTTGCTTAGTGATATATCTTATTAGTTAACTAATTTTAAGGATTTTGTTGATATGCAAGAGTCTTATTTTCACTTATAACTATTTAAAATCATGCATAAAGTCATTTAATAAAAGACACTATTTATCACTATTGAAAACAGTATTGGGAATAACACATGCATGAACTCTTTTGAATAGCATCAAGCTTTTCAAAACTTTATTTTAATAAGATTTAATTTGAGAACAATTTTTAACCTTTTATGATTGCTCTCTCTTGTTAGCAGTGTGTAAAGAGTAGTGTGTAAAAAAAAATGTTTTTCCTTTTTGAAGTAAAATTTTTTTTTTCGTTTTTGATGTGTGGTAATCTATCTGTCTTTAATTAATTATAGTCCTTAAAATGTGTAGTATATGTAATGTAGAGCTATGCATTATGTAACAGAGGCTAATTTAATGCATTCTCCTCAATGTATATATATATTTCCTTTTAGACATATTACCTTCATAGTATTTTTCTAGTGGTCATAAAATCCTGTGTACTTGGTAATATTTAATAAAGTTTATAAACATTTAGGAGTGCATCAAAGATAAAGTAATGCAAATTTAATGTCAATTGGCTGTAAACCACCTTTTCTTAACAAAAGTCGGCTTTTTTTAAGCGGTTAAAACAAAAAAAAGCCGGCCGGCTGTTTTTGGCCTGGCTAAAATCCGGCAACTCTGTTTATAAATAAAAGCATCATACGTTAATATATGTCTTACACATATTATGAGTTTTATTATAAAATAGGTAGACATACTGTGCATTGTCGTTCCCGTGACTTCCTTACATAGGGATGACAGCAGGGACAAAATTTCTAGTTTTAAATTCGCTATTGGGCATAACACATTCGAATTACTCTAAGTTCGTTATTGAACAGTTCATATCAATTTAATTTATTATATTTAATTCGGTGGGAATCTGATAAAGAAGGAAAAACCAAGAGTTAGAATCGAAAGTACCAGAAACTCAGGAAGGAAAATAAAATCTTCGAACAAAAAATATATTTTTTTTTTCCAGTGGCCAGGCATTTGATATTTCATCATTCGCCTATACACTGGCCAGAACCGTGAACTTTTTAGCCATCACAGGAAGTTGCCCCGGCGCACCACTGGGGGTCGGAACACACCGCACCCAACGACACAACATCCATGTCTGAAGGTGAGACTCGAACCCACAGTCAGACAGCCGAACGATCGCTAGGAAACGCTTGCCTTGATCGTTCGACCACCGCGTCGGCGAACAAAAAATAAAAATAAATAAATAAAATAAAGTACATAATTGGGCTCTATGTAGGTAATCCTCCAAAGAAAATTCCAGGGCGTTTTTTGTAAGTTGTGCTGAAATTGCGAAAGACCATGCGAACGCAACGCGGGATTTTTGACGCAGAGCTAAAACCCGTTTACCCATACACTGTAAAACATTCTGCAACATTTGCTCATTTTTTTCAGCTACTTTGTTGATATATTAACAAAGTAGCAAAATTTCGGCAAACTGATAAGAAAAACCAAAATTACAGGCGTTCGTGAAAATTCCAGTTTCATTTCTGAAATATTTAGCGAATTATCGTCTGTCGAAGCGTTATTTTTGCATTTTTACATATATATTATCATAACTATCAGGAATCTTAGTCATTAAGGACAGCTGATTCCCCTGAAACTTTCAGTAACATACTTGCAAATGTTTTACAGTATTCAGTATTCAGTTTACAGTATTTTAAATAATTGCAGACTGAAACTTGGTGACTGACTGGAGGACGGTTTCGGCTAACCTCCTCTCCCGGCCACACATTAAACTGCCGTAAGCCCTAGGGTTGGCTGTGTGGTCTGGGCCTTCGACATCGACAGTATTCAGTTCGCCCCCTCTCTTATTAATTATTTTTCACGTCTATGAAAACATACTATTGAGACATAATAATGTAATAATCTATTTTATACCTAATTGTATCATTTAGAGGAGTGGAAATATTACAATAAAGTGCAAAATTCCCTTGAGCGTCCTGTGCATAACAGATTTTTTTTTTCTTTGGTGTGAAAAATTTGATTTTCCACCATCAATCAAATTTCTGTCCGTGTCATTTCGTTGAAGAAACAGTTACGGGACAGCCGCATGTGAACACAAATTGACAACTGTTAGCCGATCAATGTAGAATCTTTGCTCTACGTGAGGATTCGACCCCAAAAGTTAATTGAAGAATAAACTAGACGCCTATTACAAAACCAGAGGGATACAGTAGGTGTAAAATCATATTCATAAGGGTGCCGCGAACCTAAACAGGTTGAGAATCACTGCCTAAACAAACGGGACTCAATCGTTATTTGAGTCTCCAAAATAACGTACGTGACTTGTTATAATAGTTCTAGATTTTACGCAATGTATATACTCATAAAATTTCACAGTGGCGTTTACACTTGAGATAGCATGTGCACATTTCATATGCACTTACGCACAGATAGAGACGTACATCTTTCTGTACGCGTTCAAAATGTCTCCGAGAGATAGTAAAATCCTAAATATCCGTCAAAGTCTTTGAAAATTTCGGGGGTCAGTTATCTATTAACCTATTATTTATTAACCTCGGGGGTCAGTCTATTAACCTTATCTTGCTACCGTGGGTGAAAATTCCCCCATGATATAAATGGCGAAAATAAATCTTAATGTTTGTAGATCGTTTTCTTGTAGATGTTTTCAGTCTAATTGGAACAAATTGTAGAATATTATGTTAAAATAGGGGTAAAATTAAATTTAAGAAAACAAACGTTTTTTCTTATTTATATAAAAGTCAGTAGTAGTTTTTAAATGCCATTAACATTAATTAGAACTATTAAAAGTGTGGGTGAATGTTCACCCAGACTAGCACCAGCGTTTGAAAAAATATGAGTAACAAGATAGGGTTAATCTATATATTTCTATCTTTACAATAGCATGAGAAGTAAAATTATTGAGCTATGAATTCAACAACATTAGAGTGTTTATGAAGGACAATTGAAGTCTGCCTCTATATAAAGCGGAAATTTTTTTTTTCACAAGTTATCGCTTGGGGAGTTTTAATAAACTACGATGCACTTGATACACAGATCACGTGCGAGCTTTGTGTATCCATAGGAAATTGAGATAAAAGCTATGCAGCGAAAGTCATTCTTTAGGGGTGATCAAAAAGTTCCACACATTCACTTTTAAAATCATATAATGCACTTTGAAATAGTAGAATGTTTTTCAGTCAGGTGGAATTAATATACTTTCAAAAATATCGTCTGTGGTTTTTGATGCGTCAGACGATCATTACAGATATTTTGACCTTTCTAGATATGTAGTAAAATGCATAAGGAAAGTATTGTGGCGGAGTCGAAAATTCGAATTCGGGTCTTTGACGGAAGAGCATATTTCATAGACTATATTACTTATGCTATCAATACTAATAATTGTCAATTTAGAACTCTAAAATATAAGCTAATTGGGTACTTCAAACGAGTTTTACATGCGATCATCCGGAAAAGAACCAAGTGTACAATTTAATGTTAAAGGCATTGTGTCATGGATCTTATACACCCTTTTTTCACTGTGAAAGAAGTAAA
This sequence comes from Amaurobius ferox, assembly GCA_951213105.1. NCBI lineage: Eukaryota > Metazoa > Arthropoda > Arachnida > Araneae > Amaurobiidae > Amaurobius > Amaurobius ferox. The sequence goes on along the minus strand of OX578136.1, from coordinate 42,936,336 downwards.
TTCATTGCATTACATAGGGAGGGTTATGTGCTGCCCACATCAGATTTTTTTTATTAATGAAAGGACATGGTGTTTTCCAAGAGTGAAGGAATTTTTATTTTAAAGAAATATTTCTTTAACCATTGTTATGACAGTGTCGCTGAAGAATTTTAGAAGCGTTCATTGAAGCGTTTGAGTAACGCAGTCTCTATTTCAAGTAGTTTATCTTTAATTAAAATGGAAGGCCTGCCTGTTCTCGCTTTGTCTGCAACAGACCCATTTTCTCAAAAACGTTTTACTAATCTCGTAATTGTTGAATTGTTAGGGGTTTTAGAGTATGGATCTTTCACTGAAACTCATCAATGGCACCCTCATAAAAACGGCTAAAAAAATGTGGCTCTAAATTAACATTTAAAATAAAAAAAAAATAAAGCTTATCTCTGCAGAAAAGCTTGTTTTTCTCTTTTCAAGAACGATGTTATGTTGTTGAAATTTTTAAATTTTAGATTAAGTGCAACATTGAATAAAATAAAAATGTACTTCAAATACAGGTTAATTTAGGCTCATAAGCAATCTTTCGTGAGGTATAATTAAATAAATAAGTAAATGAAAAAAAAAACTGTTTTGGATGCAAAATTTTTGAGGTAATGTAGTGTTCAAACAGCCATATCAATTTTTTTTTTACAGACGGCTCATAATTTTCAACTCTCAAGACAAGAAAAAAAAAATTCTTTATATTATGTTTAAAAATGTTTTGCATTAAAAGAACATATAGATTTATCACTATGGGAAGAAAAATTGTGTTTTTATTATGTATGGTTTATGAGATATAAAATATTGAATATAATGAGGTTTTTATTCTCTCCACATTCTATTAGTTCTTTTTTCGACCCTTTGTATGTCGGTGGAGGCTTCTTTCACAGAGTATAACACGTACATGCTTGAATAGGCACTATTTTAGGTTTCTTTAAACTGAGTTTCATGAATAAGTACAAGATTGCACGAACTGTTAATACTTTTTATGTCTAATTTTCAGCAAGCTTAGGTAGGTAACTACGTCTTGAGCATTCTATAAATCACCTTGTATATAATTTTCTATTTTATACATAGAAGCGGAACAAAAAGTTGTCCTTTACTTAACAAGTTATTTTATATTATTTTGTTCAAAGAAGCCGCTTGAGGCCCCCTAAACTGTAGCTTATGAGTAAATATGGCCCTGACTATTGACTATAACAGCAAGTCTGCTTGAAATTTAATTAGCTGAGATCGTTTCTTTTTCTTTTTCTTTTTTTTTAAGGCATATACGTAGAAATCTAAATATAGGATGAAATCCGCTGAAGTGTGTAGTTAAACGTTCAAAATAATTTTAATTTTGCCCTGTGTAAAGAAAAATAAGTGAATGTGATCATAGTAAAAATAGTAAAAATTTTAAAGAACACCTCATTAGAAATTGGGATCATTTATCTTTTATATTATTATAAATAGATAAATATATAGAGAAAAATGTGGTACACATTTTTACTTATTTTTTTCTCTTTTCGAAGAATATTTTGGATTATGTTACACATAAAACATAATCCATAATATACCTTTTCTTTATCAAATTGATTTTTTAGCTTTTCGTTATTATAAAGATGAGAGAGAAAGAGGAAGAGAGAGGAGAAAGGGGAAAGAGGGAGAGAGAGGGGAAAAGAGAAAGAGAGAGGAAAAGAGAAAGAAAGAGAGAGAGAGGAAAAGAGCAAGAGAAGAAAAGGGAGAGGGAGAAGGGAAAGAGGGAGAGGAAAGAAAAGAAAGAGGGGAGAGAGGAAAAGAGAAAGAGGGGGAGAGAGAAAGAGGGGGAGAGAGAAGAGGGAGAGAGAAAAGAGGGAGAGAGAAAAGAGGGAGAGAGAAAAGAGGGAGAGAGAAAAGAGGGAGAGAGAAAAGACGGAGAGAGAAAGAGAGAGGGCGTGCCTTACCTTTCTCTGCTCTCCCCTGTAGCTTTACGTATTTATGTACCTAAGCGTTTTCTATCTTCTCTGCTATCAACTACTTTTCCGTTGTTTTAATCAATGTAAATAATTTCGGAATTTGAAAAATATATTCACTTTAAAAATAGTTTTCTTAATTTTCCGGCAAATTGATTTTTTTAAGTAGTGTCACTTCTGAAGTGGGGGTGAGATATATTACAACAAACCAGCCAAATGCATTTAATTCATCGGAATGACTGACCTGCTGTTAACTTGAGAAAATATATTCAATAATTTAAGATTAAAATAATAAACCCTGTGAAAGGAAGTTCATGAAAAGATACATTTTTTTAATTTTTAAAACGATTATGATATAATTGGACCTAAACAATAATGATGCATGAGATAGATGTATGAGTGTATGAGAATATGGGGTTGATCCTTATCCTTCAGGTTTTCCTTTAAATAAAGCATTTTAAAAAAATACATTTTTATTTAGTTGCGAATGTTTCTTGAAGGTCCTTTTTTTATTCTTAACTGTGCACAGTTTATTATTATACATGGTTATTTATTCAAAATATGATTAAATGAAAAAAATTATATATATTATTTGAAAAGAATAAATTGAAAAATTTTAATTTTTGAAATTTTATAATTTTACCCTCTACTTTTGGATAAATGTTTGGAACTTTATATTTCCCTCTCTATGTACTTTCAATATTCATACATTTTTGTTGAAATGCAGTAAAGCGCATTATCCATTAAAACCAAAAAGTTTAAGAAAATTACTACGCAACTATTGTATCATTGCATTAGTTAAGAAACATTAAAAATGAAATAAAATTAATTCTGGCGGATATCCACTTAATACTAATCAAAGATAATATAACACATGTTTACATATGCGCATATTTACATATATAGATAACAACTACATATGTAAATACGCGCATATTTACATATATAGATAAAAAATACATATGTAAACAAGAGCATATACAGCATAATTTTACTATGCATTAATAATGAAATAACTTCGAAAATTAAAACACAGAACAGAGCCCCAAATGGACATGCTAAAAATATTAAAAGTGCAAGTAGAATGTAAATACACACAATTGGCTGCATTTTAAACATATTTAACATGACTAATAGGCTCATTTCTGTGTTTTAACTTTTTAATTAATTTAATTCTTACATTAATTTGTAATGATTAGAGAATGCAGCAGAATGTAAATACACACAATTTTGGTTGCGTTTTTAATATCTTTAAAAAGCCTATTTGGCCTATAGGCTCATTTCTGTGTTTTAATTATTACATTAATTTGTAATAACCTAGAAAAATATGTCATTTTAACAATTAATTTCATTCATTTGCTTAAGTGCCCTTAAAATTAGAGATAATCAAATATTTTCTCTATTTACCTGAAACTTCACCATGTGTATCCATGAGTTTTTACATATTTTGCACTTTTCTCCCAACAAAACGCAGGTTCGGCTTCGTACAACCCAAACAACACGATTTAAAAAAGTACATGTCTCACATGCCCGGTTCTCCCAGAACCAGATTTGAACTGCCAGTCAACTGCCCACTGCTGAAGAGAGGCCGTGAAGTTAGCGTCCGGTGATTGGAGGTTGCCACAGCTGATGGCAGTCATCGCCAATTTGGCGCCCGTTTCTTTCAAGAGTTTCATTTATTTTGGGGTGAAGATCGAGTCCTGTGACACACTGTCCTGGTTTGGACGGTGTTGTGTTGAGTTGAGTTATCGGCAGATTAGGAACGCTGGTAGGATGTAGAGTAGTTTTGAAGAGGTAAATGACTTAAGTATATGAAAAATATCCTGTTTCCACTCGATGTTCTCATATATTCATATTCCATCTACTTATTCACATTAGTTCTACTTGCACCACAATTATCAGACTAAAAAAATTATGCTATTTTTTCACAGTTAGTGCTCAACTTATTCCTTTAAAATTGGTAGTATAAATTCTTTAAACGATTTATTTTTTCCCTGGCAGTAGGTTAGGGGTGTCAATGGCTGCATTCGGCATACTGTCGATAAAAACTAGTTCGATACCATTACTATCTATAGCGTAGTTCAGGTTTATTAATTCCCTAAATACTGTATACTACCATCATTGTTTAGGGGATTATCATTGGTTTTCTTTATAGGAAACTAGCAGCGATTACCCGGCGTTGCTGGGGATTTACTATGCAAAACTATGATAAAAATTACACCGGAACATACAGAGCCGATTGTGATATATTACCGCTGAATGTGTCGCATTTTAGAGATGTTTAAATAAAATTAAAGTTGGAAAGTGTTTCATAAACAATGCTTTATGCATGATTGATCTTTCTTATGATTTCTTAATACTTTTCGTTGTTGAGTAAGCCTGTGAGAAATAAACCATGGTGATAGTTTCCATTTAAATTCATATCTCAAACCTGCGATTTTCAAAAGTGTTTGATATGTTCAATAAACTCCCACAAAACTCAGTGTTGAGTAAGCCTGTGAGAAATAAACCATGGTGAAAGTTTCCATTTAAATTCACATATCAAAACTGCGATTTTAAAAGTGTCTAATACGTTCAATAAACTCCCCCAAAACTTTTATTGACTTTATTGAGACCTATGTATTGACTTTTTTTTATTGACTTTATTTCTTTGAGATTTAATTGACTTTCACGTTTTAAACCAGCAATGTCCAACCTTTTTCGTTGTGAATCATGGAGCTAGAGAGTTGAACTCCTTGGAAAAAGTGTCGTTTTTCACTAATATCTCGAGAACCACTGGTCGTAGAAACTCGAAACATGGCCTATGTTTTTTGTGGGGTGATTTCAAGACTACCAAGACAAATTTAATGAAATTCGATTCAGCAGTTCTCCAGTTATGGTGGATCATACACACATACTTTTCTTCTTTATAGATAATGCTATGAAAATCCCAAAATTCGCATCATTCGATTTCCAATCATGAGAATAATTAAAATTTTTTTCTTGTTCCAGTTTTTCACATAATGAATTTGCTTGTAAATGTTTTTAGAGGTAGGTCCATCCACTTTTGAATTGTGTCCCCACTTAACAGGTTAACAACATTTCAAGAGTTTTCGAAATTAGTTTAGGAGATCTTAAAATGTGCTTATTCGTCAAATCTCGAGTTTGAAAATTTTTGGAAAAATATTACTTCCTCTATACAATACCATGAAAAGGTTAAACTTATTATGTAGTGATTTATTTTAGTTCAGTCACAATAGAAATTGTGTTATATTTCTAACGTTAACTACTATAAAAGGAAACTAAACTGGCATATTTCTTTTGTTAAACATTTGAATTCGGATTGCTCAACAGTTAGAATAAATACCGGACTGATTTCACATTGCAGGATCCATTCAAAATATAGAAGGAAATATAGACTCTCAATAGCTCAATGAATAGAACGTGGATTGACCTGGCGGAAATCGGGGTTCGATTCTTTTATCTCACAAAAGCTCTTTACTATGGCGATCGATCTTTTCTATTCGTGGAAACTTTTTGAAATTTAATTTGATAAGGGAACCCCAAACTACAGTGTCTAGAACTAAGCCCTTCTAGCAATTTTCCGCGAGATTATCTCTTTCTCTGGCTTGCTCTCTATCACTTATAATGTCTTAAATATTCATTCTATATTTTCTTCTTATGCCTTTCTATAGCTCTGTTCCTTTCGCATCACGTGGTTTTGTAGTATAGTAGTTCCACCCCGATCCACCTTGGCTCAGTGGGCTGGGTCAAATTCACCTATCATCCTAAATAAAATCCTTATAACCTACCTATTAATATATACAGCAAATACTAATATAAACCCAAATTCTATGTAGCAAAAGCTAATATAAAGTCTGCCTTAAACTATAACATAAGCGTAGCTAGGATCTTGGAAAGGATGGGAAGTGGGGGGGGGGGGGGGGGGGGGTGACGAGCCATGCTGCTCTAACTGGAAACCGAACCTTGGATCTTCGAACTGGCCCGCCGACGCTCTATCGTTGAGCAACTGGGACGAAATTCCAAGCTCTTATTGTCGAAACCGGACTCTGCAGGTTATGACCAAATGGGGAGGAGGTATATTGTTCTGGATTTTGTTTTCCAATATGGACCCCATTTGGAAATAATAGAATGGTTCGATAAATGGGGGTTATGGACTCCCCCTTGTCCACGCCTTTAAGTTCTAATATAAACTCATTTTATTGTATAACAAGCACTAATATAAACTCAAATTCTATGCAGCAAAGCAACTGCCTTATTTTCTCGCCAAGAAAACAAAACTACGCCAAACCTAGGAACTGTTTACAATCGGTTTTCTCCGCGGCCGTCAGTTCAAATGCGGCATTTTCAGCTTCTCCAAAAGCACGTTTCTCATTTTCTTTTTCGTGTCGTTAACTCCCCGGACTTCGGTGGTCAGAGGTAAAGGTTCGGACAGACACACGGAAGCCCCTCCATCAAGAGAAGGGGTAGTGGAAAATTTACTCAGTTTGCTTATTTTCAGTTTGATGAATTTTCTTCAGCGGTGTTTATGCTATTTGTAGAGTTATATTATTTATAATGTTTACATTATTTTAAACGAGGTTCTTGTTTTGGTTCCTTTCTTTAGCATAGCAGTTTTGCTAATTTTATATTTTTCTTTGAATTACTAGCGTAAATTTTCTTATTCTATATTTGATGATAATTGAGTTGTTTAAAATGAAATTCATTCAACTTGAAATAGTATTTTGTTAAGGTTAACATCTACAGATTAGATTTATTTATTTTCACTATATTTGTATATAGGATATTTATCTTTGCACATATAATTTTTATGTTTTTAGTGAGAGCTGATTAAAGTATATTGCTCTATTTTATTATATATATTCAGCACACAAACCAATAACAACATGCGTCAATATTGCATATTGTCTTTTAATTAATAAGCATATTGGGCAAAAAAATAAAATAATTCTCTTTAAGCTAATATTAATAACATTGAACCAATATATGAAATATTTCTCCTATAGATAATATTAATGTTGGACTAATATAGCAAATATTTCTCTTTAGATAATGTTAATAATATCGGACCGATATATAAAATATTTTTCTTCAGATAATATTTATAATATTGGACTAAAACATGAAATATTTAGTTTTTATCTAACAATAATATTTAACCAGTTTATAAAATATTTTTCCTTTAGATAATGTTAATAATATTCGACGAAATAAAAAAAAAATTCTTCTTCAACTAATAGTAATAGTATTGGACTAATCTATTAAATATTTATTGTTCCGATAATATTAATAATATTGAATCAAACATGAAAAACTTATTCTTTATTTAACAATATTTAACCAATTTATAAAATACTTTTTCTTCAGATAACATTAATAATATTGGATCAATACATGAAATATTTATTCTTCATCATATTTAACCAGTACATAAAATATTTTTTCTTTAGATAATATTAATAATATTGGATAAAATATAAAAAAAAATTATTCGGCTAATATTAATAGTATTAGACCAATACGTTAAATATTTAATTTTTAGATAATAATAATATTCGACCAATGCATAAAATATTTATTTTTTAGCTAATAATGATATTGGAAGAATGTATAAAACATCTCTCCTTTAACTAATGCTAAAAATATTGAACCAATGCATAAAATAAAATATTTCACCTTTAGCTAATGTTAATATTAGATTAATATACTGATTATTTTTTCTTTAGTTGATATTGGACTAATATATCTAATACTTCTTTTGATAATATTAATAATAATACTCAAAATATTTCTTCTTAGCTAACATTGATAATATTGGACTAATATATAAAATGCGTATTGGTCTTATAATAAAATATATCAAACAATCAAACAAAATTAGGAAAAAATTAGTAGCCAATATTTAGCTAATTTTCAATGAATATTTGAAGTCAACATTTGTGAAATAATATCTAATTAATTACTGGAAATATTTCCAAGGTGACTTTATAGAGAATTTATGTTTTTTTAGTTGAAAATGATAAAAACCTTGTGAGAAAAATTTTAAAAAGTCTAATTTTTAAGATACGTTAAAATATTATTTATGTATTGCAATTTTTGGTTCATCGTTTATATTTACTTCGAGTATTTATACGAGTTATTATACTTTCAATTATTTTCAACTGATTATTTGCAGCGATATTAATTTATTTATAAGAATTTAAATTATTTCAATTTAGCAAATTTAAGTTAGATTCAACGTCTTTAAATTTCAAATTTGTTTTAATTGGTTGAATTTTATTTTGCGTTTTAATTACTTTTCCACTTTACATACTTGTGAGGTTTCTGTTCCAAGGATAATCTCACATCCATTGGAAAATCTCACGTCATTGTAGTCTATATAGAACATTTGGTTCAAGACTCGACTCCCGTGAAGAAACATTTTTCTTATTTATTCTAAATATACCAATTACTTTAGTTAACCGAAAGAAAATATTTTCTATTAACTGGATACTGGAAATAGTTAATTGTCCG
>OX578136.1:42107880-42185380 GCA_951213105.1 Amaurobius ferox | reverse complement strand
GTAGCTCTTACTGTAGAATATCATCTTTTATTGCCATTTCGCATTACTGTTATTTGTTACCCACGTTTGGCAACAGTGGATCTCTACTTTAAAGTTTTGCGATTGGCAACACTGGTCTCTTCATTTTAGGCTCGAATGATTAGCACACTTGCAGTTTTTTTTATTCCAGGTATTCTTGTTTCCTTTATTATTTTTCTATCTTTATGTGTGTAGTTCAATTTTTTAGAGTTTATAGATATTATCTATCTCTAAAATCAGAAACGCACATTTTGTGTTCATTTTGATTACATACTTGGACCTGACAAAGAGTTTTTCAAAAATAACAATTCATTTATTTAGGCCTAGCGCTTATCCACGTGTATAGATTTAATGCTCGGATTTTATTTGTTTTTTCAATTATCGATTCCATTCCACTGATATTTGTTGATTATCTTTAGCTTGATGACTAGCAAATTTGGATTTTTTTTCCCATTTGAGTGATGATTATCTATTTAATTTTTCTTTTTATTATGTAGGCATCTTATTTATATATATATAACCCAATTAAAACAATTCATACATTCATTCAGTTCAAAACAATTAATTCCTCTTCTAAAATATTCACAATGTGTAGATACGACGAAAACTAGGTAATTTTTTATTATTTAGGGTATTTATTTTAATTCATTCTAACGGCAAACGGCTTATTTATATTTAAAAATATCTAGATTTGATGAAAGGTCGCATTTTTAGTCTTTGTTTTTTAGAATATTTAAATTTGTTAATCTGTAGAGAAAGTAACGTGTTAAACACGAGACTTTTCTTTATTATTAACTGTCATAAAATAACTCATGCTTATTCTTGGACAAAAAATTCTGAAAAATTACATCATGTGAACTGGCAATTCGTAAAAACACAGAAGAATGATGCGAAAATATATATCTGGAGAAATGCTTATTCTTGAGACCTTTCATTGTTTTAAGTTGTTCTCCATCACAGTGACACGTGACAGGCTGACGATGCCCAGATAAAATATTTACAGCCCGTCCTATATGGAGAAAGATTTTTGCCGAAGGAGAACAGCGATCGCAATCTATTATTTACCATAAAAATACATTTGTATGTTTGAGTAACCATTCAATAAGGCATTGTGAATTGTAGCTGAGTCAAGTTATAGTTAGAGAATTTCCAGTTCTACCTTCCATGTGCCATAATGGGATAGGATGAAAAATGAGATGGGGTAAAAATATAACCTTCGAAATTCTGATGCATTTTGCCCTAATAAGAATCATTATGTCATACTAATATTTAAGCTTGTTAACGATAATGAAATTAACACTAAAAATTAAATTGCAGTTTAACTTTTAGTTTTTATTTATCTTAGTAATTTACTCAGTATTTTACTTTCTCCACAATACACAAAATATATATGGGAAAAATATTGTGATAAGACCAAACATTGGAATTCGATTTTTTGACGAATTTATACGTATCAAGAATTCTGGAATACAAATAAACTGTTTTATAACGGGACTTCTATTTTACTTACCCCCACCCCACCCTTCTTTGCCTTGTGTCCCTTCTACCTCTGTGTGTGTATGTGTGCATTTGTGTGTATGTATGTGTGTGTGCACGTTTGCTTGTGTGTGTATGTATGCGTGTCTGTGTGTACGCGTGTGTGTGTGTATGTATGTGTGTGTGTATGCGTGTGTGTATGTGTGTGTGTGTGTGTATGCGCGTGTGTGTGTATGCGTGTGTGTGTGTGTATGCGTGTGTGTGTGTGTGTATGTGTATTTGGACGTGTGTGTTAATGAAATAAACTAGATTAATGAGAATTATGTTACCAGATTTGCTGCATATTGAAAGTTCATATATTCACATATATGACATGCATGATAAATGTATTCATAAAACGTGTAATATCTCCAGAGAACACTTGGTGCTAGTGTTCTGAAATTTGGGTCGTGAAAAATAACGCATGAAGTGATTATTTTTAACAGTAATAAAGGTACAGATTTTCTCAACATTCGTTCGAAAATCGTACAACAGGACCTGAAAGGTTCATGTCAGTGTTCCAAAGTTTGTATCATTCGTTTTCTAATGAAAAATTACGTATGAAATGATTATTTATCATTATTGAAGGTTCTGAATTTTTAATGATTGTTTTCTAATGAAAAATTACGTATGAAATGATTATCTATTATTATTGAAGGTTCTGAAATTTTAATGATTGTTCTCTAATGAAAAATTACGTATAAAATGATTATCTATTATTATTGAAGGTTCTGAAATTTCAATGATTGTTTTCTAATGAAAAATTACGTATGGAATTATTATTTATCATTATTAAAGGTTCTGAATTTTTAATGATTGTTTTATAAAATTTATTGGTTGTTGAGAGCCTCCCGAACATTCGATTATATTTGTAATATATCGGGTTGCATTGTTTAGTGGTTGTAATAGCCGTACCATATTACTTTCGAAATGCTTCATTAATTCCTCTTATGTATGCATTAACGCACACACCAACAGAAAACGTTGGATTCAAGTTTATGATGCTTGAAACATAACCTTTTGCCATAAACTCGAAATAAAATTTTCGACCCCGTCACTGTACTTCCTTATACATTATACTCTGCATGCAGTGAACGTAATAATATGAGTATTACTACAAATTACATTCCATGAATAACTATTTTGTGTAAAGTTTACTATAATAAATTAAAACATTTTTGTTGCTAACTTGCACCATCCATAAGGCGTAAGTACATTACCAAAACCACACGCATAATGCATGTGACTTATGAAAAATGTGTATAATGCATTTCATAATTCACCTATGCATTTATTATATAACTTATATAATGCATAGTTTACTAGCAAATTTCTGGAAATTTCGTTGGATGTCAAATGAAGTGGATTCAGACATTTCACATACAACCAAAAATACACCAAAAGGGTAAATTTATTTGTGTTCTAACGCATTCAAAACGTGTAAATCCAGCGTACACTGGAATTCCAATATCCAACCTCTTTCCAATACTTTTCGCGTGCATTACCGTGCACTGTCTAAGTACTGCAAAAAGAATAAATTAGTTTCTCCCGTAATAAGTTAATAAAAATTCTCATGTTAACACGTAATTCCCATGCCCATAAAAAAGAAGAATAAAACATTTTCAATCTCGTTGGCCTGCATTGTTTCATTCCTCTTCATAACACAACAGGACGACAGGTTGATATTGTCAAGATAAAATATTTAGGGCGCATTTTATCTGATGAGTAGCATTTCTGTATGGAAAACAGAAATCGCAATCCTTTATTCACGCCAAAGGAATCGATGTGCAAGTTCAAGTAGTCACGTGATACGAGCGACATTTCAGACTGACTATGATTGAATAGAGAAATGGCGAAAATTTCTGATGTTTATTTCGTCTGCAATACAGAGTAAATTATTAGTATACGTTTCCAGTATTTTATTTTCTGTCGAATATCCCTAAAATTTATTGGATTTAAAAGGTTTGGACTGTTATGAATTCTAAACAACCATTTTTAAATTTTTCCAGTCTGAAACCGGAAAACTCAAGCAGAGATCAAGTGGTTCAAGTTCTTTTCTGAGTAGAATTTCATACTGGCGGCTGAGTCATGTTGGAAACCCTGATGTAAATATATCAATATAGTGAAGCTAGAAAAGAATAGAATATAACAAAAAATCACAGTGAAGTGTATAAATTAAAGTAAATTCATTTATACTATGACATCCTGCCCTCAAAATTCATCCCAGAATTTAGATGGTTCAGTCGATAGAGCATTGAACTTGAAACTCACAGATTGGTGGAGATTGGGAGGGAGGGAGTAGAATCCTTCTCAGATTATACATTGGTGTTGGTTTGAATATTTCTCAAAAGATTTTCATATGAACCTTAATAGGATTTTTTATTTGGTAAACATTAAACGGGGCATATTTAGGGCAGATGGCGAGGTTTCTTCTGCCCAAGAACCAAAAATTGTGAGAAAGGTCCTTCCGATGTATCACTGTAAATCAGCATTTCAAACCAATACCCTTTATCCCTTCAAAATTCCCTCAAAATGTCTATTACTGTTACCATTAACGACAAATTGATTGAGATTACTTGAAATAGCAACAATTTAACATTCTTACTTAATAAACTTTTCAAAATACTTTTTAAATAAAAAAATAATAATCTTTAAACATAATTTGTTGAAATTCTAAGTGTAAGGGCAGTTATGAATTGCTAAAATCTTCAGTCGCCAGAGGTGTAAAATTATTCGGCAAATTTGTTTCAAATTTATGATGTTATCTGCGTGGAATTCTTTAAAAAATTTAAATTATTATGTGAAATATCAAACAACTATCTTTATATACTAATTGCCAAGTGTCCGTCTGTCTGTCTGTCTGTCACGCTTTTTTTAGGCACTTCCCGAATAGATAGAGACTTGCAATTTGGTACACGGCTCGGTCGTTCAATAAAACCCCCTGGAAAAAACGAATTTTCCGAAAACGTTCTATAGAAGGGGTGCCCCACACCAAAAAAGTTCGAAAAGTGAAATGATGGGAAAGCATGCTTTGCGATAAGATAGAGACTTCAAATTTGGTGTATGGGTAAACCGTTTGAAAGGAAAAAAGTGTACAATTTCAGATTTTGAATATGTTCTACTTAAGGGGGTTCCGCACACCAAAATGTTCGATTTAACGAATAAATGAGAAACGGCTACTTTAAAATTTGATAGAGGCTTGAAATTTGGTATATGGGCTAATCATTTGAAGAAAACACCTAAAACAAATATAGTTTTCTAAAATGTTCGTTTAGGGGGTGCTCCACACCAAAACGTTCGAAAAGTGAAATGATAGGAAAGTGTGCTTTCCGATAAGATAGAGACTTCAAATTTGGTGTATGGGTAAACCGTTTGAAAGGAAGAAAGTGTACAATTTCAGATTTTCAATATTTTCTACTTAAGGGGGTGCTGCACACCAAAATGTTCGATTTACCGAATAAATGAGAAACGACCACTTTAAAATTTGATAGAGGCTTGAAATTTGGTATATGGGCTAATCATTTGAAGAAAACACCTAAAACAAATATAGTTTTCTAAAATGTTCGTTTAGGGGGTGCTTGCTCCACACCAAAACGTTCGAAAAGTGAAATGATGGGAAAGTGTGCTTTCCGATAAGATAAAAACTTCAAATTTGGTGTATGGGTAAACCGTTTGAAAGGAAGAAAGTGTACAATTTCAGATTTTCAATATTTTCTACTTAAGGGGGTGCTGCACACCAAAATGTTTGATTTACCGAATAAATGAGAAACGACCACTTTAAAATTTGATAGAGGCTTGAAATTTGGTATATGGGCTAATCATTTGAAGAAAACACCTAAAACAAATATAGTTTTCTAAAATGTTCGTTTAGGGGGTGCTCCACACCAAAACGTTCGAAAAGTGAAATGATGGGAAGTGTGCTTTGCGATAAGATAGAGACTTCAAATTTGGTGTATGGGTAAACCGTTTGAAAGGAAGAAAGCGTACAATTTCAGATTTCCAATATTTTCTACTTAAGGGGGTGCCGCACACCAAAATGTTCGATTTACAGAATAAATGAGAAAACGCTCCTTTAAAATTTGATGGAGGCTTGAAATTTGGTAGATGGGCAAATCATTTGACGGAAACACCCAAAACGAATATAGTTTTTCAAAAATGTTCGTTTAAGGGGGTGCTCCAGAGAAAAATGTTCGAAAAGTGAATTGATAAAAAACCATGCTGCGGAATGAGATAGAGATATCAAATTTGATGTAAGGGTAGATAGTTTGAAAGGAAGAAAGTGTACAATTTCAGTTTACCAATATTTTCTACTTTGGGGGGGGGGGGCCTCACACCAAAATGTTCGATTTTCGGAATAAAGGAGAAACGCCCCTTTTAAAACGTGATAGGAACTTGATATTTGGTATATGGGCGAATCATCTGATAGAAATCACAAAAAGTATAGAGTTTTTCAAAAATGTGTATTTAGGGGGTGGGTCCTCCACACAAAAACATTCGAAAGATAAAATGCTAGAAAAGCATGCTTCGCGATGAGATAGATACTTCAAATTTGGTGTACGGGTAAAATGTTGGAAAGAAAGAAAGTGTGCAATTTCAGTTTTCCAACATTTGTTATTGTAGGGGGGGGGGGCCGCTCACTAAAATATTTGATTTGCCGAACAAATAAAAAACGCCTCCTTTACAATATGATAGAGGAATTTAGTATATGGGCTAACCATTGGACAAAAAAACCGAAGATGAATACAGTTTGACAAAAATGTTCTTTAACGGGGTGCTACACAGAAAACGGTCGAAAGGTGAAGTGATAGAAAAACATGCTTCTCTTCGCGATAGGATAAGGACTTCAAATTTGGCGTACGGGAAGATAGTTTGAAAGGAAGAAAGTATGAAATTTCTGATTTCCAATTTTTGTTACTTTAAGGGGTTCCGCACACTAATATGTTCGATTTTCCGAATAAATGGGGTACACTTCCTTTTAAATGTGATAGAGGCTTGATATCTGGTATATGGGTCAATCATCTGATAAAAAAAAAACAAGACAGAGTTTTTCAAAAATGTTCATTTATGGATGTGCTCACAAAAAAAAGTTCCAAAGGAGAAATAATAATATAGGGGTGCCTCGGGATGAGATAGACTTTAATGTGTTGTACGGGTAGATAATTCGAAAGGAAGAAATTCGCAAATTTAGTTTACCAATATTTTCTTTTTTAGGGGGTACTGAACACCAAAATATTCGATTTTACGAATAAATGTGAAACGGGAATTATTAAAAAATTTGCACTATTCAGGGGTTGCTTATTGCGAGACCGTTGATTTTCAACGGGTATTCGGCTAGTGTCTCTCTAATTCCCTCTCAAGCCAATTATTGAAACATTACACGGAAAATGCTCTTCGAATCAGAATAGCGAAATTATATATTTGTATAAGCTGTCTTTGAAAAATATTATTCGTTTGATGTCTTTAAAATTCTTTAAAAAAATAATTTTCAAAGTTGACATCATGTTCATCAAGCAGATAGATTAGATGAAAACAAACTTGCAGCGGTGGCAATAGCAATGGTACAACAATGGAGATACAACATTGCTGAATATTAAATTCGTACAAATGACAAAGATACGTATTAAGCGACAATACAACATATGACTAAATTTTGCAATTTCTAAAGAGAAGTCGGCAGCGGTTTCTAAGTAAGACAGTTTTTTTCCTGACTTTTGAGTTCTAATGAGGTTAGATAACGTATAATTTCCAATATGGAGCAATTTCGGGTAGGAATTTTATTCATGGGGATGTTTCTTTGAGACTCTTGTCACTCATGTACGTACCCATGATTTGAAGTGTTAGACTACGCCAGACCTATTGTCAAAAATTCTGAAAATAAAATATACCAAAATTAAATTATAATGCCTGAAGCATAACCACACCCAACATCGTTAAGCATAACCATACATCAGGTCCGTATAAATAATTCATTTACACTTATTTAGACAATGATTTACAAATTTCATCTTTGACCAAATTGACCATATAGTTTATACAATAATATAAACAATCAATTTATTTTTGCAATTAGAGTTCATTATCCAAAATGACATACTGCAGTATTATAATTTTAATTGTCAAGTAATGTTCTTCCAAGGAAATTATGCAAATGTACATACTTGGTAACTATGCAAATGTACATGCTTGAAATGTTCTTCGATGGAAATTATGCAAATGTACATGCTTGGTAACTATTCAAATGTACATGCTTGAAATGCTCTTCGATGAAAATTATGCAAATGTACATGCTTGGTAACTATGCAAATGTACATGCTTGAAATGTTCTTCGATGGAAATTATGCAAATGTACATGCTTAGTAACTATGCAAATGTACATGCTTGGTAACTATGCAAATGTACATGCTTGAAATGTTCTTCGATGGAAATTATGCAAATGTACATGCTTGGAATTTTAGAAATTTTGTTCTCTGATAAGAAATTCACGAATGCATTCTGTGGGATCGATCTGTAGCACAATCTCTGGTGATTGTAGTTGACCATCGAATTTTTTTCAGAATAAATATTTGCTTTTATCAAAACTTTTGAATGGAAAGGAGTGACACTGTCCCTCTTCTGTAATGGATCGTTTGATACTTGTGTGAAATTCACTGGTTGGCTGCACGCCTTGCATGGTGTAAAATTATCCTGGTGTGGATCGCCCAAAGTGAAATTCTGAGCCCTTATTGGAATGGAGCCTGGATTGTTGTTTGTTTGGGATAGTAATTTTAACTAGTCCTGTAGACTATTTTTATTGTTATTTTATCCCCAAACCGTCCAGCTCACCCTATTAAGATGTAGAGCAATTGATGTAGAATGTTCAATCACCTATAGATTAGAATGTTCAATCACCTGTAGGCTAGAAGGTTCTCTCTTCGTCTCACATGGATATACTTAGCAATTTAGTTGGATTTTATTGCATCATATTCCTGTGATGACGAAACCTGCCAGCAAAAGTGACTACGTAGGGGTTGTAAAAGAAAAATTCTCCTAACTAAAACTGTCAGCTTTAGATCACATGGAATATATTTACCTAGTGCAGAGGATGCTTTTATGAGCAATCGAGATAAATTTAAGTGTCCCACAATTAAATGCCTACACAGTACTTCTTTTATACCAAATGATAAGGATTTTCACGAAACTTTATATCCGGCTTTGTTGTGAAAAAATCTAGAGCTAGATAGAATTTTATTGAAACTTCGAAATTTATTTGAAATTATATATATTTTTTTAACATGGCAGCATAGGTCACAATTTGACATAATCATAAATGAAAAGGTTTATTTATGGCTCATTGATCACGAGACTTTATTTTCAATCATTGTTGTGATAAATAGCCGCGATATAATTTTTTTTGTTCGTGACGCCATTAGACGTTCTCGGGGGAAGTTTCCCCCGCCGGGGGTACATTGTCAAGTTTGGCATCAATCGAAAGATTTTTTCAAGCCCTGTAAAGTGAAAAATAACATGCTATAACGACAATCATTTGGAGCCATGACACCAATGTTTCAACATTTCCCTTGTAAAATTAAAAAAAGCTACTAAAAATGGATTCTGGTATGCAAAAGTAGAGTCGTGCCCCACTTAAGTTAAATTAATAGCAAATATAGAGGTTTTTGAACTATTTAAAATCGTCTTCATTTGATATAGGCAATTGTGATTATCGTAGTACAGAGCAGACACTGGACTCTTATT
Source organism: Amaurobius ferox (assembly GCA_951213105.1). Lineage (NCBI taxonomy): Eukaryota > Metazoa > Arthropoda > Arachnida > Araneae > Amaurobiidae > Amaurobius > Amaurobius ferox. Next base: position 42,176,116 of record OX578136.1, on the reverse strand, counting down.
GCATACATTGGTATTATATACATTGAAAGCATATACATTGATATTATATACATTATATATATTGATAGCATATACATTGATAATATTTTTTTATTTATTTTGAAAAAGACTGCAAGCTACAGGATGTAGTCCCAGTTGCAGCATGCAGGAATAAAAATACATTCAAAATATAGATTAAAGCATTATAAAATATATTAAAAAGGTTAAAAAGCATTAAAAAGAAAGCAAACCCTCAACAACAAATGATCTTCATAAACAAACGCACATGAATAAATGCAATAAAATATAAAATGTTACAATAAATGCTTTTTTCAAATCCAGCTCCGATGAATAAAAAATATCGAGATAATCAGAGAAATTGTTGTATAATTTACAAAAACAAACATTATATACATTGATATTATATAAATTATATACATTGACAGTGTTAATAATGAAAAGAAAATAATTCTCAAGTGATTCTAAATATTTATAGAATGTTTTCCTACTTTGCGTAAGTCTGGAAAAATCAGAAATGACACGAATGAAATATCTGGAGCAATTTTCACTCTTGGCAACATCCATTGTTTCTTGCCTCCACAGATCACAGCAAGACGGAAATCTTATATTATCCAGATAAAAGATTTGGAGCGTGTTCAATCATCAGAATGATTTTTTTGTGCGACATCACGACACACAACTGATGTGCAGAGATCTATCTATACTGTGCGATAATTTGTATTTAATTCTTCCGTTAAGATCAATGTTGCTTTTATTTCAATTCCAGTTTGGGGAACCCAAAGAGAATTCAATTTTTACTTTCTTGTACTATTGTAAGGAAAACGTGTTTTTCAAATTCGGTAAATGTGTGTGCTTATATGTCCGTTCTGAGCGATGGTGACGGAACCACACAGGTAAACAATAATTAAATGAATAAAATTGTATGGAAAATACGTCATATCATCAACACTTTAAAAAATAAAGACAGCGAAAACTTGGCTATTATTAAAAGTCTTTAATTAAAAACTCCATCCACGACGAACAATAATTTACAACCATAGCGCTTTCGGGCATTATTATGCCCTTCATCAGTGGCAAACTGAAAATAGGTGAACATGAGCTCTAACACGCGGACCACAAACGCGAGACAAAATTTACATATTAATCATTTTACATTTTAAATACGATATATTTAAAAAACATAATTTAATTATAAAATACAAAAAGAAAAAGTTCATCATTCATACAAAGTTCATAAATTACTATTGTTAAAAATAGAAAACTGACCACGGCTTTTGTCCAGTAGTTTGTTATCAACGATAATTTTTATCCTATATTCGATAAGTCTTTTTTTTTAATTAGCTGCAATAACCCCCGTAATAGTTTATGAATTCCTTTTCATTTATTTTTACGGTGATTCTATTTGCAATTTTGATCCCGTTCAGACTCCCAGTTATGCTTGGCGTCTCGTTCTCTACTCACTGCGTGTTAAACCATTATATGATTTTCTGGATATTTAGTAGCTACTTTCTTTGGCTTTTGACGACATGTCTATTGGTTACCCTGTAATTATTTAATATTTTTGTGTATTTTATAATTAAATTATGTTTTTTAAATGTATCGTACTTAAAATGTAAAATTATTAATATGTAAATTTTGTCTCACGGTTGTGGCTCATGTTCGCCACCTATTTTAACTTTGCCACTAATGAAGGGCATAATAATGACCGAAAGCGCTATGTTTGTGAAATTTTGTACGTCATGGATAGAGTTTTTAATTAAAGATTTTTAATTATAGCCACTTTTTGGTTGTCTTTAATTTTTTAAATAATTAAATTGCTTTGAAATTTATATTAGATGGTTATTGTCATGAATTATTATGAAGTATTATTTACTTCATTTGCATTAACAAACGGTATATTTAATTAAATCAGCTAATTCTCGCCTTCCTAATTTGAAACTGCGGAAGCTCTTGTTTATTGTCTATTTTCAAATTAAATATCCTAGTGTGTACAAACTGTCAAATATTCTGCAAACTATCAAAATTGTTTTAAAATCTGCTATTATGCTTATTTAATTAATCTTTCTGCTGTGCTTATTTTTAAAAAAAATCCAGACCCACTCCTGAGACTCCACCGAACTAGTTATTAAATTAGAATGACATTACTGTGTGCTGCACACATTAAATTTTTTCAATATGTAAATCAACAGCTAATTTTACGCAAGTTCCACATGATTTCCGTAACATTTTTTGTCTCATAAATGCCTTCGATTCAATGAATTACATCCGCATCGTTATTTTGCAGGATTGTTGCAAAGATGCTTCAGTTCGTAAGTGTTAAACAGTGTACACTAAAATTAAGCCAGTTGTGCAATGTAGTATTTTTGCATCCACGATAATAATGATTATTTTTTTCAAATATTTTGTATTCTTTTAAAATACACACAGCTCTCTCATTTTATGGGTGCATCGGCACGGAAATTTAATAAAATAATTCACGTTATGCATCTATATTCTAAAAATACGAGTACTCTACAATACAAATGGAAATAATTTGCTTCCTTTTCACGAAAAATACTGGACTATTTAAAGAAGGAAGAGTTCAACTCCATTCATTCAGAAATTATAATGAGGCTACTTAGAGCGGAAGGAATTGCCTTCACAAAATTGCCCATCCTAAAAAGTATGGTTGTAAAGGGAGAACAGAGCAGTAAAGACATTCTTTAGAACACAGAAGTGTGCTTCTGCTTCAATGAAAACAATATTTTGTATACGTTTGGGAAATTAATTAGCGTGATATACGAACGTATTTTTGAAATTAATTTGTGTTTTAATTTATAGTTGTATAGAAGATAATTTTAATTGCACTAATGTACGCTTCGATGGTACTAATTTGCACTGATGAATGTTTTCGGAGAGATTGTAGATGCAGTACTTTGAAAGCATAATACTATAACATTGTCAATGTTTACTTTCCTCACACTGAGGTAGAGGAAATTATTGGGATATTGTTTGTGACGTGCATCAATTTTCTTGAAAGACATGCTTTAAGCAATATATCAAAAAATTGTTAACTTTAACCGATATAGTCTAAAAAAGTATAGTGATTGTCGTTTAGTCACAAGTAGAGTTTACACAAGTTCATCACGAGGATCCCCAAGATACCAGAAGTAACTTTTGCCGGTATGTGGATGTGTCGCATCGTTCTACCCACCCCACCCCTCCTAAATCTAGAATAATATTTAAAATCCGAATTATAAAATATTCAATATTAAAAAACAATTGGATTTACATATTTCGACAAAAGTAGCTAATTTCGTTTCCGAATCCAATTCTAATTAGTGATGAGATCGATTCGAATAAAACTATCAAATATCTTATTAATTTCTGATCATTCGACAGCCTCAATAGAAACAAAGAACTATTCGAATACTTTTTGACCAATAGAAGAGCTTTCCCCAAACTTAATTGTTAAAAAACTATTCGAATACTTTTCGCTCAATAGTAGTATAGTTATACAAAACTATTTTAATGAGTTTGGACGATTGCCAAACCTATCGACCACGCGATAGCATTCATTCTCATTTAACGATAGTTTGCATACGAATACTTTTCGCTCGATAGTAGTATATTAATATGACAGTAACACAAATAAATGAACCAATCGAATGATTTGGGACGATTGACAGACGTCTGTCACCAAGATAGTATTCATTCGCATTAAATGATAGTTTGCATTCACATTATTTTCTGAACGATAATTTGCATTGAGTTAATAGTAAATTAAAATATTCATTTGTTTATTCGGTTCATTTTGACGATGTACGATAGTATTTAATAATTGGTTGGTCACACTGAAATTTTTGAGATACGGCTAAGTAGTACAATTTAAACTTACCAACTCTTTGGACTGTTCAAAGTACTCCCCTCCAACATCAATGCACTTACTTTTGTAGGCGAATTTTCCAAAGATTAAATGCTTCAAGCCATCCATTTCTTAAAATTGATAAAAAAATATGCTTTTATAGCCTCATCAATCTCATCTTGGGAATGAAAATGTCGCCCACGTAAAAAAAATTTTAGATTAAAAAATAACCAAAAGTCACACATAGCAAGATCGGGGGAATAGGGTGGATGTTCTATCACTTTGTTTCTTGTTCAAGAAATTCGACTGTTATTCTTGCTGAATGAGAAGATACATTGTCATGGTGAAGTATGAGTCCCCTAACAACTTCCTGAAGAATTTCTGGACGACATTAGTAGTGTACCAGTTAACTGTAATTGTCTTCTGTCCCTCTAGATTTATGACTTTGACCAGACATGTACTTCTGAAGAACACAACATGTATTACTTTTTTCATTGCTCGTTGTCTTTTCACCATTGTTGGTTTGGAGTCATCTTCAAAGACCCATACTTTACTTTCTTGACGTGTTGGAACATCAAAAGCGGTATATAAGTTTCATCACCAGTTATGATTTTAGAAATAATGCGGTGTCCACCATCATTAAGTAATTTTAGGGTTTCTTTACTGAAACTGACACGCTTCGCTTTTTGGTGTTCGATTAAATTATGAGGGACCCAACCACAAAATAATTTTTTCATATGCAGTTATAATTTTATGTATAGCTGCGAATCCAATGTTAAGTTTCTTCTGTATCATTTGGTAGGTACAGCTATTATCATCAATTGACATTTTTCGAATGGCCGACACATTTTCTGTGCCTACAGCTGGCAAAGGTCTTCCTGTGTATTCTTCATCCAGGAGAGTATTTCGACCTCTTCTAAGCTCTGTAAACTATCTGAATACAGTGTATGAGATGTAGCATCATTTTTATATGCTAATTATAGACGTTGAAGACATTCTTCTTGATTTAGCCCCACTTTAAAATCATAGAAAATCATAGCTCAATAATGCTTTCGCATCAACTGCATTTTCATTTCTTTCTAAATTTATTCTACAATAGATAAATTGTAATTGTTGCCACAAATTATCGTCTGCAGACATAAAAGAGTTCAAATTTAAATATCCAACCAATAATTTTTTTCTAGCCTAGCCCTGTCTCAATTTCAGTCTGACCTATAAGATATATTTAATTTTAAACAATTTCTTATCTTCTAAGATGAAATAAATCTTGGTGAAATAAGATAGAAATGGTTTTGTTATTTTTAAAACATATTTTTAAAATGTGAAAATGGCGCCTCTTAGAAGGAAATAGTGTATAATTTATAAAACTTGCAAGTAATTGATTGAAATATGTTTTTTTAATTTTAATAACGTCAAAAATAATAGCCTTTTTAGCAAAAATAATAGCTTAGTTATTAAATACTAGATAATTAAATATACTTTTTATTATTGCATATTTAATGCCCCAGACAACTATTACATTACTTATTACTATTTTTATATCCAATTATGTCCACACAGTTTCATATGAGCGATACCTAAAAAAATCTTTGAAAAGCTAAAATTAAAATACTAACACATAACTCTTTATATTGAACTACAAAAACACTAGAGCAGAGATACACATACATAACGGAAATTAAAGCTTGTTTTACTAAACGTAACAAACGGAATTTTATTATATACATCCAAATTAATTTAAGTCTGATGATGCGTATTTAAGATCTTACAGTTCAGCAGTTAATCTAAAAACATACATTTTTTTATTGTGAATACATATGTTTCAAATTCGATTTACGTGACTGAAACTTTTAATTCAATTCCCAAATTTATTCTTTATTCAATACTTAATGCAACCGCGATTTATAAATGAAAAACTGAATCATCAATTTCGAGTTAAGATTGAATTTTGGAGGAAGTTTGAAGTAATGAAATCTGCCAAATACTGCTTACTCTTTCTATGTGCATAACAGCTGTGATTCATCTGAAAAATATCTGAAATTTGAGTCTCCACTAGACTTTCCCATAGATTTATATTCCATAGCTATTATTTCTACATGTGTCACAATCATTATCAGAATAAGAGACATACCCCTCACAGCAAACATGTGTGACACATGTCACATATGTGACAGTGACGTTGTAGTCACGTAGCACCTGGGTCACAATGTGACATCATATTTATGATTTTTATGCGACGTTACGTATTAGTAACTTTCATTGTGACTATATTCTGTGACGTTTCCACAATTTAATTAACACGTAACAATGTGACGACATTACGATGGCAATTACAATGTGACGTCACAAACAAGTTAATATGCGACGTCACAAACGACCGTGGAAATGACCAAAATGACTTCACTGTGACCTCAATATGACATTGCCGAGACGTACTGCGACGTCCCAAAGTCACAGTTGGACGTAAATCTTACGTCACTGTGAAAAAAAGGGACTGTTAGGGATACGTATCTTTTTCGTATTCTGGGCCCAAATTATTTCTTTTCAAGTATTCTGCAAAGATTCTCTTTTTTTTAAATGGCAATTGCGCAGTGATATCAATGGATGCATCATTTGACCTTATATGTATTAATAAATAATACTGTTATATTAACTCATTGTTATAATATTAACTATAATAAAAAGAGACGACGGTAGATCTTCGATAAGGTTAAACCTATTTTCCATAATAAAAATTAAAAATATTACTGTCATATAGTACTTATATTAATTTTATCACATATATTTATGAAAATATTATAAAATATTTATCTAAATATAAAAATAATCAATGAAGAATATTTAACAAATGTAAATATTTTGCTGGATTGAAGTTAATATATCAAAATAATTGGTTTTGACTCAAATTAATGGCTAAAATATAATTAACTCGTAACAACTAGATTCATTCATAAATGGCTAGACGTGAATTTCTATAGCTAGATGCTTCTAAAGATGGCTAGCTCTAGTCATAAACCATTCTTCACAGAATATGTGATTTATACTGCAATTTACATGACCTACCGAATATGCAGTCATGTAATTTAAATGCAAATTTCGTTTATTTAGATGCATTTCATATTCCTAAATTAGTTTTTTTATATAAAAATGTTTCATTTTATATTTTCTGAAAGTCATTTTAAATCAATATTGGATAAATCTTACATAATGAGAAACGTCTGCTGAAGTGGAAAAATATGTCGTCTGCAAAACTTGTCATAGTCACCAGAATATTGTGATTATTTTACCAGCTTCTTAAAGAAGCTTTATTAGTTTTAAATTATTTATTTATTTTTGAAGTATATTGAATTGTGAGATAAGTTAGCGTTGTGTAATCTGTTGACATTCTTCAATTTTCTTAATTGAGTAGAGTTATTACTTACTTTTACTGCAAGGTGAAATATTAGTCTAGTTGAAGATTCCTTCTTAACGTTTTAAATTTAATCCTTTGTTTATTAAATTGAATTTTTAAACATCATTTACAACATTGTTTAGTTTCCCAAATATGAGCTTTTCCAAATTGCGAGACCTAACTCTTATTGTAAGACCAGAATCAAGGCCAAGTTAAACCTCAGTAGTGATTAATCTTGTTCAGCCAAATATAAAATATTTCTACAACTCAATATGTAATAATATAGATGCTGGTGCATACTTCCAACTGCACGAGATTTGTTGGACACTTCATATTGCCATACCGCCATGGTTTTGGCTTGGTCTTTTCTGCACTTTTCTCTCAGTAATTTCAAACTGTTTAACAACCATTTACAATTCATGATCGAATCGACTGTTCTCTCGAACTTTCAACGTCGTCTGCCAGTCCTCACAATTCTGTTTTTTTAATTAACAATTTTTAAGCATTTCGGGAGGCCCGCCTTCTTGAATGTATGTGCTTTTTATTGGTTCCCCCTCATCAGTGATGCCACTTATAAGGCAGGACTTTTGAGTGTTGTTCGCCACCTTTAGATCAGTGACTGGACATTTTGTCTCCTGTCCGTGATTGCTTTATTGAATCAAAATCTATTTTACTGTCAATGTTGACGTCATACCGTCTGGCCTATTATTCAGCTAGATTCACCATTCGATTCATTACTGGCGTTTTAATATTCTAATTTATTGATATCTCTGGTCTTTGGTCTCACATATGTGTGTGCCTGCATGTCTGTGTGTCGCCTGTAGCAGAAAATCCATAACTATTATTAGCATTTAACACTAATAATTAGCATTTAATCATATCTACAAATATATATATATATATATATATATAAAAGTAAATACATCATCAAATTGAAAAAGGGGGGGGGGAGGTACAAAGGAAAGGGGGAAAAGAAAGGAGAGTGTTTACAGGAACGACAGAAAAAAGGCCGGGGGGGATAGTGACCCCCCGTTCCCGGTTAAAGTACTTTTACTCTAGAAACACTCCCGGTGCCTCTGTCTTCCCGAAGCACTCCTCCGTCCGATGAAATCTATGAAACATCCCGAAGTATATAGACCATGAAGCAAAAAAGGGGGCTTAAGATTTGAATAAACCTAACCTAATTACTCAACAGAATTCCTGAAGTCCACAAGCCATGCCGCACAACCTTATCTCACCGACCTGATATCATCAAATAATATTGTTTGTCTTTCTGTCAAATATCAAGTCTACATAGTGCCTTAGATAACGATGTGGGTAATTGCTTTTTGCTGCTTCCCTGAGTAATTTATTGACGCTGTGTTGCTGTTCTTCTTTTTCAGTGTTGAGACGTCTATATCGATTTAGATGATTAATTATAACATTCCTGAAAATACCACTGCTCAAATTAGATTTCCAATCTATAATGTAATTAATGTTGAAATCAAAGTTATCCCTCTTGTCATAAACTTTAAAACATATCTTGTTTTTCTCATTGTAGTAAATACTGATATCCAGAAAATCAACAGTTCCTGGATTTGTATATTTAGTTTCCAAAAGTTCCAGGCACTTAGGGTAAAACCCAAACTCAAAATGATCTTGTTGATTTTACCCTAAGTGGGTTTTACCCTAAGTGCCTGGAACTTTTGGAAACTAAATATACAAATCCAGGAACTGTTGATTTTCTGGATATCAGTATTTACTACAATGAGAAAAACAAGATATGTTTTAAAGTTTATGACAAGAGGCATAACTTTGATTTCAACATTAATTACATTATAGATTGGAAATCTAATTTGAGCAGTGGTATTTTCAGGAATGTTATAATTAATCATCTAAATCGATATAGACGTCTCAACACTGAAAAAGAAGAACAGCAACACAGCGTCAATAAATTACTCAGGGAAGCAGCAAAAAGCAATTACCCACATCGTTATCTAAGGCACTATGTAGACTTGCTATTTGACAGAAAGACAAACAATATTATTTGATGATATCAGGTCGGTGAGATAAGGTAGTGCGGCATGGCTTGTGGACTTCAGGAATTCTGTTGAGTAATTAGGTTAGGTTTATTCAAATCTTAAGCCCCCTTTTTTGCTTCATGGTCTATATACTTCGGGATGTTTCATAGATTTCATCGGACGGAGGAGTGCTTCGGGAAGACAGAGGCACCGGGAGTGTTTCTAGAGTAAAAGTACTTTAACCGGGAACGGGGGGTCACTATCCCCCCCGGCCTTTTTTCTGTCGTTTCTGTAAACACTCTCCCTTCTTTTCCCCCTTTCCTTTGTACCTCCCCCCCTTTTTCAATTTGATGATGTATTTACTTTTATATACCTGCTAAACATGAAAGAGCGGCAATGCGCCTTAATGTTATGATTGTGTTTTTTGTATATCTTATTTTTAGATATTTTTCTAATATATATATATATATATATATATATATATACGTAATCAAAAATGACAAAATTTCTAAAAAAAAAAAGTCCCCCCTCCCCCCCCCAAAGTTTCCAGAAAAAAAAAAGCATTTCTTGCGAGTGTTTCAAAATTTCCGTCTTTTTTTTTTAACACTTGCTATCTACCATGATAATCAATAAAATTCCATCAAATTGTTTTCGTTCAATTGTTGGAAAAACACTCATGTACACAAATTTAGTATTTATAAAAGTGTACTTCATACTATCATTTTCTACTATTGTGCGAGAACTTTACTCTAACAATATCTTCAAATAAATTTTGAAAATGCTTAGCGAAAGAATCTGCCTCTCTTTCACAAAAATATTTAATTGCCTATATCCGAAAATGAAAAACTTCATTTTCTCCCATTCAAAGATTTTAATGAGGCAACTTTGAGCGGAAAGCATTGTCTTCAAAATTCCTCGAAGACGAGAAATTAGAACATTAATGACGTTCTTTGAAATACGATCTCTTCGGAATAAAATTGAATTGAACCGTCTTCCTAGATCTGACGGAAAACATTATTTATAGATCTTTGAAGGAATTAATTTTTACTAAATATGTTCCACAGGTATACAGCTAAATGCGTAGCATCCGAATTAAAAATTATAATTATGAAAATACTGTTCATCGAGTACTCAGTTAACAGAATAGAGTTCATTGAATTAGTCAAGCAGATTAGACTCCACCAAACGAGTTTCAACCAGAGAAACCCTTTGAGGAACATTTTTATTTATATATAACAAGTAATGGGTGTTTTGTGTTAAATTCCTTCCGTATTTACCATGAAACTGAGTTTAATAAGTCAATAACATAATACGTGTAATTGTTATAATAACTATAAAATACTTTTACTTTTCAATAAATTTTTTTGAGAAAAATATTGTTTTGCTCTAGGTGTTGCAAATGTCCCAACTCGCTCTGATCATCTATGTTTCTTAGGCTTTTAAGCGTCACTTAACCGGGCTTAATGGTAGTTACATCACTGATATCAGGTCTCCTTCAAGTAATATACAGGGTGTCCTGTGCTATCGGTGTCCAATGGCTATTTCCTCAACCATTAGTCACAGAGATACACTTCCAATTGCAAAAATATTTTAAATTTTAAAATCTATCTTAGAAACAGTTAAAATCAATAAATGCATTTCTGAAAGAAATACGAAATATACATTTTTATACAGTCCCCCGGTTCTACCAATTATATTTAGAAAAATCATCCTCATACAATTTTATGCAAAATTTAAAAAAATCATCCTTTTACGACCAAAACTGATCGACTTCGAGCTGTTTAAAGTTGGAGCACTTTTTGTGCTGAGAAATGCTCAATATGGTCTTTGATTGGTTGGTTGCCTGAAGAAATGGTCAATACGGTCCCTGATTGGTTGATTGCCTGAAACGGGACATTTTTATGCGTGGAAAAGCGACTTAAGTCATAAAGTTTAATGCTTCATAACTCTGTGAATTTGGATGGTCGTAAACGGAAGATTTTTTTTTTATTTTGCATGAAATTATATGAGGATGATTTTCCTAAATATAATTGGTAGAACCGGGGGGCCGTATAAAAATGTATATTTCGTATTTATTTCAGAAATATATTTATTGATTTAAACTGTTTCTAAGATAATATATTTTAAAATTTAAAACATTTTTGCAATTGGAAGTATATCTCTGTGATTAACGGTTGAGGAAATTGGGCACCGATAGCACTGGACACTCTGTATAGACATAAAAAATATCATCCTAGAAGCAGCTGGCCTGGTGGAGATATAGCGTTCTGATACCGCGACTAGGACTTGAGTTATTTACAATAGCGTTCGAGTAATTTCCCCTTATAGTTTATATGCAATGGGTAATAAAGTTTCTAAAAATATTGAATTTCAACTTCGGTAAGGACCCTAAGATTTTAAGGAAGCGATTTTCAAAGCAGCAGTTTTAGGACAAACAGAATACTGTTCTGCGTGAAATATGAAAGAATTCAAAGTAGATCGTAAGACAGGATGCTGCTTTATGCAAAGAGCAAAAGAATGATAAGCAAAACTGAATTCTAGCCTGACTAAAAAATATAAGAATGAAGGAGTCGTTTAGATCTGAAGTTGCAATTCGATTTGAAATTCGAAGCGAAGTGTAAGGGGTTAGAGGTAAGTGTAGAAGAAAATAATATCGTTGCAATAGCTCAATGATTAATACGTCACATTAGCAGTAGATCCCGGGATCGTATCCTGGTGTCGACATAAGGTACGATTATTTCTACGTATCCTTCTAGTCTTTTAATATAGAGACATTTACTCGAAACTTATTACTCAACCTACATACATAGTATAATATATAAAGTACTTATGGTGACGGGGTCGAATATTCGATTGTGAGTTTTCTACGAAAGCGCACGCTTCAAGCATCCCTGAATTCGAATCGAACGTTTTTGAGGTGATGTATGTATGTGTCCTAGAGTCTATATCTCACGAACGAATGGAGCATTTCAAACTCAATTTGGTACCATTATTACGATCCGTGAATACTGCAACCTTACTAATTTTGAACATAATCGAACGTTCGAAAGACCCCCCAAATTTTCGAATAAATTTCTTAAAAAATAATTCCAAAATTCAGTAGCTACAATAATGTTAAATAAATCATTTCTTACGTAATGTATCATTAGGAAACGAATTTAGAACGCTAACCAACTTTAGAACGCTAGTTATAGACACAACACGTTTTCATATAAATTTATCGAAAAAGTTACATAAAATTAAAATAAGTAGAAAGTATCCTTAAATAGGTTGACCTTGGTGATAAATTTGGCAAAATACCGCCAGTTTGTTGACTTGCCGTGATCATGGCAACGATTGCCAGTTCTTGCCACGGTTTCTTTGGAAATAACCCCAAAATTGATAAAATTTCAATATTTTCAAGTGATTAAAATAATTTAATATGTGGACTATTGCTTAGCGGATTCCAGCAATATTTATAATTGCCAAGAGAGTTCCGTGAAACATTAATTAATTCGATCATTCGAAATAATTTTATGCATTGTCATTTTGAAAAGGGCCAAATGTTAATGAATTTATCGCGTTAAAAACGTACCATGGATCTTATACATCATTAATTTGCTGTTAAACAGGTGACGTCATTACATTATGCAGGGAAAGTCATGTGCTGCCTACATAAGTCTTCTTTTAATAAATGTGCTGAAATAAAACATGTGATCTTTCATTATTTAATCAGGTTGAGAAGAAATAGACGATAAAGAAGAACTTGAATTATTCTCAGAGATGCATCTCAAAATATCCGTACCTTTCTAAAACAAACGTATACAATGACAAAGCTGCTAATTAAACACATTGTCAGCATTATTTAAACAATACACAAATCGATATTGAAACAGAATGACAAGGTAAATACATAAAAAATATTACCACAGCTCAATTCACTTTCTATGCTTGCTGACGCAGCAAATTTTAATGAGAAACATTCGTTAAAATTCTGCCTCTGTAAAAATGTAACAACCGGCAGTTCATAGAATTGCGGCAACATTTGGAAGAGAATGCTTTTTTTTCACTGTAGTAATATTAACTTTTAATCTTACAAAACCATTTGTGCTAATTATTTAAAATAAATCATTTTATATATAACTGGCAGATATACCCAGCGTTGATTTTGAGTTAAATACGTGGAAATTCCAGTAGTATTCAAAATGATAATGCTATTCGAAAAATGACATTCCAATATTTAATTCCCCTAAAAAAGAAGTATAAGAATATATATTCTTTCTATAAAAATTATCTTCTCGAGTAGATATGAAGAAAAAAACATCTTCCTCCCGTTTGTAAACAAATCTACAAAAAATATGAAATTTGGTCAACATAGGAGGCTTAAATAATAGAAGATACCCGTATCATTTTTATCTTGTTTGACATATTTTTTATCCTGTTTAGTAAATATTTGCTAAATTTATATATTTCTAATATATTTTAATAATCGGGTACGCACAATAGAAAATACATAAACTTGACAAATATTTACCAAAATGAAACAAATAACTTTAGAAATTGAAAATATCAATCATTGCCGTAATCTTATATCCCAAGGCCGTAATTAATGTATAATCTAATAAAAAAATATAATATAGTTCATTTACAAAATTTATTTTCACATCTTTCTTCCATTATTATTACAATCGGATAAATTAAATGAAAATCATTTGTCGTATAAACACATTTGAATTAATTCGGTTTCTAAGTAAAATATCCATGAAGTTAGAAAGGAGAAAATAAAACTCCTGTGGATGAAACGCTTGAGAATTATATCTAGATGGCGCTAGTGTTAGTAAAGTGGCTTATATTGTTAGTTGACACAACAGAAAGAGGTATTAGTTATTATATGTATTTTTGTTTATTTTTAATTAAGGGTTCCCTAATACGAGTATAATTAACTAGTACGTTTTCATAATTATAGGATAGAGTACACAATATAGAAATAAAAGTAAATTGAAAGGTAAAGTAATTTTGAATACTAAGGAATATTCCTTATTGTTTCAGTTCTAATTTGCATTAAGCTAATAATTCATTTTTACAAAATTGACAGTATAAATAATATTTTAGGCCTTTCTCTATAGAAATACATACAATAGAGGACTGTATCTTATCCCAGCGCCACCAGGACTACTGTTACAAACGATATTGGCATTTTCTTAATATGAAGTTTTAACTTCTTACTTTTACCTCCATAGACATATCATTTTCTTCAATTAAATGTATGGCAAAGGATTGAGAGGTAGAATCATAGTTCTATAGAATCTTGTGTTTTATTAACGTTTCAGCAACATTTGGTTCTAGAAACTCTAAGTGTAGACGCAAAGCGAAGCTAAGAATAACCATAAAATTTTTTTAAAAAAAGAACCAGTGAAAAGCTGTAAATTTGTATACGAACAAGCAAACATATTTTACATTTTTTACACAATATTTTTATTGTATATTAAAGGAATAAAATCATGATATCGAAATTTATGATTATGTCCATGTATCAAGGAACTTTTCAGAAAATACATAACCTCTCTATTTACAAGCCACTTTAAGAATCTTTGGAATTTGAATGTAAATTGTTTCATCAAAAGCAGCAATTCTAACACGAACTCCGGTCAATGGCCAAATATGCTTATCTTTTACTATATGACAGAACTGATTTGAATATTAAAAGGTCATCGATTCTACAACTAGATAAGAACACTTCAGTTGGATGGAATGTAAAATGAGTTGACATAATTCTATTACAAGTACTCTCAGAATGACATTAAGCGACACATAAATGAACGATAAAATGCTTAGCTCTGTGTATAATGTCAGTGAACTCTCTTAAAAGGACAATGGAGGAATGTGTATATTGGTGCTCGCTTTTGAAAGGGAAAACATAACGCAATTACAATTAATGCATTGAACATTTTCAAACAGTTATACGCCGATATAACGTTCTAATTGGAACCTCAAAAACTGTACAATAAAAAGGTATGTTAATAGAATTAATAGCTGTACTATCTATCTATCGACTCAGCATTAAGGCTATCATCTCAGTAGCACAATGGATAGAGCGTCAATGGTTCAAGTGAAAATAAAATCTCTGATGAGATATAAGTTCTTTAAATGGTATCGGAGCAAGCTGACACCATTTACATGCATATTTTAATCTCACTTGCAACCATAACATTGGTTAAACAATTGTTTTCCAACATTCACCAAAACACGACCATTGTTTTATTAATTATCATGGATCTTTACAGAAAATGCTATGAAAAGTTAAATTTTAAATAATCCATCTTGTAACCACGTAACTTACAAAAGAAAACGAGCTCTAAATTTTTACAGAATGTTTCTTTTCTACACTTCATAGACATATAACTGCGCAACTCACTACCACTTAGGAAGATAAGAATATCGCCTTAGTGGTTTAACTGATCAAGCGTCAATTAGACAGGAGTAGATCCGCTGTTTGAATCCCAGTTGGAATATATGTCCTTTACAATAGTGGACGAGCAATCATTGTTTGAATCCAACATTCACCAAATTTCCAACACTGGAAATTTTTTTGGGGGGGAGGGGTGTCTCGCCTCTTCGTGGTGCCCCCTGGAACGCCTTTTGGTAACTAAACGAGACACTTTTTCGTCACTGCAGCCCAGTTGTGATTATGCCTATTATTAATTGAAGAAAAGGTCCTTCTCAGGACCAGGACGCGACTGCCATTTCTGCCCTTTTTTGGAATGCAGGTGGTCTGTCTAGCACTAAATATTGTGAGTTTAAGACCATTTTGACAAGAGAAAATTGTGATGTTTTCGCTATTGTTGAGGCTGGCGCTTCCACGGATGCTCTTTAGTTTTAAGGATGCCAGAACTTTATATTGTACTCTTTGCCAAGATCACGACAAATTGCCTCGGGCATTATAATTGGAGTTAAAGATTCCCACACCTGTACATTTAAGATCCTGCACCCCATGCAAGATAACAAGTTTGAAGGAGTAGAACTTATCGTTTGGAAGGGAAATAGATGTACTAAATATATTTTTGTTTATAACCCTCCTGGGAATGAGCCTCTGACTTCTATTATGGAAAAAGCCCTTGATAAACACACAATTATTATTAGATATTTCAACTGCCATTCACCAAAATGGGGCTATAGCCAGGTAAATAAATCAGGTAAAGCTCTGGAGGATTTCCTGGACTCTACTGCTGCGGCTCTCCACCCCATACATGGACATACTTTTCTTTCTTTTAAAGGAGACAAAACAAATCCCGACCTTGTAATGTATCATTCAGACTTATCTTCTGGGGTTTCCCTAGACTTGCTGAAATCCTGTAGTGGCCATGGACACAGGATTTTGAGGATAAAGCGTTCTTTCGACTCTCACCATTCCCACTGTTTTGGGGATGTGTGACCTCGTTTGAATCTGAAAAAAGCTGATTGGGAGAAATACTCTTCTCTGACGGATAGTTTACTTGTCCCGAAAAAACTTGACTATTCTAACCCCGATAAATGTAATGATTTTATCGTTGAGGCTATTAGAGCCGGTGCCCAGGAATCCATTCCTAGAGAAAAGATTAGAAGATACAGACCTTTTTGGACTAATGAGCTCACTGTTCTAAAGAAAAAACGAGATGAAGCCTTCCTGAAAGTGAAACTTTCAGGAAGTACTGCAAATAATGTTGCTCTTCGACACTCTCAAGCTGTCCTTAAGAGAGCCATAAGGGAAGCAAAGCGAAAATCTTTTAAGGATTTTGTGTCAAAACTTGATTTTAGAAAAGATGGTTTGCGGGCACATCGATACTTGTTTTCCTTGAATAATGAACAAACCTCAATTAAGAACGAACCACTTATTAATAATAGAAAAACTTCCTGCAATAATAAAGAAAAGGCTTTGGCCTTTGCGAAGTTTTCTGCCTCTGTGTGCAGACTACCTTGCTGGAAACACGCTAAACTTCTTTGGCAATCACCTGCTGGCTGCCTTAGCTATAGTGACGAAATTCTTCTTAATAATGATTTTGCTGTTGAAGAACTGCACAGAGCAATGCATGAGATCTGACGCGGAAAGAGTTCTGGACCTGACGACCTCCCGAGCGAATTCTTTTTGAACTTCGGAAAAAGTGCCAAACAAACTCTTCTTGAGTTTTATAATATTGTTTGGAAGACGCATATTCCTGTCGAATGGAAAAAAGCTACTATTGTCCCTCTCTTGAAGCCTCGTAAACCTACTGAGAGTCCTTCAAGCTTTTTACTCATTTCTTTAACCAATTCTTGTTCGAAATTGATGGAGAAAATGGTTACAAATAGAATAAATTTTTATCTTGAAGAGGGGAAGCTTATCTCTGATTTTCAAGCAGGTTTTCCAAGAAAAGGAAGTACAATTGAACAGGCGACTTTTCTTTCTCAATGTATTAAAGATGGCTTCCATAAAAAACAATCTACGCTGGCGGCTTATGAGGACTTTAAGAATGCTTATGACAGGGTTTGGCGGAAGAAACTCATTGAAAAACTGATAGATTTTGGAGTTAGGGGAAATATTTTAAACTGGCTTAAGTCCATTCTTTCTCAGAGAATGGCTCGTGTTAAATACCAGTCTACCTTCTCCAAATATGTACAGCTCCGGGGTGGGCTGTCTCAGAGAGCTGTCACGAGCTGTACTTTGCTTAATGTTATGATAAATGATTTAATTTGTGATTTGACTAGGAACACTGAAATTAGATGCCCGGCTTTTGCAGATGCTATAGTTATTTAAACTACTGGTGCTGACATTTCTGTCTTAAACAACAGAGTCAATGAGGCCCTGGGAGTTTGTGGGACTGGTGCTGTGATAATCTTGTGAAAGTAAATTCTGATAAGACAGTTTGTTAGCCTTTTACCTTGTCTACCAAGGAACACTGGATAAATGTATATTACAATCATAAACCGGGTTGACTCCTATCGCTACCTCGGACTTGTCTTGGATAGTAAATTCTTGTGGAGAAAACAGGCTGAGGAGATGATAGGAAAAGGCATTGACAGATTGAGACTCTTAAAGAGACTTTCTGGTATGACTTGGGGTTCCTCGGCTGATACTTTGTCGACTACCTATAAGACTTATGTTAGGCCTGTCTTAGAGTATAGAGGAGAGGAGAGCTTATCGCCACAGCATCAAATGCCTGCTCTAAAATAGTCGATTTGGCACAAAACAAAGCTCTTAGACTTGTAACTGGTGGAGCTAGCTCTACCCCTATCACTGCTATGGAGATTCAAAAAACGGATATTGAACCTTTGAAGTTAAGAAGGGAGAAACAGCTCTTGAAGCTTTATGGAAAAAGCAAGGGCCTTCACCTACACCATTGGCAGACCTATATCCCTTCTAAATTGAGATTAAAAACTCACTCGACTTTTTTTTCAAAGACTGAGGAGCTCATGCATAATTACAATCTGACTCCCAATTCTTGTCAACCTTTCTGTAAGGGACTTCCTCCAAATTGTGGGGTCCCTACTTATCACCTCACAAGTGACACAACTGAAAAGAAAAATGATGCTATACCAGAGGTCCTCAGAGCCTATTCCTTGGAGACCATCGCCACTAACTACCCAAAAGATGACTGGTTCCATATTTATACTGATGGTTCTGCAATGGAGGATGCAGTTGGAGCTGGCCTTTTTTGTGAGGGTTTTTTTGCGGAATCTTATGCTGTAGGATTAGGTTCCACAAATTTCGATGCTGAGATTGAGGCCATTAAGCGGACCATTCTTGATCTTCCTAATATGTGTACACCACTTAGGAAAGTTGTTTTTTTGTGGACTCACAGTCTGCAATGTTTGCTATTGTCTCACATGTAGTAGGTGAATCACACCATGTGGAAGAGCCAAAGTTGCTTTTTAGCCAGACAATTTCGGCTGGCTGGGGAGTCGTTCTTCAATGGATTCCGAGTCACTGCAATATCCCTGGAAATGAAAAGCCTGACTGTCTGGCAAAGAATGGATGCAAGCTGCATCAGCCTCTTTTTACATTGTCTTGCAAACGGATTTGTGGAACAATTGAAAACAGATTGCAAAAGTCCCTCCGTGACAATCAAGTTGAAGCTGCGACGAGTAAGGCCTGGAATTCTTTGTTGCATTCTCAGGTCCCTATGGGCCTTCCTCGCTCTGTCTTCACTGCAAATTTTAGACTTTTAGGTGGACATTACTTTCTTCAATGACACCTCTATCGTATTGGCGTGGTTGATTTGCCTGACTGTGTTCTTTGTTCTACTGACGCCATTATAGATTTTAATCATCTGACAAGCTGTCCTGCGCTTTCTTTTATGAATTGTTCTCTTCTTGACAACTTTTATAACAAGGCTGGTTTTTATTGGGCTGCCAGAGGGCTCATGGCCGATATGGCCTCCGCTACGACGTAGCGGAGGCCATATCGGCCATGCAAAATGACCGGCCATGCAGTCGGGATGATAAACAAAAAAAATGTTTGAATCTCAGTCGGGATACATATTATTTGTAATAGTAAACGACCAACCGTTGTTTGAAATTTCAGTTGGGATCCAAGTTCTTTACAGTAGTAGACGCCAACAGTTGTTTGGATCTCATTTCGGATACAAGTTGTTTGCAATAGTGTATGAGCAACCGTTGTTTGGATCTCAGTTGGTATGAAAGCTCTTTACAATAGTGTATGATCAACTCCGCAGGTTTGATGAAGTGATTCATTACGGTCTCTAAAATTAGTTTCGATTTTTTAAGGACTTTGTTAACGTTTTCCAGTTCAATAATGTTAGGAAACAAGATAAGATCCTGTGTGAAAACCGCAGAAATACGAGGAGTTCACTCAGGTCGGAAGTTTCACTTACATCTAGTAACTGAAGAAATCTATAGGGTCCGATCCAACTAAACTCTCAGATCATTATTTCAATGGCTATATTGTGTAGACTGTCGAATTGACAGTCAACTGCTATTCGAATCTCTGCTGGGACATGATTTTTTTACAAAAGATATGAAATACATTATCAAATATAACACTATTTCATGTTTAGTACTCAAGATTTGATGTGCAATACATGAACACCGAGAATCTTGGTGTGTTAGAAATGGTTTAGAACTCACTTCAAGCTGTAGATTTCAGTGAAATTAATCCTTGTGTGAGAAGACCGACAGTATAACAGAAAAATCTATTCAATCCATGATTAATACTTTTGAGTTTAGTTACATGTGCGTATGTAACAAGGATTGGTATTAATATCTTAAAATACATTATAGAGAAAAATACGTTCCGAGGAATTACCTAAAGCGGTGTGTTACTGCATTTAAGGTGTATATAAATGAGATTTATTTAGAAAAAAAATTACATTTTATCTTTATAATTCAAGCTTACAATTGATATTTTTTGTAAACAATGTTTTGATATTCATTATATAATCATAAGGATACACTTTTATTATGTGGAATGTTGCGAGAAATATCAAATAAAATACTTTCCACTAAGATGGCACGAGTCTATCTCGAGTTGTTACAATTTAAAAGTGGCTTTTTTGTAAGCCAACGTTTTCTAAACTCTGCAGTTATAAATTACCATATTGATAAACAATAATTTTATTAAGTTCTCCTCTCTTGTTTAAATAAATCCCAATAAAAGTTTCGAATCAAAGTTGTTTAAAAACTAAATACAGAACGTACTTTTAGGAAAACACAAGTGATAAATAATTCCCCACCTAAATCGCTTCGCAACTAAACAATAAGAGCAAACCATAGTTTCCTAAACGTTTTGTATTCATCTTTAGTCCAAAACAGTTAAGAGTTGAGCCCTGGAATTCAATTCTTGGCTCGCTCACTCAAGCGGAAGAACCTCAAGCGTTTCTAAAACGATCATCTGCTTTTAACATTTTTTTGTGCAGCGATTTAAGTTGTAATTTCTGTATTAATTGTTTAAACATATTTTAAACAGAGTATTGTAAAATAATATTCTGTACACCAGCTTATCTAATACTGTTATTAGCGCAGTACCTATAGCGAGCGGTCACATTTTTAACATTCACGGCTAATGATAGAAACAACTCACTTCTTTACCTCACTTTTGCGACCCGTAGTAAAAAAAAATATATATCCTTTCCTTTTCAATACAATCAACTGCAGAGAATACTCTGAGCACTGTCAGTTTAATTATGACCACCCTATATAAACAATCAGACATTCAATTTTACATATTAAGATTATACCAAGTATTAATTCTACATATTAAGATTATACGAGTATTTATCACATACTACACATTAAGATTATACTCGTATTCTAATACTCCCTGAACATAAAAAAAAAGTGTTTGATAATATTTTTCTTACATATACCGAACTTTTCGAATTCCAAATACACGAGGTTATTCAAAACACGCCATCAATCATTTTCCTCCATTAAACGTCAGAAAAAGATAGCAAAGAATTCTCCAATCATATATCAGTCCTGCCAAGCCTTCATGCGAACTAATATTTGTGCAAATATACTGACCGTGAATAAATTTCCAAACCGCACGATCGGTCAATATGGGAATACTTTCCGTGAATACTCATTCGAATATTTTTTCTTCTGTATGCTTCGCGAATGTATGGTTTTAATACGTGCTTCCATATGAAAAGTTCAAAATTTTTAATACTTGCTGTGTTTCCTTCAAAGAAATTCACGACATAACACTTTTTAAAACATATTTCTTAATTTTTCTTTCCATATTTTTCCTTTCTTTGCACATAATAGAACGCAGGGTAAAATGTGATGGGATCGAAAATTCGAATTCAAGTTTTTGGTGGGTTTATCTGTTTTTAGAATTCTCTAACTCACATAAAATGTTTTTGAGGGGATATTTGTGGTGTATGTATGCATGTCAAAGTGTATATGTGAGTCTATATACATCATATCTCTAGAACGAATTGTGTTATTTGAATAAAATTTAAAAGTGCTATCACAATCTATGAATAGCGCAACCCTGCTGATTATAGAATATTCCCATTTTTTTTTAAATAATTAACTTTAAATAAGAAGCGGTTCAAAAACTATATACATTTTGATATTGAATATATATATTTGATATTGAAATCTCATAAAACGAAAATTCAAATCATGTATACAAAATTATGTATACAAAAATTTACCAGGATACCACTCAGGATAAGGCGCATTGCAGCTCTATAATCCGAAGCAGGAAATAACTAAGAAAAAGTAAAAATGTAAAGATATGTAAAGGGGGATGCCAGATAAATTGCATATAAATGGCTGAGAGGGATAGCGACCTCTCATTCCCGTTTAAAGTACTTTTATGTCTAGACAACGCCCACGGAAACCAATGCAATATAATGACAGGTCCCCGATATGTGCAAAATCGAAGGCACTAGAATGGAATAATGAGATGTAGAACGTAGAATGTCTATCTGACAACCTTACAATTCGGAATGCACAAAACACATCCTTAAGTAAACATTCTAACGCATGCGTACATCGTTATACACTGTTATGATGTCAAATTACCTATGTCTTGTCTAAAAGAGTATTCTTCTTTAAAGAAGGAATTATAATGTTGTTTAAGAAAATTAATCGGATAATATTTTTTATATGCTTCTTGCATGATTCTTCTGTTACTTATGATACAATCATCTTTGAAAGTATTATTGTGTAGATTTCTTCTGAGGTGTCCTGTAATGATATTACGGAAAATATTCCTAGTCAAATTTGAATTCCATTCTATGATTTGGTTGATCTTCATATCAAAATTTTCTCGTTTATTGTATAACACCGTATGAATTCCTTTTATATTGTTGTATCTTATGGTGATGTCGAGGAAATTAACTTCGTCTTTTTTACTATTAAGGTTCTTGATCAGTTCCAGTTCCTGGGGGTAAAAGCTAAAATCAAATTCAGGAGTATGCAAGTATCGTCCTAATAGCACATCGTCCACGAATCTATAATATGGTATTTCATATAATATATGATTACCTCTTTCAAAATATGATAAATATATGTCTGCCAAGATTGAAGAGCAACCCCCGCCCATAGGGATGCCTTTAATTTGTTGATAAAATTATTTTCCATTATACAGCACGTTTTCGTATAAAACCAATTTGATAAGATCCAAATACCTACGATACGTGATCACATTTTTGAGATTGTATTCCTCGTGCACCAAAAGTAGTATGGCACGTAGTTTTGAAAGGTCGATGTTGTTAAAAAGGTCACGGAAGTCATAACTTGCGAACTGTATATCTTTATTGCAGAATTTTAGACGTTTTATGACTTCATTGCTGTTTTTAATCATTATAGAGTTTTGTAGTAATAAAGCTTTAAATACTGGTTTAAGGATATATAGTAATTTCCGGTTAGCTGACGTTAAATATGAATTACATCCCACTGTTACAGTACGGAATTTTACAGGTTTTTACTTTCCTTATATACATAATGTATAAGGAAAGTATTGTGACGGGGTCGAAAATTCGATATCGAGTTTTCGACGGGAGAGCACGTTTCAAGCATCCCTGATCACGAATCAAACATTTTTGAAGTGATGTCTGTGTGTGTGTGAAAGTATGTCTGTGTGTGTGTGTGTGTGTGTGTCAGTGAGTCTGTGGAGACGATAACTGACGAACGAATGGACCGATTCGAACCAAATTTGGTACAAAAATCACAATCCGTAAACACTGGAAGCCTATTGTTTTTATGCGTAATCGAATGTTCAGAACCCCCCTAAATTTTCGAATAAAATTTTGAAAAAATCGTCAAAAAATCAAAACCACTAATAAAGTTACGCAAATAGACATTTCTTATGTAATTTTTCATTAGAAAACGATTGACATAAATTTTAGAACGCTAACATAAACCGTTCTCGAGATATTGTACATTTTTCAAAAAAATTATGAAAAAGTCACATAAAAAAAAAAAAAATTCCTATTGAGAAACATGTTCACTTTTCATATGTAATACCATGCGATAAATTGAGTGACATCATTCTCGTGGATCTAGCTCGTTCCATTCATGAAAAAATATACTTTGAATAATACTTTTGCATTTGAACGGCAATAGTCATTTATCTGCTGTAAGAATAACTTTTTTCTTAGTGCATAACGCTTGGCGAGATTTTGGCGACGAATTTGGCGGAATGTCGCCAACTTGGCAACTTTTTCGAAATGTTGCCAAATTAATGAAAATCTCGCCAAATGGATGAAAATGATGCTAAATCAATGAAAATGACGACTAATTGTCGAAAATTCAATATCTTGGAAAGAATATTAGTATCTACTATAAGAAAACCTATTTTTTTACTGTAAAAGTAGTAAATTCATTACATTATATAAGGAAAGTCATGTGTTGCCCACATCAGATTTTTTATGTAGTTTTAGGATGAGAACCAGATATGGGAAAGACACTGATTTTAAATTAATGCCGATTCTTTTGTATAATGCTTTGATCTTATTTGACATTACTGCAATATTATATGGTAAAGGTTTATACATAGTAGGTTCCATGTAAGATTTCTGCAATGTTTCAAGGTAATAAGTTTTGCAGGTAAATGCGTAATTTGAAACCACTTTATCCGTATATGTGATCACGAAACGATCTTGAACGTCCTTGATAGAACTAGGAACATGGGATCTTGGCATGTGTTTTGTGCATTCCGAATTGTAAGGTTGTCAGATAGACATTCTACGTTCTACATCTCGTCATTCCATTCTAGTGCCTTCGATTTTGCACATATCGGGGACCTGTCATTATATTGCATTGGTTTCCGTGGGCGTTGTTTAGACATAAAAGTACTTTAAACGGGAATGAGAGGTCGCTATCCCTCTCAGCCATTTATATGCAATTTATCTGGCATCCCCCTTTACATATCTTTACATTTTTACTTTTTCTTAGTTATATATATATATATATATCATTTTAAGTTTTACTTAGAAATCATATGTCACGCATTTTAAAATCCTAGTATTAACCGCTCTCGTAATGCTTAACTTTTTTGATAAATGTATCTCTATGTAATATTATGGGATTCATTTATGAGTTTAATATTATGGAATTAATTTATGAGTTTAATATTATGGGATTAATATGAGTTTAATATTATGGGATTAATTTATGGGATCATTTACGAGAAGACAAGTTTTGTAGCATTTTCGCATTTTAATGCAACGTATTCACTACATTTTATTTATTTCACATGATATTAATTAAATGTTACTGGCATTTCGATATGGATTTTGAATGTCAGTATCATTTTTTTGTCCTCTTTTTTGCCAATAAAGTCACCAAAAGTGCCAAATTTTTATTTAAGTGCAGACAAATCAATGCCAATAACATTGTGGTATGCGTTTTGAATGTGGATATAAAGAAGTGGAATCATATGTTTTTTTGTTAATTTTTCAAAAGTCAATTTACTGCGGCATGTAGGACAAGTAATGTGTTGTCCATATTGGATTTTTACTATATTAATTCTAAGTACGGAACAGCCCAGTTAAGCAAAGGGATTGCACTCTGAGAATCTGAGTTCGATTCCTGGAACTGCTCAAACTATCCCCGTGCCTACGCGGAGTAAAGGCACGTTGAATATGTGTGTCCGAAAGCCCTTTTGAGAGGTTGGTGGCAGGGAAAGGTTTGCACGGTCCTTCTGAATGTCACCTCGACTGGGTTTCTGTCAAAATGGGGGGGGGCTAAAGGACGCAATGGTATCCGACCTCTGTGGTGAGCCGGGACAACATAGTATAATAACAAAATGGTTAACACTTCAGCCGCTGTATAGGCTAATAATCTATTTCAATTACCTAGGCCTTGAAAATTGATTAAAAAAGCTACATTAACTCTTTGATTAAATTTTTATGTTTTAAATAATTAGAAGTAACTTAATTTAAGCCAATACATGTAAAGTTATCTTAGTTTACATGGCTAAACATCAAATTTCCGTTTATAATAACAAAACCAACATTAATCGCATTAAAATAGAGTAAAATGTTTTATTTATATTCAGACGTTAAAATTAAAAAGATGTAAATTCCCCTTTCAATTTCGGGTGCCCAACATGAGACGGCTATGCGTTGGTTGGTTGGTTGGTTGATTATGGTTTAATGGCACAAGATCCAAACAGGATATGCTGCGCCAGACATATGGTACCAAGATACATAAATTAGTACGGGTTAAAACACGTGTATAATTTATAAAAGTGATAAGGTGTGAAAAAACCATGACTATGGAACATGTACAACAATGAAAACGAGATGAAAAATGACTAAAAGGTTATAAAAAGTGAAGTTAAAAATGATGGAAAAAACCAATGTCCAGTAGGAATGGGAAAAGCTCCAAATGAGGATTTTCTCCAATCAATTCTGCCAAATGTATAGTATACGTCTTGAAATGCTTAAAACGGAACTGTTTATATTTCGAATACTCAATTAAAATATGTTTGATACTTGCTGACGTCTGACAACTATTACAAAAGGGTTCAATTTCTCCTAAAAGTAAGTGTCTGTGGGTAAAACGAGTATGACCAAAGCGCAAACGAGTTAATATAACATCAAGTTTCCTACACTGAAAACTAGTCCACTTCTGTATTAAAAGCTTTATCTCATACAATTTATTTTGAGTTTGCTGATTCCATGAATGTTGCCATTTATCATATAATATTTTACTAATAGTTTTTTTAATATCTGTCAAAGGAATGGGGAGACGGCTATGCAATCAAACTAGATGTCACTAAATGTTACACAATACACCAAATGACAGAGTTACAAAAATGAATTCCTAAATTAAATAAATTAAGTAAAATAAATTGTGACATTTTAGGTAATCACAAAGAAAAATCTTATGCAAAACTACCTACGCACCCATGAATTTACGAATTGGATATATTCCTAACATGAATAGATATATATTCAAACTATCTTTTTCCAGCATTGACAATACTATCATAGTTATACTGTTGAATTAGGCTAATATATTTGAATTTTACTGTTTCTCAAGAAATAATAGGAAAATCTGAAATTTCGACTAAATCAAATTCTAAGTATGGAAATCATTAACTGCTATTTAGTTCTAGGTTTTTACATAATATATCCACCATAAAATGTCAGCGGTATGAGCATTCGTTCTCTATTGTATTCGCACCTGACAGAAACACACATGCGAATACACACGGTGAATCACTTTCATGTGTTCAGTATGGAATCAAGGTCTTAAAATACGTCAAAATTTCGTATTCGAAAATATTACAGAAAATATTTCTTCTGTGCAATGTTGTAGGAAAGTAAAAAGTAAACATTCTGTACTAAATATTGCAATTGTCAATTTAAGTAAATAAAAATCATGTCTAAAGGACGAGATTGTTTTATCACTGACATTGGTTTAAAAAGAATATTTTGGTAAAATTTTAGTTAAGACATATTTTAATATGGCAATAAGGGGATATGATTCCATATATCGCATTGGAGTTCTTCTAAACTGAGAACGTTTGGAAATGTTTTACAATTATAGTACGAGGGCAAATCAAAAATTATCCGCACTTTATTTTGTTTTTCAATTTATTTACACAAATGTAAGAGCTGAACAAATACGTCATTTTTCTACATAGTCTCCTTCCTTTTCAATGTACTTGGTTCCGCGGTTCACAAGCTTGCATATTCCCTCCAAGAAGTATTGCTTATTCCCCGGTGCATAAATGGTTGGACGGCATTCTTCTTAGAGGGAATACACAAGCTTGAGAACCGCTGGACAAAGCGCATCGAAAAAAAAAGTAGACTATGTAGAAAAATGGAGTATTTGTTCAACCCCTACATTTGTGTAAATAAATTGAAAAAAATAAAGTGCGGATCATTTTTGACTCTCCCTCGTAGGTCAGGGTATTGCAGCGTTTAATATCAGGAGTACCATGTTCACGCCCCTATTTAAAATACTACAACTAATTTTTTCTGACTGAATTCTAATTTAATGCTGTTCTATTGATTGTGCTATTATTCTATTGAATATTATGCTATAAAATAAATAATTTGGCATCACGTCTGATGTTAAAATAGCAAAATTAAGCACACATCCACAACAGAAGGTCTTTATTTCACTTCCTATAAGACGTACAAAAGTTTTAAAAAAAAGACCATAGCGCTTTTGAGCATAAGTACGCCCTTCATCAGTGGCTACACTGAAGAAAGGCTGAAAATTATCTTTAATAACAAATTGAGCAAGAGCCGTAGAAAGTTTACTATCCCTGACATCCCGAGCATGTTCTGCTAAACGGATGCCAACGGTGCGTTTAGTACTTCCAATATAAAATTTAAAATTACCATCGGTGGACAACAGGGGAACAACATACACCCCAGCAAAGTCATCCTTATCACCCAGTATTCGGTGTGATATACTTTCTACGGCTCTTGCTCAATTTGTTGTTAAAGATAATTTTCAGCCTCTTTTTGAAAAGACTTTCCTTTTGATGCGTTGTAATAACCCTCGTGATATTCTCCTTTTTGAATCCCTTTTTATTTATATTTACCGTGAGTCCGTTTGTAATTTTGACCCTGTTATGAATTTGAGTTACGCTTGGCGACTCATTCTCGACTCCATGCAATTCAAGTCTCTGCAAAGTTATCTTTGAAGTCTTCATCTTTGGGATTATGTTTGATTGCCCCTCCCCCCTTTTTTCGATTTCTGTAATTAAATTGTAATTTAATATGCTGTTCTTTTGTTGTTGAAATTTTTGAAACTCTAAAAAAATGTTTACGGTTCATCCTTGTCTAAACGTAGATTCTTTTGTAAATTGTATTTATGCAAATTTTGTCGCTATATCTTGTCTATATATGAACGATTCAAACTTTATTTCCGTGTAGCTACTGATGAAGAGCGTACTCATGCTCGAAAGCGCTCTGGCCTTTTTTTAAACTTTTGTACGTCTTATAGGAAGTGAAATAAAGACCTTCTGTTGTGGATGTGTGCTTAATTTTGAATATTATGCTATTTACTATTCTTGTTGAATACGTGTGTCGAGAGCTAAATTCACAACTAAACCTAAGTAATCAGTAAAAAATTTTATAATTGCAATGGACATTGAAGCTAAAAGTTTGACGTTATGAAACTGAAGATTCTGAGAAAAGAAATTTCAAATTAATACAAGAGAAATGTGCGAAGTCCTAGTAGTAGGGAACTTCAGAATCCAAAAGATAAAATAAAGCAAATTTCTTCTGTTAATCGTTTTAATGTAATATAAACATTAAAATTTTTTTTGAAGAGACGAAAATATTAACAAATATTGCTTTTCTGAAAGCAGCAGTTATGAAACTGTGTGATTCATGCGCGACTAAAATGTCTAAAAGCCAGAGAGAAGTATTAATTTCATGCTCTCTGATAAAGATTGCAGGGTGCTTCGTAGACATCATATGTGTGGGTTTATTTCCAGCAGTTAATCGGGCATACTTCCAATTTGAAAAGATTTCGCAATTGAGTATAAAGATGGCATATAAACAAAAATGAAAACGAAGCTTTAATACGGACCTTTTAACAAAATATATTAACTGGAAAATGTTACTGATCCGACAGTTAGTGATTTTAACTTTTGCAAGCATTTTAGGGATGCCAGTAGCACGAGATGAATTGCACAGCAATTTTTGCATTTGTTTTGCGAGTAATTTGGGATATTTTCTAACGTTAATGGTATTGTATTTGAAAAGTCATTTTTTGAATTAAAAGATGATTGTTAGTGTTGGTATTCAGAGACTAATTCCTTAACTGGAAATCTGATCAAAGACTTTCATCAGAATCAGGCTTTGATCAAAACTCAGACTTTGATCTGATTCTGGATCTGATTAAAATCAAAATATTTTTGAAGAAGAAATAGTAGTGTTCGTTGTATAAATGAGTCAGTGTTAGATGATCTACTATTTCTAATTATGTGTGGTATTTCTTTTATATTTATCTTAGATGTATTAACCAGTATATCATTTGCTTCATTTATTATTCATTAGAATTTCAAATGTGTGAGTTTATAAAGCCCGGAGTTTTGCTAGTCATATCTTTCTGTATACATTTTACCGATAACACAAATGCATGTGAAACAAAATGTTTGTATTTTTCACTTATAATAAACGTACAAAATATAATCAGAATACAAAATAGTGATTTATATTCAGAATCCACTATCTGTACTCGCCCAGATATCAAAAGTAAGTTAGAGCTAAGTAACCAGTAATTAATACAGTAGAATACTAAATGTCACGTCATTTCACTGAAAACAAAATGTTTAAACCTTTCGCTACTGACATATGTGATTTGTTTAAATATTTAATATTTATATTGCTACCAGCATCTAGGATCATTGTTAAATGCTTACGAATTTATATAATTCCGTGAATTACATTTACAGTCCTTATGGACATCATCTGTGTGTATCTCTATATGCTTCTACCATCTTTTAAAAAACTGATTATAATGTATCTGTTGATCCACTGAAGATCGGTAAGTCAGTATAAAAGTTACTGAAATAATAATACAAAAAAAAATTTCATCATTCAAAAATAAAAGAAAAATATTCTAAACGTTAATATATACTTCAAAATATGCATGCACTATTTTATAGTCAAAATTTTTAATTCGGAGTTTTAAATAGGAAAAATTTTTTAATAATATATATTTCACATTTGGATGAAAACCTCGATTAACAGTATATATTACAAAAGGCAAAAATGAAGAAAATTGATATTATAGAAGAATTGTATCTTCTGATTGACGAATTCATTTCACTTAAGGTTCAGACACTTTCTTGACTGGTGGTTAATAAGGGTTCTATTCACATTACATAGACTGGTGGTTAATAAGGGTTCTATTCACATTAGCAGCTAACCTTAAGCGGTACAAAGTCAATTGCAAGTGTACTATAAACCTTTATTCCACAAACTTCTAACATACATTTAACTTGTTCTATAAGCCCTTCTAGTACCACCAGGACCGCCTTAACCCCTGTCACGACCCCAACAAAAATAAATTATAGGGCACACATAAAACTTTTATAGTGAAAAAATATATATACGCAGCATGGACGATG
The DNA here is from genome assembly GCA_951213105.1 of Amaurobius ferox. Classification (NCBI taxonomy): domain Eukaryota; kingdom Metazoa; phylum Arthropoda; class Arachnida; order Araneae; family Amaurobiidae; genus Amaurobius; species Amaurobius ferox. The sequence continues at coordinate 42,144,866 of OX578136.1, read as the reverse complement.
AGCCTCCATATATATACTTTCCTTATGCCCAAAATCTTCTCCGAATATCAATTACCAATCCAGTTTTCATCGAGCTAAGTTTACCCATAATTTAGATAAGAAACTAAAATTTGAAAATAATGTTGTTAGACGTTTCTTCGAGCTTTGATTCATAAAATATCCACGATAGTGAACATTTATTAACCGTGTCAAAATAATGATTTATCTTTGGTTACCGGCAGTGAAAAGTTTAAGTTTAATAAACTTGATACAGCCTTTCATGAACAACATTGCAAGTGCACCCATCAAAAGTCATTTTAACACGTTAAAAGCAAACACATACAGAGCTATAGTGGCATAATGCCTCATTAAAAGTTCTGGAAATAGTTATAATAGTTAACAACTTATATTAAAATGTCCAAACTTACCTTTCGCAAACGTTTGAATTATCTTAAATGCATTAGTGTTTAAAGCTCATAAGTGTTAGTTAATAATGAGCTACATTCAACAAAGTTAGTTATTAAAGAAAACTCTTTCAAATCAGTTGCTCATCTTTACCTTATTGATTGTACAAGTTTGTTTTTACTTATTAAAGATAGTCATTGTTATAATTCGAGCGTTTGAATCACTTGAGATTAGTGACAAATCCGGTGGCCATAAAGACAAATCTAACGAAATATCGTCAAATAGGTGACTTTTGTACAAATACATATAATCACATTCTGAAGAAAGCACTTAAGTCGCTAAATTTCTTAGCCAATCTACGAAATTCGAGCAGTTTATAGAACTCGCCAAAAGTCGCCAAGTTGGAGCAATTCGTCCACAAAATTTCCCGAATTTGTCTCCAAGGTCAAGCAACCCCAGACCTTGGCAAATTATGGCAATGATTTTGTGCAACGTATTTGTAACAATATATGTGTAGCAAACATGGTAAACTGAACAAACTGCCTTTTTTTAGATATAAATTAACAAAATTGAATTGTATTCATGACCATTTTGTGCATTTTCAATAGCAAAAAATGTTTGAACTATTTTGATTTATAAATGCACTTAAAATAACGCGCCCGATTATGATTAGCGACACCAAAGTACCTTGATACATAATTTGCAAAGCACTTAAGCAATAAGCCCAGGAAATGACCTAAATCCCGACCTTTTAATCTTCAGACCAGCGTTGCAGAGATAGGAACGCTCTCGGATTTGTCTGAAGAGGTAGGTTAAATCTAATCGAACTAAAATGGCATCAAGAGAATTGCAACACGAAAAAGGTGTTTATCAAATAGGTAAAATAGATACAGAATAATCTGCGAACTACAAACAGTTTAGCAAACCAAGTATTTTTTTATTTATTAAGGAAAAACAACCTTTCAGTAAACCGTGTATGTACAAGTTTACAACGCATGGCTTTGTTATTTCCAAATTTTGAATTAGATTAAAGAACAACGAAATTGTACAAATATCGATTTACGAGTTGAAAATAAGGCAAACACTTCATAAATAAATGATGTAAAATACTGAAACCAAAATTCATACCTAAAATTAAGCCATAGATTTCAAAAGAAGAAGTGTCTGGCACTTACCTAAAAATAAGAAACATTTCAGTAAACAAAACTCATATTGCATATTTCATCATATTTTACACAGTGACATAAAATTTTCATGCAAATTCCAACTAAAAAATTAAAATATAAATATTTCCGTCAATAAAATAATAGACATGTTATAAATCTGATACGTTATTCATTATTACTCATTTATTACTTTATTTATAGATGGCACGTGCGTATACTATATAATTTTCCCAAGCAATATGGTCAATTGATATTATACGCAAAATAGTTGCACAGTGATATCTTGTGCATACCCAATACGTTCTTGCAAGAGAGGTTGCACATAACGCACGTATTGCTACAGATGTACGTGGGTAATTTCAGAATTTCAGTATATCATACTATTGAAAAATAAAATTACAATATCATCATACAATTGATGTCACTGAATGCTTATACGTATGTTCTTTCATTAATTAAACAATCAGTACTGCCTAAACGCTTAACATACTTACGTTATAAACGATCCATTAGAACTGTCTCCCTCCTTTCTCAGCTGATGTACAGAGGTTACCGCTGAGCCTCCGCAGAGGCTGTCATTTCTGAGCTTTCGAAGAAAAGTATATCGACCTGACCATCCTTAATGACTTCCGTCCTGTTTCATATAGAGGAATATGTGTGCTTAAACCATCCTCAAACGAGTTGGAAATCTCTACCACACTTTAGCAGGTCATAACTTGAAATTTCATTATTGTCCACTAACAGCGCAAATTTTTTTTTTAGTCTTTCCGCTTACACCGAAATCTCTGACATCATAAGACAATGCGCATGCGCAATATCAGCAACTGTCGTATACATGTGATTTGAGTCTAGTAATGCAAAACGATGAAGACTAATAGCATCAAACACGCAATTTCTGAAATGCCGCAGTATATTTTTGAAACATAAAATGAAATATAGAGGATACATATTATTGCATTATAATTTCCTTGGTAAGAATTTAGCCTATGCACTACTCTTAAATGCTGCTTTCAAAACGATTAATTTGGTGGATACAGAATCATGATTAGTGGTTACAATATTTCTGATTTTGTCAGCTGTAGGTAGATCTTTATACCATTAAGAACAAAAACGCTGCAAGTTACAGCATTTAGTCATGCAACGACTCCTACTGTACAACATGGCGTTGTGCAAATGTAAGAAAGTCTTTCCTTGGTAATATTTACACCACCTTAGATCATGGATTGTTTTTATCCCTCGAAAGCAGAGGTCGCTTCGTTACTATCTTAAGCGCTTAAAGCATACATGAGTATACTTTGATACGCGTGTGGCTTATGGCTCATCTTTGATATTTCATAAAGTGTAACTTTTGCCTAGTGCACTTTGCATAGTTACTTTTACCTACATGTCAATATAATATAGAATTTTTACTTTATAATACATAGTATGTATAAAAGAAAGCATTGTGACTATGACGTAAATATCGGATTCCAATGGTTCTTGACGTTTAAAAACTTGAACATTGCGAATACGAATCAAATAATTTTTCAATAATGTATAAGTGTAGTCCAAGAGGTTTTAATCCGAAATGAATGAAAACCATCATTTAGAAATTATGACGAACAATTCTCGAGATATTAGAATTTTTCCTCATATGTAATGTTATGTTAATGCATTCGAACAAATTGAGTAAATCGAATAAAATTTCGTCCGATTTTTTTCAGTTCATACATACTAGAAATCAACTGATTATTGTGGACCTCAGACCAGGTAAACACCATCAACTTTTTCGACAAACTGTTTCGAAAATCGAGCATAAATTATAAAAAACATAATTGTTACAATTTGTTGTGAAACATGTTATATTATATGTAATGTGTATTTCGAAAAAAAATAACATGGATTACAGAAAGATAATTTGCGCCGTCTTAAGATAATACACGTTTTTATCAATCACAATTTGAGAAAATCCTTAAAAATGAAATATTTTCAGCATTATCAAATGATTGAATGATGCTTTGTAAATTGTTTCAGCAAAGAATGGACACTATTGTCTAGTAGTCATCATCGACCAAAATTTAGCACCATATTTTGGTCTGTATATAAAGCATGCGAAAATCACATTACTTAATTTATCCTTTCGAGTAGCAAAAGTAAATTAGTTAAAAATAGGTCTACTATTAAATATAGAATAAAATATAATTATACTTTATTCTATATTTAATAGTAGAGATATTGATAAGAAACCACTGAAAACGCATGATCCCAATTCAAAATATTTTTAACAAATATTCGATTCAAGTTCAATCATTGAAAGTACTTAAAAATATAACTCTATTTTCAAACTGTATAAGACAGAATATAATTCCACTGTAGCATTATTATTCTCAAAATGCCCCGTCCATCTTCATATTCGGCGTCCCCCTATCCACCGCTCTCAATTTGAACAAATAGAACGTATTTCAACTTTATAGTATTTCGAGGAAATAATCCTTTCAGCTTCCATGAATACGAATGGGTTTGCGTGGGATATGGAACAGCGTTTGTGGACGACATACAATTACTGAAGCAACTAAAGAGCAAGAAAAAAATTCGAAACACTTTGTGTGGTTTTTGTAACAGCAGACAATAAAAAAAACATAGCATTTGAAAGATATTGGAGTCCAGTAGATTATCATACATAATTTTATTAATTGCTTTAAATAGAGAAACTTTCGTCAAAAATATTACCGGATCTATGCAATGTTGAAGATTTTGTAAATAGTTTATTACATCCTGTTTAACAATTTCATAACTAGCGCCGGTTATATCCGGCATCCACTAAATGTGTCGTATTGGCTATCGCCGACATCCATTAAATGCGTCGCATTGGCTAGTGACATTTGCTTAACGATACGCGAATTGGACACCATGCATTTCACAAGAAAAAGTTCTTGACACAAGAAAAGTGTATTTGTTTTCTACCTTTTTGTGGAGTATCATAGTTAAAAGTAAAGTATTTTACTTGTACGGTGTGTGTGCACTAATGGCACGAAGACCCATTCATTGGTGACGTACTGATGGCTAGTTCCGCCATCGCGAAAGGGTTTAAAGGGCATCCAAATTTTATTTTTTATCCAAACTTGTTTGTAACATCCTTCGAAACACGTTATAAACCTCAGGTTCTAATTTTAGTTAGTATCAATATAATTAAGCTTATTACACTCTTTTGCAAAACAAAAACAAAAAAAAACGAAGCACCATAAAGAAAGTGACTGTTTTTATTTAAATTAAATATGCGTACAGCTCATATACAGGTAATGAAATAATTACAAATTCAAGGCTGCAGGACCCATCCTTGGTTAGCAATTGCACATTGAATATTCAAATCAGTAATTGGTGAAACCCCCCCTTGGCGGCAATGCATGCTTGAATACGTCTAGGTAAAGAGTGATAAAGTTTCCTAATGTCATCCTGCGATACATTCTGCCAGGCATTCCTCAATTGTTGCTCCAGATCTGCTACATTTCGGGGTGCCCGAATCTCGTGGTCTAGCATGCCCCATACATGCTCGATTGGCATCCACTTGATATCATTTCTCAAGATCCTTCATTTTCTTTTTAGATTGATTTTCGTGTCCCCTTACCCCCTTCATATGACGATTATTAAAAATAGGATAAGGGAGCTATATAGAAAATTGTCAATGCGATAAAAAAATAGGTTTTAAATTCTCAATTGTTTATTGGATGAATCTTATCTACGGTGCTCAACGTATTTAAAATTTTAAACAGGTTTACAATTTTCTGTTATTACTTATTACTTTCTATTTTTGATTACATAATTTCAATTCATCGAATGCAACAACTATTCACTTGTTATTCAATTAATAAAAATCTGATGTGGGCAACACATGACTTTCCTTATATAATGTAATGAATTTACTACTTTTACAGTAAAAAAATAGGTTTTTCTTATAGTAGTTACTAATATTCTTTCCAAGATATTGAATTTTCGACAATTAATCGTCATTTTCATTGATTTAGCGTCATTTTTATCCATTTGGCGAGATTTTCGTTAATTTGGCAACATTTCAAAAAGTCGCCAAGTTGGCGACATTCCGCCAATTTCGTCGCCAAAATCTCGCCAAGCGTTATGGACGAAGAAATAAGTTATTCTTACAGCAGATAAATGACTATTGGCGTTCAAATACAAAAGTATTACTCAAAGTATCTTATTCTATGAATGGAACGAGCTAGATCCACGAGAATGATGTCACCCAATTTATCGTATGGTATTACATATGAAAAGTGAACATGTTTCTCAATAGGAAATATTTTTTTTATTTTATATGACTTTTTGATAATTTTTTTGAAAAATGTGCAATATCTCGAGAACGGTTTGTGTTAGCGTTCTAAAATTTATGCCAATCGTTTTCTAATGAAAAATTACATCAGAAATGTCTATTTGCATAACTTTATTAGTGGTTTTGATTTTTTGACGATTTTTAAAAAATTTTATTCGAAAATGTAGGGGAGTTCTGAACATTCGATTGCGTATAAAAACAATAGGCTTCCAGTGTTTACAGATTGTGATTTTTGTACCAAATTTGGTTCAAATCGGTCCATTCGTTCGTCAGTTATCGTCTCCACAGACTCACTTACACACACACACACACACACACATACACACACACACAGACATCACTTCAAAAATGTTTGATTCGTGATCAGAGATGCTTGAAACGTGCTCTCCCGTCGAAAACTCATTCGAATTTTCGACCCCATCACAATACTTTCCTTATACATTATGTATATAAGGAAAGTAAAAATCAAATTAAAGGCGTAACTGGAAACATTTTATTTTAAAATTGAATTCTTTATAATAAATTGATTAAAGCATAGCGAACGAAGCTCCTTTCTTCAGTCACTTCAATGTCAAAATGTTTGAAAGAGTGGATCATGCGATTTTGTCGTACAATATGTCTACACATAACATCTGATAGCTATTCATTCTTGAATTGTCCTTTCCACACACATAAAACGAACAACTTTCCAAAAGTATTTAAAATGGATTGAAGAGGTTTTGAAAGGAGCTTATCATTCTAAACCTCGAATACAAAGGTTTTCAGAAAAATATATTTTCTCTGTACAATGGTATACTTCCCAAAGCAATGAGTGATCTAATGAAAGCATCTTTCTCTATGAAAGATTGTTAACTATTCAAACATTCTAAAACATATAAAGGTAGTTTTACTTATATGAAAAACAAAAATTTAAATCTAAACATTGATTCGAAAACTATCTCTCTGAAATGTTTGCAACCATGAATAAGTTTCTATTACTGTACAGTAATGAACATTAAAGACTGATAGATAGATAAAAACGTCCAAGGGACTGACTTTAACACTAGAACGACGGAAGCGGTCATTTTAACCGCATAACTACTTTGAGAAATGATTCCTTCAAAATGGCTAATCCCAGCCCATTGTAATTTTATGTCTTTTCTTATTTTCTTAAAGTTATTGAAAACACAGAAGAAAATTATTCTAGGTTTTATAATAAGAGAACAAACAAATCAACGATCTTCCTAGAACGACGGCAGGGTTCAAAGTAATTTCCCGGTCAAAATGACTGCTTCCGTCGTTCTAGTGTTAAGGGGACGAATCAGCAATATATTGCTGCAATAACTTTCCAGCATAGTTTGCTGTTGAAGACACATCAGGGCTATTTCAAAAATGAAACCTCTTTCAAACAGCGAATGAGCTGCTAGCAAATAATAATCTAGGACTCACTACAGGAATCATAACGAGATGCCCTCAAAGACAGCATAATATTGAGGAATAAAACTGAAAATGCACTGTATTACACAGTAAAATATTCCTGGCCACTCAAACGACTGCTGTAAACCCTCGGGTCAGTCAAGTGGTCTGGGTTTTCGACCGTAAAATATTCTGCAACCTTTGCTCATTTTTTCAGCTACTTTGTCGATATTTTCGGCCAACTATCAGAAAAGCCACAGTTACAGGCGTTCGTGAAAATTCCAACTTCATTTCTGAAATATTTAGCTAATTATCGTCTCGCTAATTATATATATATATATATATATATATATATATTTATTTATACCATATTATAACTATCGGACTTATAGGAACCTTACTCCCCATTACGGATAGCTGATTTGGCTGAAACTTTCAGTAACATCCTTACAAATGTTTTACAGTGTATAGATACACGGCCCATTTAAAAGGTTTGAAATATATGCAGATTGTTTGCGAAACTATCTCCGACAAACATTCAATTCAAAATCATAAAGCTTTAAGTCATTAAATGTATTTAAAGCTATAAATTACATATTTTCAAACTGCATATAAAAATCACCGATCCTTCTAACTATAGAATTACAGTTCCAAATCCATTCTTTTCGACTTCACATTCGGCGTCTCACTGTCCAACGGTCTTGTTTAGGAGAGATGGAACATTTTTCTCATTATTACTATTTCGAGCAGAAACCCTTCAGCCACTATGAATATGAATAATGAGTTTCGTGGAATTCTGTAATAGCATTTGTGGACATTTCGTTAGAGTTGTAGCAAAAGAAAAGCAAATAAAAATATGTTCGTTTTCTTTTCTAAAAAACGAACAGTCTTCTCCGTCTTTGGAGGTTGCGACATGTGTAAATCCATCGTAAGATTGAATTCAATTTTTCACCCTATTACAGTACTTTTCTTTGAAGAAAAGTTAAAATTATCTTTGATATAAACTATTTTCCCAAATACTTAGAGCATGGCTTTATTATTTATATACCCCGCGTATTTCTGTCTCTTCAGCGCATTCCCCCTCCCCCGCAGAGGCTCGCCCATAGATCTTACAAGTATAGATACGCTAAGGGGAGTTTCTTCTGCTATTCAACATAGTAGAACTTGTTACGTGATCAAGTACTCCCAGACTCTGAACTTGATGAGTAGAATTGGTTGTTGGACAATGCTGTAGCCAGTGGATCCAACCCTTAGTTAGCCGGCGTTTCTCGGGAGCAGGAGATCTGGACTGACAGAGCGGGTTTTAGATCACAAGTTTTCTATGTTGGATAGCATTGCCTCAATACAGTAACAGTAGCCAGCCCCGTCCAGTAACGCATATAAGATCTATAGGCCCACCGGTGACCTAAAAGACAGAACCTTGGATGTTTTTATATTTCCCTAGAGGACGTAGAAATAGGGGAAAGTCTTTTCAGACTATCCAGAGAACACTGGTGACGTAGAAAGCCGAATCTTTGCAAATTTATAATATCGATGACGTGACAAAAATTAATTGAATCCAATTTTTGATTCTTACCCCATCTTCCGGAGGCGAAGAAAAGGAAGAGTTTCTTAAAGTCTTTTCAGACCTATCATAAATCCTTTCTGTGTTTCAGAAGACTGGATCTTTGCGTACTTATAGTACCGAATATAAGACAGAAGCAAACAGAGCTGGATTTCCAATTTCTATTCCGGGGGCAGAAAAAGTGTAATTGCTGAAAACTCTTTTCTGACCCTCCAAAAACCCATTGGTGACCTTAAAAGTTGAAACTTTGTATATTTATCGTATCGACAACGCTACAAAGACTCTGAAATAAATTTTGTTTAAAACGCCTTTTTCATAATAATTAATTTTAAAATTATAAAATTTAAAACGAAATAAAACTTGTTAAAACAGAGCTGTAACTTAAATTTTTTTATGGTGCTAATTTTCCTTTGACAGGCTTAAAATGCCAGTATATTAATATTCCACAATCAAGAGTTCAATTTTGCTTGTATCGCAACGATTATTAAAACAGAACAAAATATGAATCGCTGTATCCAAGTTGATCTTAAATATTCCATAAAATTTGTTCAATTTTTTTTTTCAAATTGACGACAGCTTAATCATGGATGCATTTCTCTCATCTGCTGTTATAAGCCATTTTGATACTTCTAACATCCACAGTATAGTTCAAATTCCTTTATGTATTATACAACAGTGGTTTCCAAAGTGGGGTTCGCGAACCCCTTGATGCCCGTGACGAACTCTAAGGGGTCCGGGAATAACACAAAAAGTATATGTTAAAAGTAATGCAATTTTTCTTAAATCTTGAGTTTCAAGAAAATTTGTTAAATTGGGATTTTAAGAGGTTCGCAATTTTTTGTTCTAATTACTAAGAGAACTTGAGTTTAAAAATGTAGGAAACATTTCTACATTCTAACAAAAGCCCATGAGTGTACACGTTAGATCTATTTATAAAGTCAACATGCCCGATCAAATAAAAGTAATTGCAGCGCCCCTAGTGGATAATATAAAACGTTAAAACACGAACTCGGCAATAAAGCGAGATAGATGAGGAAAAATAATTGCAAATTTGTAGAGCATTGTCTAATGTGCACGAATCGACACCAAGAACGACCGAAACGCGTTTACAAAAGACAATAAATATATGTCAAAGCGTCATATTATCAGGGTCTGTAACACGGTGACACCTACAATACTTGTCAAAGTACGTCATATTCCTTCTCTAATTTAAATGTGCATTGTTGACGACTGAGAACATTTTGAACAGGCTATATCTTAAATTCCTGAGCATGTATGAGTTATGTATTTTAGCATTCATGATTAGAAAACTAATTCGTCAATAGCCATATTGTGTGAACTAAATGCTGCCTTCTGTAACAGTTGTGTTGTCGATTTCTACAAATAAGATAATGCTTTATAACTTTGTAATTAATTTTCTTTGTTTATCTTGCTTTATTGCTGAGTTCGTTATTCTAACGTTTTAAATTCTCCGTTAGGGGCTATTCAATCGCTTTTATACAGTAAATCATGGTCATTTTACTATACACAGGCCTACCGTGTATACTCATGGACCTTGCTTTATAAAGTTATGATGGTTCTTAAAAGACTTTCTTAAGAAGCCTGAAATTGCCGGAACCATAATAGTTCCGGCAAATGTTCTCGGTTTTTTATGGGAAGTAATGGTATGGAAAACTATACACAGACTTACCGTGTACACTCATGGACCTTGTCTTACAAAGTTATTGGGATTCCTAAAAGACGTTCTTAGGGCCTCTGTAATTGCCGAAACCATAATTGTTCCGGTAATTGTTCTCGTTTTTCATGGGTATGGAAACTATACACAGACTTACCATGTACACTCATGGACCTTGCCTTACAGATTTATTGGCGTTCTTAAAAGACGTTCTTAGTAACCCTGTAATTGTCGGAACCATAATTGTTCCGGCAATTGTTCTCGTTTTTCATGGGTATGGAAAATTATACACAGACTTACGGTGCACACTCATGGCCCTTGCCTTACAGAGTTATTGGGGTTCTTAAAAGACGTTCTTAGGAACCCTGTAATTGCCGGAACCATAATTGTTCCGGCAATTGTTCTCGTTTTTATGGGTATGGAAAATTATACGCAGATTTACCATGTACACTCATGGACCTTGCCTTACAGAGTTATTGGGGTTCTTAAAAGACGTTCTTAGGAACCCTGTAATTGCGGCAACCATAATTGTTTCGGCAATTGTCCAGGTTTTCCATAGGAGACTCGTTATTAGAGCTATTTTAGTGCATTTAAAGTGCAGCTTAAATTACTCGTATTTTCCGAGAACGCTTGTTAAAAATTATCTGGAATGTGGCTGAAATCCACTTTCTTATACCAGAATCTATATATACTAATTGCCAAGTGTCCGTCTGTCACGCGTTTTTTAGACACTTCCCGAATAGATAGAGACTTGAAATTTGGTACACGGCTCGGTCGTTCGATAAAACCCCCTAGAAAAATCGAATTTTTGGAAGCGTTCTCTAGAGGGGGTGTTTGTTCCACACCAAAACGTTCGAAATGTGAAATGATAGACAGGCATGCTTTGCGATAAGATAGAGACTTCAAATTTGGTGTATAAGTAAATCGTTCGAAAGAAAAGAAAGTGTGCAATTTCAGATTTCCAATATTTTCTACTTAAAGGATACCGCACACCAAAATGTTCGATTTACCGAATAAATGAGAAATTTTGCTTTAAAATTTGATAGAGGCTTGAAATTTGGTATATGGGCTAATCATTTGACGAAAACACCCAAGACGAATATAGTTTTTCAAAAATGTTCGTTTAAGGGGGTGCTCCAAAGAAAAATGTTCGAAAGGTGAATAGATAATAAAACATGCTTCGGGATGATATAGAGATATCAAATTTGGTGTAAGGGTAGAAGCTTGGAAGGAAGAAAGTGTGCAATTTCAGTTTACCAATATTTTCTACTTTAGGGGGTGCTGCACACTAAAATATTTGATTGCCGGAATAAAGTAAAAACGCCCCTTTTTGAAATGTGATAGAGGCTTAATATTTGGTATGTGAGCGAATCATCTGATAAAAAACACAAGAATAGAGTTTTTCAAAAATGTATATTTAAATGGATTGGGTACTCCACACAAAAACATTCGAAAGGTAAAATGATAGAAAAAGAATGCTTCGCGATGAGATAGAAACTTCAAATTTGTTGTACGGGTAAAAAGTTGGAAAGGAAGGAAGTGTGCAATTTCAGTTTTCCAAAATTTGCTATTGTAGGGGGGTGCAGCTCACTAAAATATTCGATTTGTCGAACAAATGATAAACGCCTCCTTTACAATGTGATAGAGGCTTGAAATTTAGTATATGGGATAACCAAGATGAATACGGTTTGACAAAAATGTTCATTAAGAAGGTGCTACACAGAAAAACGTTCAAAAGGTGAAGTGACAGAAAAAACATGCTTCACGATGGGATGGAGACTTCAAATTTGGTGTAGGGGTAGATAGTTTGAAAGGATGAAAGTGTGCAATTTCAGATTTCCAATATTTGCTACATTAGGGGGTGCCGCAAACCAATATGTTCGATTTTCCGAATAAATGAGATACGATTTTTTAATGTGATAGAGACTTGATATTTGGTATATGGCCAATCATCTGATAAATAATTCAAAAGGAACAGAGTTTTTAAAAATGTTCATTTATGGGTATGCTCCACAGCAAAGCGTTCGAGAGGGAAAATGATGAAATAGTATGCTTCGGGGTGAGATAGAGACTTTAATTTGGTATTCGAGTATTTAGTTCGAAAGGAAGAAGTGAACAATTTTAGTTTCCCAATATTTCCTTCTGTAGGGGATTCTACACTCCAAAACATTCGATTTACCGAATAAATGTGAAACGCAAATTATTCAAAAATTTAAATTATTCAGGGTTTGCTTATTGTGAGATCGTTGATTTTCAACGGGTATTCGACTAGTCCTTTTCTAAATCGCTTGTGATGTATTTTCCCTTGCAAATTTTACAAGAAAAAACTAGAAAAGTCTGTATCGTTGTCACAAAATCACAAGTATAACATGGTACCCTTCATTTTAAATAGCTTGAAAAATATTTCAATTGTTACCAAATTTGATAATATATCCCCCCCCCCCTAAGGAAGTATAATAAAGTCAGGGAGTATAAGAGGATAAAATAAAAGGGAGTGTAATAAAAAAAAATTGCTTCACGGCTATTTTTCACTTCAGTTATTGAAACTATTAAATTTCGTGATCATTGAGCCAAAAATACCCTTTTTATGCGTGATTATGTCAAATTTTATACTTCGCTACCATGTTACGAAGACATGAAATTTCGCAGTTTTAGCTCGAATTTAAAAAAATGCTATCTAATTTCAGATTTTTTGTTTACAAAGCAGAATATAAAGTTTCGTGAAATTTCATTAATATTTGTGGCAGCTATAGTGCACACGAGAAATTCTTCAGACAGACGGATAGATGGATGGGACATTACTCCAGAAATAGTCAAAACATGTTCATGAGGTTCTAAAATAGGTATTGGCACCGAAATCTCGAAATCGAAAATTTTCGTGAAAATAATACTTTCTCAGTGTATGAGAAAGCAAAAATTAGGTTTTGTAAGTTCTTCTTCTTTTATTACTTTTAAAAATGCTAGAATGTGTGCCTTCATTGGGTATAATTCAAATAATATAATTTCCAGTATGAGTTAGATCTCTAGAGAGCAGTGCTATTAATGTCCCTCAGGTGGGGATGGGGACTAACAAACTTCCCATGTCATGTGTTTAATCTCCCGCAATCTCTTCTCAATGCCCCCCCTCTCTCTCTCTCTCTCTCTCTCTCTCAGAAAAACAATTGAGGTCAGATTTACAACCAGGTACATATCCTAACCCCTCTTAAATGTTTTCTGAAGTATGATTTCAGTAATATTTAAACTCTGGGATACACCACATGAAAGTTTTTCCATGATTTTACATGAGTATCCACCAGTAATATAATAAGCATCACAATCAAATACATGTACTCGTATCTATCTATGAGTTTCTGTTAAGAAGTTATTTTTATTTTCTTTTTCAAAAATGCTTTATAGATTTATTTTTTAATTTGGTAATAGCTTAAGACGATAAATTAAGTGCATTTGGCTTATACATGTTAATCTATATTATTTTTATGTCATATTCACCCATACTTCGAACCGTCATTTTTTAGAAGACTATACCATCATCATGTATCCTGGAAATATGTTTCTCAACAGAAAATAATGTTATGAAAATTTAAACTTCGAATTAGAGATATAAAAATTGTGTTTGGTTCTAGTTTTTGCGGAAGACATCATCACATGGTTCGCTCTAACTACACATGTTCTTTATTAACATTTTATAACATAGTTGAAAAGTGTTTATGGCTTTGTTCATTCTGTCTGTCTGTCTGTCCGTTAATACGATAACTGTGGTAAAGATGACTTTACCAAACTGGAATTTTAGTATGTTGGTTAGACGGTCTGTGGGACCTATAGGAATATAAATAAATAATATCACCCAATTAGTTTTGGATTGAACCCGGGTTAAAAAAATGCAATACATTGAACTCTATAAGACCTAATTTTTCAAGCATTTTTTAAGCGAGTTTAAAATTCATAAATTGCTTCGAAAGTTTTAGGAAATATTCAAATTATCCCTAAAATATATAAAAAAATTTCAGAAAAATGTATTCAGCAGTTTTTTTAATAAAAATTAAAAGAATAATTACACTTTAATTTCTGTGCATCTATATTCTGAAACAATGCAATTACAATATATTTGAGCTTAAATGACCATCAAACGTTGATTATTTCTACAACGAAGCCTAATTTGCACTTATGGAGATCGTAAACATATCAAGCTGTAAGATGAGTTGTATAAGAATTGCTGAATTTCTTTAATGCAAAATTATTTAGCGCTGGAATCTGTAATATAGTTGATATGAATGAAACAGTCATTGATTTTACACGGAGAACAGACGATTTTATAGCAGACTTTTTTGATGAAGTTCTAAGCACAGAATTAAATTACTTTTACCTCCGTGGTTTTAAGTTTTTAAGTAAAATAAATTATTGTAGTATTATGATGAATGAAAGGAATAGAATTAAAGTTTATGAATGAAATTTTTACTGCTTTTTCATAGAGCCAGGCGATTAATATTTTATTGACGTCATTTGAATAAAGTTCATTTTTTTTGATGAAGTTTTTAAATATAATAAATTTTTGTAGTATTGTGATAATTTTAAAAATATTACCACTGAATGTATCGCATTTTAGAAATGTTTAAATAAAATTGCATTTCAGTTGGAAAGCGTTTCATAATCAATGCTTTATGTATGATTGATCTTTCTTGTTCATTATGTTCCCATCTCATCTCATCTGATACACATACACACAGATGGGCATTTTTCCGATAGTATTCAAAATGTGTTCAAATTGTAAACTTCATTCGGGAAACATATTTTATACAATAATAAAGTAATAATACTTTTCCAGTGTCTATATGGTTTGAAGTTGAATATATACTATATGAATCAAATCCTTAGTTAATAAGTAATATTCCAATACTTCAAAAAATATCACCAAATCCATCTGTATTGAAACCCATATCAATATCTGTTTTTACAAATATTAATCATTTATCTTTAAATTCGGTAGGCTAACTTTTTAATTCTGTTGTCTCCCTTAAATTGGACTCCAGAAATTCTAAGGTCACTGCCTGTCTACAAAAAAGTCAAATAAGCTAATATTTCGTTGGACCACCTTTATCACAAATTACGGCATGCATTCGTCGTGGAATTGTATCTATGAGTTCATGTGATGTCTCAACGCTTACTTGTGACCAGATTTGTCGTAACATTTTGCTAAGTTCCTTGGTTGATGAAGAAAAAGTGAAATTGCTTCTTAGCTGCTTCTGCAGTATATCACACATATCTTCAATGGGGTTGAAGTCAGGATTTTGTGGTGGCCAATTCAAATGTGCGAATGAGGCCTTGTGCTCCTCGAACCAATCTTTCACAATTTTAGTAGACGATGAGTCATGGCGTTGGCATCCTGAAATATGCCATTGCCTTCAGAGAAGAAAAATGTCATTGATGGAATAAAATGGTCATTCAGTATGCTCAGATAATCAGCTGACTTCATTTTATTGCTGCATAGTGTTGCTGCACCTAGACGAGCCGAACAGAAGCACCCCCAGATCATAACACTTCCTCATGAGGCATGTACAGTGGGTACACTACAGGAAGGGTCCAATGCTTCATGCTGTTCCCTATTGTTGTTGTTGTTGCTAATCCCCCGTGGTGAAGGAGCACCTATGCACCACGTCCACTAGACCCCTGGTCCCATGGTGAAGGGGAGAATATGCAGCTTCACTTTTAATGAGGCTCCCTAAGGGTGGAAGTCTGACTTTGCCTTGACAACACAACATCCATGCCCGCTGGCGGGATTCGAACCCACAACCCGGCAATCCAGCGATCAGACGGAAACGCATACTCCTGACCGCTCGACCACCGGATCGGCATGCGGTTCCCTTCTAATAATGTTGCGTCCATCATGTTGGATGAGAGTAAATCTGAACTCATCGGACTACATTATCCCCCCCCCCATTGCTCAGTAGTCCATTTCTTGTGTTCTTTAGCGAATTGGAGTATTTTTATCCGATTACACTCAGTAACCAGTGGTTTCCTTTTTGGAACATAGCTGTTTAATCCCATTCCTTCAAGTTCTCGTCTCATCGCGTGGGTGGAAATGGTCTTGCTTCCCCTATTGAACATGGTTGTGAGTTCTAGGGTCGATTTTTTTGCGATTCGATTTTACTAAGCGTTTTAATGATCTTCTGCCACTATTATTTAGGCCTGCTTTTCGACCATACATTTTCCACAAAGTTGATGGTCCACCGCCATCTTTCCAAGGTTTAATAATGCGCTGGAGAGTTCGTAATCCGTTGCTAGTGATTTCAGCAATCTACTTGCACGTCTTCTGGAATTGACGCAGGCCAAGAGTTTGGCTCTTTTTGAACTCTGTTACATCTTGCCCATCAGAAAGCATGTGCAACAGATACCATAACTGGACGCCAGATCCTGTGAAACAAAACAGAAAGGCCTTGACTGAGACACTGAAAAAGATGAGCAGTATGTGGCTGTGCATTACCTTGTAGTTAAATAGGGTTCGGAAGGTTCACAGATACTCTAGCAAAACATAGAATAGCACAATTTCAACAAACTTTATCACTATCAAACTGCTTTTTAAAACAGCATGAGGGGATTGAGTGTCGTAATTGATGACTCCCACATCAATGTCTCCTTCACGCGTTATGCCGGATATTGACTCCCGGCATAATGAGTAGGGAGCCATTAATGTGGATACCATGCCGGATATTGGATCTTCCAGAAACATAATGAGATATTTTTGTCCTCGTTTTACATCCAGAAGTACACTAGGCCGTAATTCGAAACTAAATAGAAACGTGATTCGATACTGAAAAACAACGTGTTGCCACTCATGTTCCCGAAAGATTATCTCTCTGCATAACTGAACCTACTTATTCTCTCCAGATGGGATAATTTCAAAAGCGGGTTGATTATGTAGATGTTTTAGATCAATACGAATTTAAGTAAATGGAAAATCAATTTTTATTGTCCTTAATTTTTCCTATGTTGCATCAAATTCTACATACATGTAATTCCCTGGAATTCCATATTTGCTTTTAATCTAGATATAGAAGATATAACAGAATAATTTTTCTAAGTAAATTCATTTTTGAAGTAAAAGACATAAAAAGAAAGAGATAAATGTATTTCTTCTTAAATTTCAAAATTGAATTCACATAAGTTTCTACATATTTTTTTTTCAAGCGATACAGAATATTTTTTCCATCAGAATTTCTCCAACCGATCTGTTGAATTTATTTCTCAGAAATAAGTTTTCTCATCTTTGGTAACATTTTTCATTGCCAGGGGAAAAGGAAAAATGCTTCCCCACACACATCGCTTTTCATTTTTCATTCATCCAGGAAATACAGTAACTCTTTTTTCTCCAAACTAAGTTTGTTTTTAATTTGCTTGTATCTCGATGCGTTTCCTCTTGTACATATTATTTATGTATGAGTAAAGTATTGAAATTAGGTCGAAAATTTTCGAATTGTAGTTTTAAATGGTTTTTACGTTTTGGGGCACCATACAACAGAAATAAACTCTTTAGCACAATGCATGTATCCGCGTTTTGAGCGCCATACAATAGGAATAAACATTTTAGCACAATTCATGTATCCACGTTTTAGGCACTATGCAACAGGAATAAACCCTTTAGGACAATGCATGTATCCACGTTTTGAGCACCATACAGATTAAATCTCCAAGGCGAGGCGACCGCAAGGTTTACACCCATTAACCGCTAGGGAGCAAAGGGCAAAATCTCTCAGCCGGCAAAGCCGCAGCCGGGGGCCACGTTCTCGGCGGAATCATTCACCGGGCAAAATCCGAAAAACGCTCGCCAAGCGAGACCCCAGTCGCCGGCCGGACCTTGGCTCAGGCCATGAATAGGCACAGTCCAGTGATCTCAGCCACCCGGAAGGGTCTGGGCCTGATTGCCTCATCGGTTCGACGGACGGTTCATCGTAAACCAGGTAACCCGATTTGTTTACCCCCAGGTCGGAGGATTAGAGCTACAGGATCCTTTCACCACTCAAAGAGTGGGCCTCCCCGAACATTTTAGCACAATTCATGTATCCACGTTATAGGCACCATACAACAGGAATAAACTATTTAACACAATGCATGTATCCACATTATCACAATGCATGTAACCACATTATCACAATGCATGTATACACGTTTTGGGCACCATACAAGAATAAACTTTTTAGCACAATGCATGTATGCACATTAGCTTTAAAATTACATGACCAATTTTAATATCATTTAGGTAATCCATGTGTTATAGTGTTAATTGAATGTTGGTGTGAATAGAAAACATAGAACTAGCAGGTGTTCCCGTGTTAGATGTCCTGACAATAAAATTTTTTAACAGTTATTTACTGCCTTTCATATAAATGTTCGTTCCTTGTGTTGATCCCTACTAATTAGATAGTAGTATTTATTAATGCTGTATAACTTTGTCATTGGCTTTATTGATCTAGCTCGCTTTGTTGACAATTTCATTATGCTTACTTTTTAAATTCTCCACAAGGGGCGCTGTAATCACTTTTATTCGATTGGGTATGGTCACTTTACCATAGTATACCTGAAGTGTACAGTCATGGACATATTCTTACAAAGGTATTAGGACGTTCATAAGAACCGTGAATGTTCATTTTTATTTATAAGTACTAAAAAATCATTTAGTCATTTGATTTTATGTTAGAAGAATTAATTTTCGAAGTTTTTCTTTTTTCATTTCAGATAAAAGAGAACATGTAATATTTGAAGAATGGTACATGTGTGCTATGAATACTGTCAAAAACATTGATCATCTTACGCTTGTAGATTAAGAATTACACTAAAGGGCATATGATTAGCTCTATTTTCATGAGTTATCATGCAAAGAAAAATATATAGAAAAACATCCAGAAAATGGCTTATTTGCATTTCAGGATGCTTACAATGTTGTTGTTGTTGTTGAGACCCAGACCGTCCGACCTACCAGAAAGGTGTAAGGTAACTGTTTGGACGGCCGGGAAGTGCCACCCAATTTAGACCGGAACCCAGTGGGGAAGGCATCCACAGGGACCGTACCCTCCTTCCCCTACCACCAACCTCTCGGAGGGATGCTTACAATGTGTAAATCCATCAAACACTGAGAGTCGTATTTTAGAACCCATTTCTTTTTTCCCAAATTTCTTTTTACATATATTATGAATTGTAGAAAAAATAAAAATTTCTGGCACTCATAGTTTTTTAACATTATATATTTAGCATTACATCTTGCACAAAACATCTCTTTCAGGGATATTCAAGCGTTTAAGCATATCTTCGATATCTTCAATGGACAGAAGCTAAATGTTTTGAACTAGAAGTCAGTCTCTTTATTTGAGAAAACTAAAAATCTCAGATTCTTTGCTAGTCACACTAAAGAGATAAAAAAGATTGAGAAAGGGAGCAAAACTATGAATATATTTCCAGATTGGAGTTGCACCCACTCAATATGCTAATGAATGGACGAATGTTAAACAACAAAAGTGTCGATTCAAACTTGTTTTCTTACAGGTCGTTGGCCTGTAGTGGGATAGAAAGAATCCGTATAGTTGTTAGAAAAGAGATTGAATATTGATGGATTTTAAAGGTGATACTCTTTTTAAGTCAATTTTACGAAAGAAATTTATCACGTAGATGCTATTAGTATATATATATATACAGGGTGATTCAAAAAATATGTGACGAACTTTACGAGGTGGTAGTACACACCAAAACAAGCATTCCTCGTCATAGTTTATCGAGTCGAAAATGAAACGTTTGCCAGTGGGTGCTTAATGATGAAACCGATGAGATGAGTCGAAACACAAAATGACTCAGAAGTTATAAAATGACATTTAATAAACAATAATTGCAGCAATGGCTCAAAAAAGTGACCGCCAACCTGAATGTACGTCTCACAGTGGCGATGGAGGTATTGGCGAACTCTCTCGAACAGACCAAGCATGTCACTCACTTCGGCAGCAGAGGCCAAAATTCTGGAGACGAGTTCCTCTTCAGATTCAAGGGGAGTGTCATAGACGAGAGTCTTGAGATATCTCCACAAAAAGAAGTCAAGACACGACAGATCGATGTGGAGGCCAAGCTATGGGACCATGTCGTCCAATCCATCGGCCGGGAAAAGTGATGTCCAGATAGATCCTTACCTCTCGACCTAAATGGACTGGTGCTCCATCGTGCTGGAACCACATGGATCCTTAGTTTCCCGGCACCTATTTCTCAAGAAACAATGGTTTCGAGACATCACTACTGCCCGGTCTGATGTCACGTGACATAAGAGTTTCATATTTTTATCTATATCTAGAAGCACTTCGTTAACAGCTGTTATCATAAATTTACATATCTTTCTAATGTCTATCTTGATTTTCAAATGTCTAGTCCTTCATTACAGTCATTTGTGCTTTCATAACTTGAAGCTCCTTTAGTCACTTGAATTTAACAGTTCCTTTCTTTATCACAGTCAATGTTTTGATTTTAATTTTCCCAATATTAGTTGTTTTTTAAATTGTTTCAATTATAAAAAAAAATCAGATTTGCATCATCACAATAACTGCGAAATCACAGAACACAAATTAAAATTTCAATTTTATATAACCTTTCTATATAATTTTTTTGTGTAAAATAATGTTACTTTTATCAATGTTTAAGGGTTAGTAAATATAATAATTTATTTGAGTTTGGCTTCCAAGGGAGTGGTATCAATACCTGTTCAAGCATAAAAGTATGTTCTAAAATTAAATTACATTTAATATGCAACAAATTGCCTTCAAAACTGAGGTGTATAGCCATAATCCTGTTTTTCGAATATTATCATTTAATTCCGTAACTGATCGACAGACGGCCCAATATGTATATAATTTTGTGATAAATGTTCTGCTTCTCTAACTTTGGATTTTCAAAAATAAAGGGGAATGCGTGAAAAAGGCTCCGGATATTTAAAATCTGTTGTATTTAACTGATATGGGGAACTTTCAGTGGGATAGGGTGGTAAATAGTTTCTTAATTCGCTTCGCTCGACAATTGTGAAGTACAAAAACATGTTGACCAATCACAAAGCTTGAATTGGAAGAAAACGCTCACGTGATTTCAACATTTATATTAAGTAATTACTATTTAAGCATATAATTGTTTATGGTGTTATATTGCAATTTTAATGATAATCGTTTCTGCTTTATTAGAAATTATGCATACCGTTACAAAAGCTTAGAAACAGTTGGTATCGAATTACTTTGGATATCTTCCTTAAACCGATAAACTTTGCATATTAGAATTCAAAAACCCAAGTATATTACTTGTCATACTAAAAATATAAATAACATTGGAAAGGAGAAAAACTATGAATATATTTCCAGACTGGAGTTTCATCCACTTAATATGCTATTAGACAAATGTTAAGCAACAAAGGTATCGCTTTGAAATCGTTTTCTTACGGGTCGTTGCACTACGGTGGGATAAAAAGAACCGTACAGTTACTCAAAAAATCAATTGAACATTGATGAATTCTAAAGATACCTTCAAGTTTAAAAAGTTATTTCCGAGAAATAAATTGAGTACATATAAGGTCTCGTTATATATAAGTTGTATTAATTTTATGAGGTTTAATCTTACATATAACAGAAAATGGACACAATTAAATATCCTTTTATGTAAATAAAATTAAGGTGTACAACAAGAAAATGACATTTGACAGGTAGGTTTTAATTTACTTTATTTCATGTTCAAAATGTAAAGCATTTTTCTGATTCATGATGCAAATATAAAAAAACATGTAAACAAGGAAAAAAATCTGATGTGGGCAACACATGACTTTCCTTATATAATGTAATGAATTTACTACTTTTACAGTAAAAAAATAGGTTTTTCTTATAGTAGATACTAATATTCTTTCCAAGATATTGAATTTTCGACAATTAGTCGTCATTTTCATCGATTTAGCATCATTTTTATCCATTTAGCGAGATTTTCATTAATTTGGCAACATTTCAAAAAGTCGCCAAGTTGGCGACATTCCGCCAAATTCGTCGCCAAAATCTCGCCAAGCGTTATGCACTAAGAAAAAAGTTATTCTTACAGCAGATAAATGACTATTGGCGTTCAAATACAGGAGTATTATTCAAAGTATATTTTTTCATGAATGAAACGAGCTAGATCCACGAGAATGATGTCACTCAATTTATCGCATGATATTACGTATGAAAAGTGAACATGTTTCTCAATAGGAATTTTTTTTTATGTGACTTTTTCATAATTTTTTTTAAAAATGCACAATATCTCGAGAAAAGTTCATGTTAGCGTTCTAAAATTTATGCCAATCGTTTTCTAATGAAAAATTACATAAGAAATGTCTATTTGCGTAACTTTATTAGCGGTTTTGATTTTTTGACGATTTTTTCAAAATTTCATTCGAAAATTTAGGGGGGTTCTGAACATTCGATTACGTATAAAAACAATAGGCTTCCAGTGTTTACGGATTGTGATTTTTGTACCAAATTTGGTTCGAATCGGTCCATTCGTTCGTCAGTTATCGTCTCCACAGACTCATTGACACACACACACACACACACACACACACACACACACACACACACACACACACACACACATACACACATACACACACACAGACATCACCTCAAAAATGTTTGATTCGTGATCAGGGATGCTTGAAACGTGCTCTCCCGTCGAAAACTCGAATTCGAATTTTCGACCCCGTCACAATACTTTCCTTATACATTATGTATATAAGGAAAGTAAAAATTATAAATACAACATGTGGGACTAACCAGTGGCGGATCCCGTTGTGCACCATGATCAGAAAAATGCTCAGAATGGTTCACGAACCGGCCGCTAACAATAGACGAATGATCAGGTAATCAAATGTCAGGCCATTAAAATAAAAAGCTACGAATTAATCCATTCTCTATGTCGTATTCAAAATTTCATTATATATATATAAGTTAGGGATATAAAGAAAAAACCGAAACCTGTAAAACTGATGGATGCAGGCTCATTTAGGGGAATAAAATTTTATTGCTTCAAAATCTCATTTTATATATAAAAAATCCGAAGTCTAAAATATCATAGGAACAGAATAATGTTATGAAATAGTCAATTCTCTAAAACGTATGCAAAATATCGTGAATTTATATTTTTAGAATATAAATAAATGTCTACAGCAAGATTTATATAAGCTCATCCGGGGGAATAAAATTTGCATTTTTTTACACACATCTATTTCTAGTGAAGAACAATTTGCAGTTTTGTACTTCAGCCCCTTTCCCCCTTCAAATGTGGGTTTCCAACTGTAAACTAGTATATATATTTTCCTAAATGCTTTGATAAATCTGTTGTGAGAATCCCTAAGTTTTAGGGCCCTATTACAAACTTCTCTGTCACTGTTACTCTTCGATCGATAGAGGGCGATCCCCTTGAGGAACAACATACTCTATTACAAACACAAAAGCGTCTGTAGCTCCTCTATACGAGCGCCCTCTGTCGATAGACACGAAACTAAGATTGGCAAAGCTTAAAATAGGGACTTTTATTTAGCTCAGTCTAGAAATCTATGTTCTAGATATTTAGGAGTCTGGAATTCATGCCCTTCTCCAAGTTATGTTTTATATAGCAGTCTCAGCAATGTTTTAGTCCCTTTCAGATCAAATATGATTGTGTTAATAAAAATGAACTGATGGTGTAAGAAAAAAAAGGTGTATTTGTTTGGGCCAAGTTATCTTTGAGAAAATACAGGTGAAGAATGATGTGGTTATCCCCCTTATGACGAAACTTTGTCAATAAAGAGCTGGCTTCAGATTTCAGAAAACACGGTTAATGCCCTTCCCCGAAATAGACTGTCATGTGATAAGGAGTGCTAGAACACCATAATTAAGCACAAATAATTGGATAATGCAGCATACATCTGTTTCGAGGATATGCTGGATCCTCTTCGTCAGTGCAAGCGAATCAACAAACCCGAAGTCCGAAAGAAGAATGGGCTAAAGATCCCATTCCTCTTTTGGACTTTGGGTTTGTTGGCTCGTTGCACTGAAGAAGAGACTCCAGCGTATCGTCGTAACAGCTGTATGCTGCATTATCGTGTTGTTTGTGTTTATTTACGTTGCTCTAGTTCTCCTTCTCTTTCGTTCAAAGTATATTTTACTTACAGACTGTTATGTAGATTAAATAAATTGAATCAAATGCATTTGGAATCACATGCATTTTCCCTTCAGGTATTTAACAGTCTCAAGTGTATCAAGTGTTCTACATCAAGGAGGATAAAAAGAAACTTTCTAAAGATAGAATAATATATGCTTCTTTAATTTAAAATAGAAATTATATTTCCAAGCGTAAAAGTGAACAACTCATAAAACAAAAAAATCAAACTTTTATAGGTAAGAGGTAAAATGAAAAGAAAGCTGAGGAAGAGAATTCGGAGAAAATTCTCCACTACGCCATATATTGTATTCACTGTAGATTATGTGAAAAAGAAATAAAAATAAAATGGAAGCTCTGTGGAATTCTAGTTCGGAAAACAAAAGTAATAAAACAACAATAATGTTGACATCTCCCTAACACTCAAAAGTGGAATAACTTCATGTATATACTTAAAATACTTTAATCTCAAAGTCAAAGATAAAATCGTTGCATTTAGATACATGCATTTATATGAAAACTATGTTTACTAGTTACTAAGAACAAAAAATCTGATGTGGGCAGCACATGACTTTCCCTGCAAACTTATATCCACGTTCTATTTATTTCAATTAAATGTAATTCACTTTTAATTAAATTTTCGTTCTCATTCGGTAACCGGCCTTATTTTCAAAGGTGGCGTAGGGAAAGTACGAAAAACTAAAATATCTCGAGAACGGCTAGTCCTAGTGTAATGGGGTTGGTCTTATTCTTTTCGTCGTTAAACATTACGTATTAAACGGGCGTTTAAAGAATATATCTAAGTATACCAAGTTCTTTAGTTTAGATTTTGAAGATTTTTGCGGGCCGTTTTGCAAAAAAAGGCAGGTTATTTTTTTCCGAATCGTACCAAAATATAATCAGCACCAGAGTGACCTATACGTGACTCATCTACCGAATTTTGTGAAATTCGGTTCATTAGTTTTTCAGCTAGAGTGGATACAAGCTTTTGCGGGCCATTTCGCAAAAAAAGGCGGGTTCTTTTATTCCGAATCGTACCCAAAACTAATCAGCACTAGCCCTGCCCACAAGTGACTTACCTACCAAATTTTGTGAAATTCGGTCCATTAGTTTTTTAGTTACAGTGGATACAAAATCTGCACAGACAGACAGACAGACAGACAGACAGACACACAGACAGACAGACAGACAGACAGACAGACAGACAGACAGACACACGCACAGACGTCACGCTAAAAATGGTTTTTTCGTATTCTAGAGGTCTCGAAACGTGTAGATCCGTCGAAAACTCGAGTTGTGATTTTTGGTATGATTCCAATACTTTCCCTATACATTACCATGTATTGCAGGGAAAGTAAAATGGATAACATTGCAGAGCAGCAGGAAATTTTCTATATGCAAATCCAGTTGAAAATTGCGATTATGTACAAAATCCCCTACATAAAGAATTCACAGAACTCCACGAGACAGAAATACAGACAGACAGCAGACAAATAGATACAGACAAAAAGAAAGAGACTCTCTTAAAATAAAATTAGATCTCTTAAATAAAATTATGGAGAAAATTTGGGGAAAATTTCCTTAAACGTAAAAAACTGAACGTAACTGAAACATAAATTTATTTTCTAAATAAATTCTAATTGAGTTTCTGCTTTTTTATTCATTTAATAGCATATATGTAGCTTACATAAATTAAATCCATCAATAATGGAACCGTAAAAAACTAAATTATAATGCTATTGGAATACATTATATTTCTTTTAAATTTAAGAGCAAAATATATATTAAATGTACTTTATACATTACTAAATATGCATTGAATTTATTATTAAAATATTAGTAGTTCAACAAAGCAATTTCTATACTCTTGCTTCTGAAATTGTTGATTGCAAAGATAATTCTAATCCCAGGAGTTGATTGGAATGTCTGTGAACTAAATTGTGGGCAGATATCATTCAACATGCGCATAATTTGTGAATCAGTATGTGCATCAATTCTCGATCAGTATGCCCGTCATGCTGAGATTTCAATTAAAATGAATTGCATAATTTATCTGTAAAATTATGAAACAAGGCGAACTTGATAATTGGAGGGAAATAGACTGGCAAAAATCCGGGACTGTCGCGCATGAAATATGCTGTGGAAGATTTCAAATTAAAACAATTCAACAAATAATTATGAAATTAGAAGTATAAATCAATTAATTTAAATATTTCAGACTCCTAATACAAAACGTATTTCCATAGATTTGCGTTTTAGTATTGCATGGATCAGGGAGATAAAGAGAAACTGTAACTCAACGATAGGTGTTTTGTTTAGTTACGTTCTTTCAGTAATCGTATAAAAAAATAAGATAGTGAAGCTTAATATGAACTCCTTTTAATTTTTATACAGCAGTTGTAATTCATTTTTGAAGTGCCACTAGATCTATATATTTCATTTTTACACATTATTTGTAGGAAACGTGGTGAGCATGAGCAGTTTAAAATGAGTGTTTAACCCTGTTACATTTCGTTTTAATGATTGAAATTGTGATTTTGCGAGTATGTGTACAATTTCACGTATGTATGCAAAATTTCATCTTCCAATCTATTGCAGTTTTCGAGTAAGAAGGGATAACAAAATTCAAGCAAATGTTGATTTTGCTTCGTTAGGAATGGAGAATGGACTTCGCATAATTATTCAAAAAAGTTTAAATTTGTTTTGAACCTTAAAATGCATACTTTACATTTCTTTCCTTTCGAATAATTTATACTTTACATAGATGTTTATTATACGGTTTTCAAGAATTTTTCTTTACAATGTCCCTTCGATTCTGTTATAAAGACATCCAATTGCATTTTGAAGTTCTTTCGATTTCTCGATATTCTTTTGCAAGGTAGGCATACGAGAAGAAAAACCGTTTTGGCAGCAAAATGTATTTACGTTCTCGCTGCATCTGGTTCCACTTTGATGTACGTCATTCTCTATTTTCACTCCCTGTATTCGGAAAGCCTCTGTGATTCTTTGAGAATCTCCCTCGCATCCCATTTTGAATAACCTTGAAAACATTTATCAACTTTTTTTTATTTTTCGACTTCGAACTGTACAAAACATATATGAATATTTCTACTTTACAGATTTTGGGTTTTGTATATAGAGCTAACCATTCCCACCCACGCTACGTAGCAAGTAAAACTATATGTGACACACACAGTTAATAAAAGTTCTGAATATCAAAACCTTTTTTCTAATAAATGCCTTGAAGTTATGCATATTTTATTGTTTTGCCAGCATGGAAATTGCGGTATGTTGTGATACATTGCGAATAAAAAGGGAGTACATGTTCTTCAGAGGCAAAAGCGACAAAATGGCGCAAGCCCCCCCAGTCACGAGGACGCCAATTTTTACGAGTATAATGGGGCGGACAGTCATTTATGGCCAAGAAATTGTATTATGACTTATATTGTATTACCTGCGTTTCATGGAAGCAAGCAAGGCCGTAAGGAATATAGGATATTATCCAATTAAGATCAACATAAGCTCCACCCACATGATTGCGGTCCACGGAAAACCGATGAGAAGAAGAGGGAAAGCCCACAGAGTACTCCGTACAACACTTGTAAAAAGGTGCAGAACTGGTGAACTTTGTAAATAATATATAATAATAAAGTTAATATTGAGTAAATTTAGTATGAATAATAATAAGAAAATTTTAATAAATTTAAATTTGTCAAATCTTGTCACTTGTGTAAGTAAAATTAATTTATGTCTATATTAATCAATTTGATTTTCAGGAACATCAGGCAACACAGTAAAAGAACTTGGTGGGTTAACACTTCAGCAAATGGAACTTTTAAAAGAATTGAAATCAATTTTATTTTACTTATTTTAAAAAGCATAAGAAGAAACAACAAATATGAAATATATAATTTTTAAGATTTTTGAAAAAAGAAGTCTTAAAAGGTATCTAAGCTATTAACGTAGACTGTAACTCTCTAATGTTTAAACGAGTAATACATATTTTATAAAAGCTGCCTTTTATCGCACATTCTTTCACGGAGGTAACTTAAATTTTAGTCTATTAAAATTTTAAGGTCTTCTACGAGAATTTTAACGTTCTTTCCAAAGTGCTTTTACAAAGTATCTTCTTTGCTTTAATTTTGTTTTTGCATTTTATTCCTGCAGAATAAAACAGAAAAGAAATATTTATGTGTGCTTATAATTTTCCAGGAAGAATTTCGGAAAATATTCTTTGAGGAGGCGAAGTTTTTATTCATATATTCCACTGGATTCGCGTATAATAAAAATGTAAACAATTGATAATCGATATCTACTTAGTATGGTGCCTACAGTTAAATATTGGTCATAAATATTGGTTTTCAAAAATAGTTGATTAAAAAAGATAAGTTGATTAAAACTGCCCAACCAAGTAGCTGCAAGTTATGCAGGCAGATCACAACTAACAATATATATTAAACGTACTCCAAACAGGCCACAACAACCTTTAAGTAATTTTTAATATCATTCGAATATCGTGCAATATCTGATGAAGGATTGATGCAGGCGATTTAAAATGAATGCAATTCGTTTTCGAATTATAAATTACTTGTAAACCGATTTTGACTGAATTAGCTATAGTAGATTCAATCAAATAACAGGGTAATAATTTCTAAATCTTCCATGATTAATTTTATATTAATATTACTTTCCCTGTATACATAATAAAATGTATAGGGAAAGTATTGTGAAGGGGTCGAAAATTCGGACTAGAGTTTTTGACGGGAGGGCACATTTCAATCTTCCATGAACTCGAATTGAACGCTTTTGAGAGAGATGTGTGTGTGTAGAAGACCCAGACCGTCTGACTCATCCTGAGGACTTGAATATCTAGTTGGACTGCCGGAGATGTGTGTGTTGTATTTTGACGCCTAGAAACCCGCCAATAGTAATTCATATATAGGAAAAGCGGAAATATTTGGGACCTTGGCGATTAATTTAACAAAATATCGCCAACTTGGCGTATTTCGCTTCAAATTGATGAAAATATCGTCAAAATTGCAAAAATGAAGCTAAATTTATAATTCAATTATTAAAAATATTTTAATATATGGACTATATTGCTTATTGCGAATTCTATCAATATTGATAATTGTCAATTTAGAGTTGCGCAAAGTATAAGTTAATTGGGTACTTCGACGGAGATGTGCCAAGTGTACAATCCAACCTTGAAAATAATTTAACGTGAATTTTATACAAAATGCTTTCACTGTAAAAGAACTAAATTCATTGTATTATAAAGGAGAAGTTATGTGCTGCTCACATCAGATTTCTTTATAATGTAACTCATCTATATTGTTAAAACACTTTGTACATGCTTTCAGTGAAATGGTGATTTATTAAGCGAGCAATCTGCTAAAATTTTCGATTTTCCTCTGAAGTCGTTTCCCGGTCAGAATATTTCGACCAATCGACTGCGCATGTCCAACAGGCGGGAGGGAGGGGGGGTTTTAAGGTACAAAATGCGGACTATTTCTGAATCTGGGGATTATGTCTGGAGAGAATGCATACTCGCGCGGGATAGGAGCTATTTCGGTTGTTTTTTTTTTTTTTCGCGGAAATGGGTTTCGGTGTTCCTAGGGGTAAAGGTAATATTTATTTTGTCATTTTTTATCTTTAGATTAAAGAATTCAATTTATGTATGCTTTAACTTCTGGGCAACGCCTGGTACAACTTCTAGTAGATTCATAAAAAGGCACGTTTAGATTCATCCACTTTAGGTAAGTTCGTCTTTTATGAACAAGCAATATAGCATCATTCATTCATAAATAATTAAATTTTAAAATTCGACGTAAAAGTTTAATTTTCCAAGTTGGCAACGGGTTAATTAGACTGATGAATTTCACTCATTTAAGTGAATTGGTTTTCTAAATGACATTATTTTACTACTAATAGCAAATTCTAAATTTTAATTTTAATCGTTTTATCAAAGTATGTGATAGGTTAGTAAGAAATGATGATGTACTACTATCAGGGTTTCGCGGTGGAAAATAAAGTCATCAAAATCTGCAATTATCTAATTACATTTTAACTTACGTTTGTTGTACACACTCATACTGCAAAGTATTTTGTCAATATATTTTAGCTAATCTAAATATAAACAATTTTGAAATGGTACATGTATTAATTTTTATTTTTTTATTTATCCTTGTATTATTGAAACCAGGTTTGCCATACATCTGTTCAATAAAATTCTATATTCTCATTGAAATTAAAAAATGTTCTCCAGAGATATTTACAAATATCTCCAATTAATTCGAATTAAGGAAATAATCAAAGCTAATCAAGTCCGAGAGGAAAAATCGATCTGAAATTTTAGTCGATTTAAAAGTTACGGTTTCTGCTTTCATCCACCAAAATCACTATATATAATTGACTAATGTGTTTAATGTGATTTTGTCTTTCCAGATCCTCCAGAAAATCTCCCGATAACCTAAAAGGCTGAATCTTTGCACACTTAACGATTCGACTACAGTACAGAACCTAGTGGAACCGGATCTTCGATTTATTTTCCCGAGAAGTGAGAAAATAAGGGTTTCGTACAGGCTTTTCAGATGCTCCAGAAGCCTCCTAGTAACCTAAAAGGCTGAAGCTTTGCACCCTTATAACATCGACAATCGGAAGGAATTTAAGATAGCCGAATTTTCAATTCACCCTCTCAAAGACGAAGTTTTATTTTTTTTTTCTTCGGAAAGTGTTTTTAGACATTTTAAAAGTCTCCCTCTCCCCTACCTCCTGGTGACCTAGAAATCTGAACCTTATAGTATCGTTGCACACTTATAGTGCCAACCATCAGACAAAACCTTACATAGTCGGATTTTTGATCACCCTCCCCCGGGGGCCATGAACGACTATTAATCATTCATTATAAATTCTGTTATTTATTTTTTGTTTTCTTTCATTATTTCTAAAAAAATAAATGTTCCCTAGCATTCATATAATACAAAAATGATTGCCCTAAAAACAGATAATGCGATCTTTTTTCTTCAGTTAAAGCAGTCATAAATTGAAATTTTTTCTGTTTTGATAATGGATTAAGTATCAGTCTTTTATAATTCAGAAACGATATTTTGGTAGAAAAAAAAGTATCATTAAATTGTAATATATCATATGTGGTGACGGATGTAAACATTCTTACGACAAACAGGGTAGAATATCCGTTTTTAATTTCTAAAAGTAAAAAATATCACTAAACAAAATACACAAAAAAGAATGTTTGCAGAAACTTAATCGATTATAAATAAAAAAATCTGGGGTCTTCACAGTCATGTCTTCCTGCAAACAAAGTTTGAATCAACCATACATTGCATAGATCTAAGGGCAAAATCGATTCGTGAACGCAGTTATTAACTGCAATAGAAGTGTTATTAAAACTTTGGAAGTACCTCCTATAGTCGATTTCCGTCAATATGAACATGGCCTTTCAGTCTCATATAGCTTGGACTAGCTCTCTTTTGAAGAAATTTGAATCCGGCTTTGAAGTGGGACGGAATTTGTAGGTTCGCAAAATTGCTGCACATAACAAGTTTTCTTGGTGCCATTGCAGGCACCGACTATTTCATGCTCACGAGTACATAATAAGCACGACACAACAAGTCTATGGTTGCTGTTATATGCAATAACAGTCACAATATTGTGAACACCTCATAGCAAAGTTCTGCGAATCTTAACAAATTTTGAGTTTCACTGAAAAAATGGCTTTTCCCTGAGATTATGGGCTTTCTCAAAAGTCTTTCCAGGTCCTCATATTCCGCCTGTGGCTTAGAAGGCTGAATCTCTGCACACATAATATCTACCTAACGGAGCCAGATTGTCGATTTTTCTCCCTGAGGGGACAAAATTAGGGAAAGGGTTAAAGTCACCCAGAACTCTTCCGAAGCCTCTCCGCCCAGAAACATGAAAGGCTGAAACTCGAAAACGGGTCAGAATTTAATCGAGCCCATTTTCAATTGAAAAATATATTTTTGACACAAAACTCCATACATTGCTGTACAAATTAAAATTTTTTAAAAATTTTGCAGTTTTATTTTTAATTGTTAGTTTTTCTGTGTTTGACAGGCTTAAATACCAGAAATTTAATGATATTAATAGAAATTAATAATATCGATAGTAATTAATAAATTAATAATATTGATAGCATTGTTAAAATTTTGAATTGCATGTAAACTTCTAGGCTCATGGAATTTCATATATTTTTATTTTAAAAGAGAGTGAAAATGAATATAATTAAATTAACAAGCATAAAATAAATTTTAGGATCCACACTTTTAAAATGCAATAAAATGAAAAAAATAAATGTTCTCATATTTTCATCTTATACAATAAAAGTGGGTGTCTAGAAATTTTACAAAACTATAATTTTATTAATCGTAGGTATATTTCTAAATATCCCTATTAAATGTATGAAATCATTGATTCATACATTTTATCAATGATAATATCCGTCAAATAGAATTTAGAAATTAAAATTTTTTATTTATCATTTTTGACTTCATCACAATACTTTTGCATATACTATTTATTTATTGTATGGGAAATAAAAACTGCAGTCTAATTTATACATCTGTGGGAAATATCAATGTAACACAAGGAAGGAATAACGCAACTTCAAGGAACTGTCAATAAACGTTTGCCATACTCAAACATTCCTATTATTCATTGTATGCGAAATGAAAACTGCAATCTAATGTATAAATCTATGGGACATATCAACGTAACACAAGTAATATATACAATGAAAAACAGTTATAATGAAACTTCAAGGAACTGTTAAAAACGTTCGTCAGCCAAACAAGGCTAACTAAACCGACCAAGGCTATTTAGAAACATATTCGATTAAAACTGTACCAGATCTTACAGTAGCTGATAAAAAAACTCTCTGGTGTATAAAATAACGCGTTAAAACATTTACGAGTAATTTTATATAACATAAATTAAATAAATTATTTATTTTCTTTATTTGTTTTTGTTTTCTTTATTTTCCAAAAGTCCCAAAGGACCTTTGGGAATTTTGGTTGACGTTTTATCTTGTTGGTATTTAATCTTATTTTGATTTGTCTCGTCTTGTTGAACCTTTTCTTTGTGCTTTTGCCAGCTCAATCTTGTGTCTTAATTCTCTGATTCGGATTGGCTGTTTTTCATTATGTTTTCTGATTGGCTCTCTCAAACAGACTGGTAATCATTGACGGGTATATATTGACTTGTTTGTTCTATCTGTGTTCATGCCTCTGTACATAAACAACCACGCCCTAAAAGCGGAAAAATCTACTAAATACCTAGGTGTAACGATAGATTCCCACCTAACCTGGAAACAGCACGTAACGAACTTAATCAAAAAAGCGTATATGGCCACAGGAGCCTTATACCCAATGATAGGAAACGGAAATCTAAGTTATCAAAATAAACTGCTAATTTATAAATCGGTCATCCGCCCGGGAATGCTGTATGCAGCACCCGTATGGGGATATGCCTGTAAAACTACAATAGACCTCCTAGAGACAAAACAAAACAAGATCCTACGGATTATCAGGAAAGCTCCCAGGTACTTAAGAAACTCGGTAATTAGGAATGACTTCAAAATAAAAACTGTTAGAGCCCAAATTAAAAAGCTAGCTCTTAAATTTTACAGAAATTTGCCATCCGTTCCAAACGAACTGTTATTCAATCTGCATGACTATGATCATCGCAAGGCCAAATCTCGTAAGAGAACCCGCGCTGTTCTAAACATCGATAATCGGAATTAAAAGATCCCACCTCAAACATCTGATTTTTAAATAAAACTCGCGACTATTATTTTATAAAAAAAAAAAAAAAAAAAAAATATTCTAAACTCTAAACTGCCAAAACGCTAGGTAAACCTTAGATCTGCATCAACCCCCCAAACTGCTTAAATTCTAAATGTGCAACAAATGCCACACTAGGAGCTAGGACAAATAATAAAAAGTAGTAAATAAAAACCTCGAACCTCCCATTAGGGTCACTGAATTAATGTCACAGTTTGACGATAAGAACCACATATTGAAACTGGAGAT
This sequence comes from Amaurobius ferox, assembly GCA_951213105.1. NCBI lineage: Eukaryota > Metazoa > Arthropoda > Arachnida > Araneae > Amaurobiidae > Amaurobius > Amaurobius ferox. The sequence continues at coordinate 42,110,125 of OX578136.1, read as the reverse complement.
TAAAGGCGCTTCGCGCCTGGTGCTCGGTCTTGTACGACACTACGTAGTCTGTGTTCATTTCGTCTTTTTCTACCACTGCATATTGCTTTTCAAAACCTACTAACAGTGGACATTGTTACTTCCTGATGTGGACGTGAGGGTCCTTCGGACCCAGGAAGTCCGAAATGAAGCGTCTTGGCTTTCGTCTTTTTGACTTCGGGTTTGTTGGATTATTTTGCACAGAAGAGGAGGATCCAACGTATCCTCAAAACAACAAAACAGTTGCATGCTGCTTTACTTTATTTAATTTATGATTAATTACGTTGTTTGAGTATTTCCTTATCCTTTGCACAAAGTATTTTATTTATTGATGATATAAATTTTGTTTATTTTGGTGCATTTAACTTCATCACCAATTGCAGCACATCCTTCTTGATAAATAACTGAAGTTGTTATTAAATCATTGAAATTCTGTGAAATTAATCGCTTTCATGCATTCCCTAAAGAGTTTTAAATTTAGAAAATCATTTCAAAGATTTTTATTAATAAAAACTCGAGCAAAAGGAAAAGCATGGAAAAGCCTGTAATACGACACGAAAATAGCTTTAATTGCCAATTATTTCAGATATATCCAGAAATAAGTGATCTAAAAAATAGAAATACATAGTTCACAAATTATTCACGTAGCTGTAAAACTCTGTTGCAGGATAAAACAATAGCAGCAGCTTAGAACAGGATATTTTCTAAGGGAAATTCCGTACTGCACGAGCAGACATTATTAACAGCATATAAATTGCGGAAGGATGGAGGTGTTTCTCAGCTGGAAAATTTTAGATATATAGAAGCTTAAAATATAGTTATTTTAGTAATTTAATATTGGTTATTTTAGTAATTAGCGGTTGAAAACTGCCTTTTCTTAGATAGCTTGATCATGAAATCTAATTTCTAATGCACATGGCATATTTAAAATTAACTAAATTACTAAAATTTATTTCAAAAATAAACAAATCTTAATAAAATACATAAGGTAGCAAAAGTAGATTGATTGAAAATTTTACTCTGTATTTATTTTAAAGGCGGTAAACAGGTTTATATATAACGTAAAAAATACAAAATGAGAAAAATATTCGCTCCTTATTTATGTTATTTCTTTATTTATTATTTTAGAGATTAAGCATCACTTCATAGGTACAAACATATTGAGTACTTTTCACTAAATAAATAGGCTTAACTTAGAAGGAAAGATTTTCAACCCGAGCTCTTCAACTTTAATGAAACACTGGTGAACTTTTCTCGCCAGCCTTCACTAAATATAGCAACCAGGCTTAAAATATACTTAAATCTATTTTGTCATTTCGCTAAATTTTTAAGAAACTCTGAATACAAAAACTTACTCAACCCGCTTTAAAAAATACGTGTCAGTAATGTTCTTCATCATCAAGGAGCATGAAACAAATATATAGCAGCAACAGCAGATTTTGAAATGAAACGGATTTTTGTAGTCTGCACAAGAAAACTAGAGCCCTCCAATTTTTACGTTTTTCAATATCAACAATTTTAAGAAATAAAGTACTAAAATACAAACCTTTTTCCTATTTAAAGAAAAAACTAAGAAAAAAATTATATATGAAGGTGATATTTTTATGGGAGATAACATATGATGTAAGGCAACAGGGATTAGAATAAGTATGTGATTGAGCAGATAAAAATCAGTACATGAAGAACCAACAAGCGGTGATAGTAACTTGTACATGGCGTGACATCGTCTGGAAGGGTTTCTAAGAGTTATCCTTCCAAACGTCCTGGCATGCTGCTTTCTACCAAGATCAGTATATAGGGCCTTCTACGCCTGCCCACAGTTCTTCTTGGTTACCGGCAACGTGATCTGACGTGGTTGTAGGTCAGACGTACTACGGGCATATTTTACATTTGCTCGACGGGTCAAAAATGTGGTGAGCTTTCAGACAAGAAACGGTAAAAGTTGATTACCGTAACGACTGATCTTGTGGACTCTCCGTACCACAAGATCGATCAGTCCCTGATTGAAGAATGGCACCAAGTTCCTTTCGAAGAGGAGACGGCACTGCAACTTCTTAAATATTCATGAGATATAAAGGGATGCCCATGATACATGACATGCGTTTACGTTGGGAACGAAAACAGAATCCAACAACACTACACGCAATCACATTTGATGTCGTGCCACTATAACATTTCATAATGAATGTCGATACTGCCGTTTTCCACGTTCTGTCCTCAAAAATGT